>CM067492.1:5980340-6001722 GCA_034552555.1 Semaprochilodus insignis | reverse complement strand
ATTAAACGGTTTGAGGTCTACCATTCTCCTTTTCATTTAAAAATAATTTAAATATTGAGTAATTTGGTTTTATTTAGGAGTTCATTATTTATGAGAGATGAAAGACGAAGGGTCATCCTACTGAAGAAGCTGTTAAAAGTGAAATTAAAAAGACAGGCTAGAAGCACTAATTTTTAACATAAATACTGCTTGCTGCCCGACCCTATATCCTGTAATTAAATCAGGCTCCAGATCGTTCATCATATGCCACGTCTCTCTTAGTTCAATAATATGTTCATGTGACTCTGCTGACTTTCTAAATGAGGAGGATCTGAAACATATGCCAACTGATTTACTGATTATTAGATAATGTATATGGAGAAAAAACATGAACGAATACAAAATGACAAATGACAAAAAAAAAATCGGGTACAGCCCTAGAAATGTTATATATGCGACATAGCATTTTGTCAGTATGAAGGTATTTACAGAAGGCTACTGTATTATGTAATGATGGCATTATTCTGATTGAAATGACATGACAAAACAAATTATAGTACAATGTAATGGTGCTATACATAAACCATTCTTTAGCTGTATAAACGGTACACTTACAATGCAGTAATAACCAGCATTTTCAACATAATATGTTGCTATTGGGAAGTAAGCTGTGTAGTATCAAAAGTGCAATATCTTTGCTCTAGATAAACAGTACTACACTGGAGAAAGTAAGAAATATAATCAAGATTTTCAAGATTCAATCAAGATTTTACTCTCGGGTGTAATACTAATTGGACAGAGTTAACAAGGCACTTGTATGGCAAACACAATAGAGTCACAAGATAAAACTGAACTACAACCACAGAAGTGAAAGAGGATGTGGGTAAAGCTGACCAAACATCAGTTCCAAATAACCAATGCCCTATTATACATCTAACTCATCCCTGCTCCCTTCCCCAAACTCAGTCTTGCTTCAGACATCCTTCAAACTACTGCAAAAATGTTTTTCATCCTCTCCCGAGCAGATTCTTGCCATTGTTTGTTTGTTTCGCACAGTTCATTTTGGCATCTCACGGTCTGCTGACTAAGTCCCTGGAGATCATATCCTTAAATGTCCAAATATAGCCAAGGCTGGTGGGGCAATGGAACGTGTCAGCGCTAACAAGGGATGGGGGGAGGAGAGGAAGATGGACAACAGCAGGACCAACAAACTCTGTCACAGAGAGTGTGTGGGATGCATTTGAGTGTTGGAAGAAAAACAACATCAAACTGTCAGCAGCTTCCTCCCACTGTCATCACTTTCTCCAGCCCACTGTACCCATGACTATGAAGGCTGGATGACACAAGTAAGTAATAAAAGGATTTAAGTTTAGACTGGATCTATCTGTAACAACAAGATTACCATATTAATCGACTTTGTATGGCTATAGTGCACTGTAAGAAAACATGGTGTCCAGGCTGCATTAATATTTGGAGTTATTTGACTTTGAAATAATACAACTCTGGGCATAAAACAGACTCTTCTTCTGTTCACTTCCTAATTGACATTTAATTAACTCAAAATTAATTAAGGCAGCCCAAACACTAACTTCTTTAAGTTGAAACAACATTGTTTTTTACCATGTGTTCATAACTAAAGGCTTTATCGATAACAGTTGCCATTCTTTATGTTTAGCTCTGTCATTAAATGGGACCCAAACATTTTGTCTGGGATGAACATCTCCTTAAATATTGGCACTGTGTACTAAGCGAAAATTTTTGTGAACCTCTCTAGGTAAATGAGGCAATGAGGGAATCAATCTCAAGATTAAACTGTGCATGAAATTTTTGTCATTCCTATCTGGGTATACATGGTCAGTATTTATTGTCTTTAACAGAGCGGGTTCATTATTCTGGGCTGGAAGATTTTATGGGACACTTTAAAAAGCCTCCATCTTTTATTTTCTTTTATTCCTGCATCTTCTTTCAAACAACACTTCCTGGTTCGATGTTGGGATGAATGGACTGCCACTTCTTGCGTATTTGTAGTGTTGGGAGGTACTGCTTCCACCATCTGTCCCAGAAAGTGTTGGACAGGTGCTGAACTTGCCACCACTGGTGCTTGTAGAGGTCTGAAGCTCCGAATTCCCCTGCAGGAGCAGGAATCACATTCACCTTCTGTGTGAGAAGAGCTGCTGGTGTAAGTATAAACTGGTCGTCAGGATCACTTGTCACAGGAACGAGAGGCCTAGCATTGATAATGGCTGCTACCTCTGCCATGAAGGTAACCAACACTTCATGAGTAAGTGTCCCTTTCAGCTGGAAAAACACTGAGTCCAGAATTCTCCTCACAAGGCCAATCATCCTTTCCCATGTTCCACCAAAATGGGAAGCATGCGGAGGATTGAAGGTCCAATAGCACCCTTGGTCTGACAGGTAAGTCTTCACAGCTGGGCCGTCAATGTTCGAAGGTATTTTCAGGTCATTGCAAGCACCCACAAAGTTTGTGCCACGATCTGAACGTACATGCTTGACTGGCCCACGCACAGCAAGAAAACATGTGAAGATCACAGCCCACCGTTTGCTATGTGAAAGCCCTCCTCTGGTCCAACGTGAAGAAACACCCCAAGGGCCAAACACATCCAACCCCACATTTGTAAAGGGAGGATCTGTTGAAAAACAATCTGCCGGGAAGTTGGCCATTTTTTGGCTGCCAGGTGGCGCTCTAAGCCGTCTGCAAGTCACGCATCGATGGATGATGCTGCTTACTCTTCTCTTGCCACCAACTATCCACAAGCCAGCTGAACGGATAACTCCTTCTGTAAACAGACGACCTTGGTGCTGGGTCTGTTCATGGTGGTGTCTGATGAGTAAGGTTGCAATGTGATGTTTGCCAGGGATAATTACTGGAGTTTTTTCACCCTGATCAAGACTTGACTGGTGGAGACGACCCCCAACTCTCAGAATGCCCTGAGCATCGATGAAGGGGTCCAGATCTCTAAGGGGACTACTTTTAGGGATCTTCTCATGCTTTTGGATACATCTGATGTCTTGAGCGTAAGCTTCTACTTGTGCTGCTTGGATAATGATAGCTGAAGCTTGATTGGACTCCTCAACAGTGAATTTGGCTATGCAGTAATGCCAGCCTTTGCAGGAGTTGTTTTTCTCCTGGGTCGTTTTGAATAACTGGGGTATATGTATGAGGCGCATAATAGCACAGGTTAGTGACTTCCAGGAAGAGAACTTGGTGAATCGTTGGGAACCCAGCCGCTTGTTTGGGTCTGAGCTTGGATCAACGATATCGAAGAAACTTTCCGAGGTGCTTTGCTGTGGTACATACAGAAATTTGGGTCCGCTTAACCAATTGGTGTCTTTCAAATGGCTTGCAGCAACAGAACGTGTTGCACGGTCTGCAGGGTTCTGGTCTGATGGCACATAACGCCACTGGTCTGGACGGGAGGATCTTCAGACATAGACGTAAAAGCGCCTGGTTTCATTACAAATGTAGCCCAGAACCACCTTGCTGTCTGAGTAATAGGTGATGTCATCAAGCTGAAGGTCTAGTTCTGCCGAGATTAGGTCTGCCAACTCGAGTTCTAGTCTTGGGATTGTGTGCTCAGGCTGGGGGGCCAGCTTGGCTTTTCCCATCACAAACCCAACATGTTCATTACCAACAGCATCTGTGACTTTTATATATGCCACTGCAGCAATAGCTTTAGTAGAGGCATCTGAGAAGACACACAATTCCCTTTTGACAGCTGCTGATGGTGACGTTTTGGTATAGGGTCTGGGAATAGAAAGACTGGAGAGTTCTGCTAAAGAAGTTCTCCATGACACCCAAGCCTCCTCCGTCTGGTGGGGTAATGGTGCATCCCAGTCATCATTCTCAGCAGTCAGCTCTCTGAGAATAGCCTTACCCTGGATTGTAACCGGTACTACAAACCCCAAAGGATCGTACAGGCTGTTAATCGTAGATAGGACACTTCGCCGTGTTGAAGGTTTTCTCTCATCAGAGATGCTGAAGAGGAAACAGTCTGACTGGAGGCTCCAACTGAGTCCGAGACTGCGTTGCACTGGCAGCATATCTATACCAAGATCTAAATCCTTAAGATCGCTTGCATGGTCGCTAGATGGAAATGCTGCCATGACCTCTTTGTTATTGGCTGCGATCTTACGTACCCTCAGGTTCGATCTAGAGAGAACATCCTGTGTGTTTTTCAGCAAGTTGACAGCAGCTTCAACGACAGGCAGCGACTTCAAACCATCGTCTACATAAAAGTCACACATTACGAAGTGCTTAACATCTGGGTCAACAGGGAATGCACCACCCTGCACAGACTGGTGTAGGCAATGAATAGCCACTGCAGGTGAGGGGCTATTACCAAAGACATGGACCCTCATGCGATAATCCACAATATCTTTGGAAAAGTCATTGTCTAGATGCCAAAGAAAACGTAGGAAGTTCCTGTCGTCTTCCTTTACCAAAAAGCAATAGAACATCTGTTCTATGTCTACTGTGAGGGCTATTGCTTCTTTTCTGAAACGTATCAGTATACCAAGCAATGAGTTGTTCAAGTCAGGCCCAGTTAACATCACATCGTTGAGTGATACACCATTGTATTTGGCACTAGAATCGAACACCACTCTGATTTGTTTTGGTTTCTTTGGATGATACACTGGCAAGTACCATCTCTCTTCGTCCTCCCTGAGAGGTGGAGCCAACTCAGCATGGCAATTTTTCAACATCTTGTCCACGAAGCTGAGGAAGTGGTCTTTCATTTCAGGCTTCTTCTCAAAGTTGCGCTTGAGAGATAAGAAACGCTTCATTGCTTGGGACCTGTTGTTAAGGAGACGTTGCCGTGGACATTTGAAGGGTAGCGGTGCTATCCGACTGTTGTTAGAATCCTTCCGTAGCCCCTCATCCATTATTTCCATAAAGACTGCATCCTGGAGTGAAGGAGCTATCTTATTGTCCTCTTTGGTCTTTCTAAATACAGTGCATCCCAGGTGGTCAGTCTCACAGACAACTTTCTCCTCAGACGATATTGGAGGGTGACTGAGGCTCTGGATGTCACTGTATCTTTCCTTAATGTGAAACACGTTGGGACATGGATCAAAGAGTGTAGGACGCTGTAGCTCTGTCGTGTTCGTGCAGAAAGTGCTGATCATCTGTGGTCTGTGGACACTACCTAGACACACATTACCTACAATGACCCATCCCAGATCCAACTTCTGCGCATAGGGACGGTTGTGAGGCCCATTCACTTGTTTCCGCACTTTATGCACTCTAATAACATCCCGACCTAAAAGAAGCATAATCTGGGCTTGTGAATCGATGTCTGGGATGAGGTGCGCCACTGATTTGAGATGTGCATGATGAAGTGCCACGTCAGGGGTTGGAATCTCATCCCTGTTATTAGGAATGTCATTACACTCTATGAGGCTGGGCAAAGGCATGTGGACAGTTCCATCCAGAGATTCCACTTCATAGCCACTGGCTCGTCTTCCCACCAGCTCCTTCACCCCTGCACATGTTCTCAATGTGTAAGGAGCACTTGCACTTTGGTCACTGAACACCTCAAAGAACTGCGAACGAACTAATGACCTGTTGCTCTGCTCATCTAGAATCGCATACAGCTTCACTGCTTTGTTTCTGTGACCAGCTGGATAGACCTTTACAAGACATATTTTAGAACAAGATCGGTCTGTCAGATCTCCGCCACATACCTTTGTGCATTTGCTGGTTACATCAGGTAGAAATGTGCCTTTTCTCTCCTCCCCGCCGTGCTCTGGGGCAGGATCCACCTTTTCCTTCCAGGGTGCAGGTCCGGGGTGAAGCACGGTGTGGTGTCTTTCGCTTTTGCATTTAGAACACTGAACTTTAATTTTACAGTCCCTTGCAAGATGTGATGATGAAGAACAGCATTTGAAGCACACATTATTCTCCTTTAAATATGCCTTCCGATCATTGAAGGGCCTTTCTCGAAATGCTCGGCATTCACGCAGAGGGTGTGGTTTTCTGTGAATGGGA
Source organism: Semaprochilodus insignis (assembly GCA_034552555.1). NCBI lineage: Eukaryota > Metazoa > Chordata > Actinopteri > Characiformes > Prochilodontidae > Semaprochilodus > Semaprochilodus insignis. The sequence continues at coordinate 5,995,733 of CM067492.1, read as the reverse complement.
CACATTTTATCATAATCATCAGGCTTCCTTGGATGCTCAACAGAATCTGAAATGTCTCTGGGAAGTATTTCTGTTTTATTGACAGACACGTCTCGCAATTTGTTTGGCTTCCAAACTGCCCTTTCTGCCCTGGGAGCTATGTCTGTCTGAGAGATGAAGTTGAAGCTTGGGTCATTTCCAATCCTAGCCTCTCGGCTAACAAAATCTACAAAGCAAGCAAAGGGAGGATACGGAACACACCTTTGCTGCTTGTATAATGCACCGACCGAAGCCCACTTTTCCTGCAAACGAAATGGGAGCTTCTGTACAATTGGGTTGACTCCTCTTGCTGTGTCGAGGAAAGAGAGACCAGGTAAGTCTCCTTCGGCCTTGGCTGACTGCAATTCCATTAGTAAATCGCTCAACTTTGTCAGCTTAGAGTACTCTCGATTTGCTATTCTTGGAAAGGCATCAATACGTTTGAACAGAGCATCTTCTATCACTTCTGTTGAGCCATAAGTTTGTTCGAGTCTGTCCCATGTCATAGCCAACCCTGCTTCCGGATTGTTGATATGTATTGCTCTTATTTGTTCAACGTGTTCTGCTGACTCTTTGCCTAACCACTTAAGCAAAAGATCCATCTCCTCACTCGGTGCTAAATTCAACCCACTGATAGCAGTCTGAAAAGAACGCTTCCAGGCTCTGTAGTTCTGAGGTTTGTCATTAAAGTGGAGTAAACCCGTAGCCATGATCTCACAACGAGCAAGGTATCTCACGAAGTCATGTATGTTGGAGCTGCTATCACTGGAGTTTGGAACAACAGGACAAGGTGATGGGGTAAGACGATCTTTGTTATTCTGAGGTCTGACATGCACAGAAGCATGGTTATTCTCAATTTCTCAATTTGATCTGGAAAGAATAGTTTGGCCTCAGGATTAAGATGTGAAGGTGAAACGTTGTATCCTAGGATTGGCTCTGCTTCTGTTAAAACACCAGCCCCACCTAGTGTAGTTCTGTTGCTTGTACTTTGGCTTGCTCAACAACAACTGATATCGTACTTTTCCCCCACACTGCGGTCCACACCACTGGGTCGAGGACCACAAGTGGCCCCCAAAGCACCCTTTGGTGGTCCTCGACCCAGTACTGGGGGGTTGGGATGGGGTTGTGAATACAGTTCGACACACCAAGGCAGCTTGGTCTCCTTAACTTTTCTGCTCTTTTTATGGGCCTTTTATTCTCTCTATAAATAAATAGATGAGCGTTAAGGAAGAAAAGGTTGAGCACTACTGCACTAGCCTATATTAAATCAAATCAAAGTTTATGGTACAACTAGCAGCGACATGCTTTGACAACTGCCTGCTCACATGAAATGTTAAGATAACATAAAAATAGAATATCTTAAAAAAATAGAATATTAAAACAAACAATGTTAAATAAACATAAAAACATAATACACTTACAATATATAAACTAAATATACATAAATATACAATATAGAAATGTGCAAAATGTGCAGAAGTCAATGTGCTACATGTGGTGGACAAAGTACACAAACCATGTAGCTGAGTTAAAGTAGATACCCAAAAATATCCTCACTTTATGGCTCTAGTGTCCTATTATCATTTCTGGAACAAGACTCTTAATCAGCTCATTTTAGGGGAAGAGACTCTCAGTTCACCAGTTTGCTCAACAACATATTGTCCAGTACGTTGTGCGGCTTCCAAGGGAACAGATTTTAAGCTTGACTTGCAACCCAATTTCTCAAAACTGACATCAACAGCAGCTTCAAGTGTTTCTGCTTCTGCAATGGCTGCAGCAGTTTCTTTTTTATAACTAAGCATTTCAATGGATGCTTCCGACTTTGCCTTTTCTAATTTTAGGCTAATTTCCTCTTTGGCATAGGAAAGACATGCTGCTTCTGCTACAACTAATTACAGAAACAATTCTAAATACATTAACTGTCTTGTGACATGACATATATTATTTCCTTCTGTGTCACTGTCTCATGGTCTTAACCATGTTTATTGGTTTACTGCGGAATTTTAGCAAATGACTGTTGCAGAAAAGTGATAATCATTTCCCCCCCTTTGTAGAAAGGAGTGTTGTCAGCTCACTTCCTTGTTTGTACTGAAATGGCCCTTAAGGTGATAACAATCACCCCCTTTATCTCTACATCCTACATCTCCTTTTATGTTCACATCTTCTCCTTACGCACTCCTTAATCTCCTCCTTATCCTCCACCTTAATCTTTCACCTTCATCTTCCTCCTTCTTCATCCCTCTCTTCAAACTCCCCTTCTTCCTCCTTCGTTCCCCACAGTTCCCTTTGTATATAAGCTCCTCCTAAATTATTTCTTGTTACACTGTTGCTAGACCTTTCCTGAATGTCTGAGTAAGGCTACTTTCCGTGATCGCCCATCTGCTGCTGTGTAGTCGCTTACAGCCTGAGTTAATGTTAGTCCAGACTGTTACTGAGGGAGTGTAAGGTGTACTGATGCTAATTTTATAGTAGTAAATACTGGATACATATTTAATAAATAAGAATTTATAATAATAACATATTAAACATATTACAGTTATACCATTATACATTAATAATATAATTAATAATATAATTATAATGTTCTAATAAACGTTATAAAATAACAGTATATATTATAATACATAATAATAAATATAATAACAAGAAAATGCCTTTCCCTTTTTTATCTCTGACCCAGGACATAGATTTTACCAAAATAAACTATTTTAAAGCGTAATTGTATAAATATTAAGACTTATAGGTTATACTGAGTTATTATCTGTATCAGTACTCGGTATTGGGCTATATTCATGGATCAGGTACCGGTATCGGAAGGGAAGCCGTGGTATCGGTACATCCCTACGTAAAAGACTTCATTCTGAGTCTGTAACACATTCGCTACATGCCATACCTGAATCTTCCTTAGCCTTCCTTCTAAAGGAACCAGGCTAGTTTGGCTTCATAAGCAGAAAGAAGAACGAAACTTGCTGAACAGATGTTTCCTGACCCGTAAACATCTGCATGTATGGACCCTCCACGTCTAACGGAGACCCCTTCCTTTCCTTACCCACGCAGGCAGGTCTCGTCTGCTCTTGAACAGCCTGCTGGTGGCGAGGTGTCTCTCGTTCTCCACCGCGTACAAGGCGGTGTTCAGTCTCGCCTGTTTGCCGTCGCGGTGCTGCCTCCATCCCAGGTACACCACGAGTCCGAACACCACGAAGCTGAGGCTCAGCCCGAAGTAGCCGGCCAAGTAGACGGGCAGCAGGGCGCCCAGGCACTTCCCGAAGGCCAGCAGCACCGACACGGCGTGTCTACCCGAAGTCTCTGCGGACGGAGCCGAAGCTAAAGCCGAATCCGCATCTTCTCCGGCGGCCATGGCCACGTACTCTCCCTCCGCCAGACCGCTACTTTTACCCTCGCTCAGCAGCGACGCCCGCGGCTTACAGACGGACAGATGTTGGTTGGTTCATGCGCCTTTGAACAAAAAAAGATTCGCTGGAGAGACAGAAGAGACGGCTAGTACAGAAAGTGTTTTCGGGTAAAGCACCGGAGCTGTGTCTTAAGACACTGAAGCTGTTGGGGTTTGGCTTGTATTTTGCTCTGGCATGTAGGGGCGTGTTTTATACGCTGCAGCTCCTAGTTTGTGTCTTCACAAGCTCAACCCTCGAAATGAAGAGCTTCACAAATTAGCCAGCTAGCATGTCTGAGGTAACCCAAGCCAAGCCTCGCTGCCTACCTGGGGCGGGTAGATTTAGCGGGTTAAAACACCCCAAAAAGTGCCGCTTCGGAGAAAACTGAAGTTAGTAATAGCTAAAAGAGAGTGAAGAAGGAGAGAACGAGTTTAAAAGATTAAAAAGTAAAGAAGTAGAGAGGAAGAACTGCTGTGGTACATCTACGTAGCTCCGCAGCATCTCTCAGTTCAGGAGGTTAAAGGGCTGATATCGTACTTTTCCCCCACACTGCGGTCCGCACCCTTTGGTGGTCCTCGACCCAGTACCTGGGGTTGTGAATACAGCTCGACACACCAAGGCAGCTTGGTCTCCTTAATTTGCCACCATTCTGCTCTTTTTATGGGCCTTTTATTCTCTCTATAAATAAATAGATGAGCGTTAAGGAAGAAAAGGTTGAGCACTACTGCACTAGCCTATATTAAATCAAATCAAAGTTTATGGTACAACTAGCAGCGACATGCTTTGACAACTGCCTGCTCACATGAAATGTTAAGATAACATAAAAATAGAATATCTTAAAAAAAATAGATTAGAATATTAAAACAAACGATGTTAAATAAACATAAAAACACAATACACTTACAATATATAAACTAAATATACATAAATATACAATATAGAAATGTGCAAAATGTGCAGAAGTCAATGTGCTACATAATGCTGTGCAGTGGTGGACAAAGTACACAAACCATGTAGCTGAGTTAAAGTTGAGATACCCAAAAATATCCTCACTTTAGAAAGTCCTCACTTTAGACCTCCACTTGAGTAAAAGTACTAAAGCATTTATCTTCAAATGTACTTAAGTATGGCGAGTAACAGCAGCATGATTTATTATGGCTCTAATGTCCTATTATCATTTCTGGAACAAGACCCTTAATCAGCTCATTTTAGGTGAAGAGACTCTAGTGTCAATCTCAGTTCACCAGTCTTTCATAGAAGGTCATTAATTAGTCTGACACTGATGTTTATTCAAATGATCATAAGCACAAAACACTGAAGGAGAACAGTTTCCATTAGCTAGAACTATAAAATAACTTTTTGCAAACAAGCAAAGTTTTGGTTTAAGATGTAATTGCAACTTAGTTACAAGTTTAAGTTGAATAAAAACCTGCTTTAAAGAGGATCACTAGGAGGAAACTAGGCAAACCAAATTTATTATAAAAGGAAATAGTGTTTCCAACACTCAACATTCACCAGTCAACACTCGCCAGTCACAAGTGCATTTGTACATATTTTTATATTGTGGTCTATTTACCCCCAAAGTCAGGAACAATATGTTTTATCCTTTCTCTAATGCTTTTATGTGTGATTGTCAGTCAGTGATTGCATTAACCCCATCCTGCTTTACCCACCTTCCTCCAGGTGGTTACTTTCAGTCCAGGCCTGAAATGGACATTTCCATGGATGCTAAGAATCCATGAATAAGCTTATTTTATTTTGACATGTTGCATTTTTATGCGCACAGAAGTCAAAAAGAAGGACAGATTTGGCCATAATGTAGTGGAGGATAAAGTAAGATAAATGTAGTGGAGTTACAGTAAAAAGACCCCCAGAATGGAAATACTTCTGTTGAGCACAGATACACCAAAAAATGACTTAAGTACAGCAACCAATTACATTTACTTCATTACTGTCCACCACTCCACTGATACTGTGCAATTAAGCAGGAGGTATTTAATAACATCACTGGTTCAGTCCTGTGTATTATATGTGTGTGAGGTATTCTTGGTAGCTTTGATTCAGAGCCCGAATGTCCTGCGGGAAGAAGCTCCTCCTCATCCTCCCTGAGTTTGTCTTCAAGCTGTGAAAGCACCTCCCTGACCTCAACAGAGAGAAGAGTCCACTGCTGGGATGGCTAAGGTCCTTCACAATCTTCCTGGCCTTGGTCCAGCACTGCTTGTAGTGGATGGTGTGGAGGTCAAAAAGCTTGGTCGGAATGATGCACTCATCTGAATGCACCACCCCCTGGTGAGCCTGTCTGTCCTGCTTTGTGCTTTTCCCAAACCAGGCTGTGATGTTCCCCTGTGAGGATGCTTTCAGTGGTGCAGGTGTAGAAGTTCCACAACACCTTGGAGAGCAGTCTGAGTTCCCTTAGGCTTCTGAGGTGGTACAGACGCTGGCACTACGACAGGTCCCGCGAGATGTGAACTTCAAGGTACTTGAAACTGTATTTCTTCCACTGCAGCTTCCACAGTTCCTTCCACCAGTCCTCCAGGTGTTTAATCTCCTCCAGGTAAGCCGTCTCATCATGTATATGCTTATATATGACAAAAAGAGGAATCATTTATTTGTACATGACCACTTACTGACCTTGCCTTTACTGTACAAGGCACTTACTGTGCCTTTGAATACCTGAAAATGACCTCTACACTGATTGGCTGTGCGGTATGCAACTCATTGGACAAGCATCATACATAGTCCCAGCTCAAATACTTTATAGTCTCTGACAACGTGTCCGTAATGAGGGGTGCCATCTTTTTGGAACACCCTGTATTACATCATATTATAGTAAATAATGATGTTTTTCCTGATGTGGGGCTTTTAAGTCAGTTAGGCTATATTCGTCTTCATTGGGATCATTTTAGTCTAAAATAAAAGGCTAAACTCAAAGATGAGAGCGACACAAGGCGTGCGGGGTGCTGTAACCAACAGAAAAGAATGAACTGAACTGTAAATACATAATTTAAAGTCTACATTAATTTATTAATATATAAGTGTAAAATGGAAGTCATGTGAATGGCTACAGTAGAACTGAGGAAAAAATATATTCCGTATAGTACATACAAGCACAAGTATATACAGGTATTATAGTCTGACAATACACAGTGAGGGGGGAAAAAGCCAGCTGAAGTACATTTATGTAGCTACAGCGACACACTTGGGCACAACAGTCCTTAACGTCTCTGCCTTGTGTGCAGGGTACATGCGCTACCAGTATGCCTCACTGTAGCCCAGCGCCCGAGGTGTTTACACAATACAGGCATGTGACAAAGCAGAGCTGTCAGTACTTTTAGACTGTAGGCTGGTAAATACAGAGTGAGTGAGAGCCTCCCTGCCTCCAGGCCACTGATCTGTTTACAGAAGAGGGAAAATAAATTCTCAATTGTATTAGTCAATTTGTCTATTGTATGTTCTTTAAGTTACTGTATAATGGATAAACCCAGCAACATTTATCACCCACTTATAAAAGCAATGAAGGTTCCAGGCCATTTCCAACAAGACCACCTGTCTGTCTTCATATTTTTCCTGTGGCCTTGACATGAATAGCTAGCTACCCACCACTGGATACAGCCATTATGGCTTTTCCGTTGTGATAAAGAACCAGTGAATTCAGACAATTACTACAGTTCACAGCAGGAAACTACAAAAGCACTATATATATTACTAGCTCTGCAGGAATATATCTGAAGTTGATTAATATTATAATGGTTTATTTTATTTTCAGTACCAATATTCACAATATATATCTTTATCAGTTTGCATGTTTGACTGTTAGACAAATTAAAGCTTCATCCTCTGACACAACTATCAAAAGCTTAAGTGTCTCACAGGGAACAAAGAGAAGAGTTCGCTGCTGGGATGGCTAAGGTCCTTCACAATCTTCCTGGCCTTGGTCCAGCACTGCTTGTAGTGGATGGACTGGAGGTCAGGAAGCTCTGTCGGAATGATGCACCGAGCTGAATGCGCCACCCCCTGGTGAGCCTGTCTGTCCTGCTTTGTGCTTTTCCCCAACCAAGCTCTGACGTTCCCTGTGAGGATGCTTTCGATGGTGCAGGTGTAGAAGTTCCACAGCACCATGAAGGGCAAGACGTGAACTGTGTATTCCTTTCACCAGTCCTCCAAGTCTTTCTCTTCCTCTCCTCATCTCCTCCAAGCCGGCCGTCTTATATATATGCTTATATGCAACAAGAAGAGTAGTCATTTATTTTCACATGACCACTTACTGACCGTGCCTTTACTGAGCTCAGCTAAGTGGATTGGTGTGAAACCTGCAGAGTCAGAACAGTTAACGGTCACGATGCTGGGAATCAGACAGCTAAAGAATTTGAATGCCTCTGAAATCTGAAAGCTCCCTCACAGAAAGTCATTACATGAAGAGATACTTAGATATACTCTTCCTGATGTCTGAGACACTGTATAATGATAGTGTTGTTTTAAAGTTTGGACTAAAATTATTTTAATCCCTGTATTGTAATCCTTTCATAGCAGAAGGGTACACACAGAACATGAACATACTCCCCACAGACCTTTTCCCTCAGATTTAACTATTTTACTATCAGCGTTTCATATAAACGCTAAGGAGCTATGTGTCTGTTGACTGGTGGTTTGGGGTAGCAAACAAAATGGCTATATTTGTATAGTAGACATGGCGCCCTCTGGCTCCCATCTCTCCCACTAATCAGATTTCTACAATGAACCACTGATTACACCTCAGGGACTGAATTAAGAATTTCTGGAACATACAAGAACCAAGAGCAGCTGCTGTTTTCAACTACTGTCTTACTAACACCAAAGCCCCACGTGTACCCTGTTTTCTCTGTATTCAACCAAGCATGTGTGTAAGTGACCAGTCACGGACCCTTCCGACAGCTGTGCAAGTCACAAATGAGGGAAAATTAAATTTACACTAGCAGTCTAGGAACACTACACTGCCATTTTTCCAGGGGTGGGATCCATTGACCACAACCACCAGTTTTAGACCCACTTACCACACCGCTACACACTGTAGATCAACTCCCCACTATTGTTAGTGTAAAACTCTGTAGGCATACCAGAAACCCAACCTCACTTCAGTGGGTAGTTTATCCAGCGACCCCAACATGGCAGTTACTCATTGCAAAAGGTAGACTCAGGTTGTAGCAGTGTTGCTCAAGTTTCAATTCGACAAATGCATACACTTCCCGACTAATCCATTCCCTCCCTTCTATATGTAGAAGGCTTCTCCAACCCATGGATCACTGCTGGCTGACCACCAAATAATCCTCAAGTACTCAAGACAGGTCTCACATTAATGTCGAAGACTGACCTTTTTTTGCATCTGTCTATACAACAATTACAACCATTTGAAAAAGGCATCAGGTCCAAGTCTAGTCCCAGAAACCCATGCACCATACAATCCCACCCCCCTCCCCCCACATATGGAGTTGAAAGTCCATAGCAAGCACCTAACAGGACATCCTTAAACAAAAACATCTATTCAATGACGATCATTTACTCAGACTGCACAGAAATACATTTTTTAAACCAGTTTTATTTGGAGGTATTAACAAAAGATGCTGAGCTGTGGAAAATGGAATGTCCAAAGAGAGTTCGCAAGTCCATCAAGACCGAAGAACCAACTGGGCAGCCAGGGGAAAAGCACATTTTCCATCAAGGTGTTAGCTGGCTTCATGTGTGGATAGCCTCTTGGGTGAAGGGTGAACAGCACCTCTTCAGTTGGTTCGCTCTGCAAGACTCTCGCTGAGGGGAAATCCAAGGTGATCAGGATCCCAGCTGCAGCAGACAGGGTGCAGTTTACTTTGACCTCTGCCTCATCTTTCTCCTTTTACGCTTCAGCCTGCAAAAAAGACAAACCATCAGATTTTCTGACAATTTTGAACAGTTGAAAAGTAAAAGGACAGTCATGAGCTACATACCTGCGCATGCGCTTCTTTCTCCACTGAAAAAGAAAGAGAGACACTTTATACCTCAGGACATGCAGTACAGTACGATTGATAGAACGACATAGCTCAAGTACCCATGCAATCAAGCATATATATAGATCAGAGCCTCCGATCACCACAAGGCATTTGTCTCACATCCTACCAATCAAGCCATTTATAACAGTTCATAAAACCCACCCAGGGTTGCCATCAAATGTCAGCCGAAATATGTTGTGTACAAATTGGTGTCTATGGTTTGCACACGAGCTACAAGGATAATCACGTACGATAAACTCCACTTTGTTAACCAAAGCAACCTCGCCACTCCAGTGAAAGAGGGAAACAAGCTTCAGACACCAACCTAAATGTATTCTGGCTGTCTAGATTGGGGGAAGCAGACGAATATTGTCTTCCTTTAAGGAAAGCACATCCTTTTAAATACTGACACTACTACTTATTCTCCTTCACACGTAAAACTGTACTCAAACTTGAGACGTCTGAGAAGTCTGCCTCAGTCATTACAGTCACAGGCGAAAGCAAAGCTGCTGTACAGCAGTAAGACAGGCCTACACAGACCATGACGCGCCTTGGCGCACCAGGCGGCTACATGCTAATGCTAGTGTGCAGGCATGGCTAACAGCAGCATGGTCAACATCATCTTCAACACCCTTGGTTCGCCCTCTCCAGACACCCGAAAGGGTAGACAAAAAGCTCAATCGTAGCGACTTGGGCTCTATAAGAAGGGAACCGGGATTAACAAGGCAACTTCCAAGTCCGGGCGACCCGCTCCTCTAGAGCCAAAAGCAACCGAGCCTCCGCCATTTTCTTACTGATACATCTAAAACCTGCAGCTTCACCAGGAAGCGGTTTGTAGAAGAGCTTGAGGGCAGAAACACAGACTACTCATTCCTTACAGTGGTTATTAACTTGGAAATGTAACTGTAAAATCATTAGATGTTGCAGCAGTAGCTAGCTTATGTAGTGGCCAGCGCGGTCAGCCCGGCTAGCCGCATTGTTCCTAGCCAACTAGCTAACAGTAAAAACGTACAAATACCGGCAATAAAACAGTCACTTACCTTCGCTCTCATGTTGGAAGCGTTTCTGTAAGGAAAGAAAAGATAAGAATATTAACGGATGGCTCTTAAACAGTCGGGATTGATTCGGATTGTTCTATCTTATCGCAACCCCTCAGACAAGAGCAGTTCTCCTCACCTCCACAAGCGAAGCAACGACTTCAAGAGGGCGTCATAACCCGAAACGAGGGGTTTTATACACTTTCATTGCGTCACGCTCTCGCCTCGCCGATAGGAATTCTGGGTAATGTAGTCCGCACTGCCCACGTTTGTACTAGAAGTGCGTAGAATAGCAAAAATCAAACGAGTCCTGAGTTAAACAGCAATAATACATCATTTCACGGTTTGAATTGTTTAATGAGATTAAACAAAAGCTTTTCAAAGATTTCCCGCAGCGTAGCCTAGATTATTCAGGACCTTTAGATCCGAGACGCTCAACTCCATATGGCCTGGTAGGGCTTTAGTTCAGCACCATCAGTTATGGTAGTTATGTGAGCAGGTGAATAATCAAACTCTGCTTGCCTGGAGAGCCCAACCCTGTTAAATTAAACTAAGCCCAATTTTAAATTGCATTACAGTGATGTGAAAGTAGTGAGTGATATCTGAACATATTGGGTTCTTGTACTCCTGGGTTTAAGTGCTGCAGTTCAGACCTCAATCACACAATGCTTTACATGGTCACAAGATTTTCCATAGTGTACTGCAGGGTTCTGTACTCAGGCCACTTTAAGTCTCAGCAGTAAAGTTTCAATCTAAGAGATTTATAAAGCTTTTAACACTTCAAAAACTTTACTATGGAAACAGGACATTATGCAAACGTCGACAAATGTAGCGAAAAATTTGTTTATCAGAAAAATAATGTATTTAGATATAAATTTAGTGTGGCAAATTTCTTTAGCATATATCTTACACCAAAACAAAAAACAAACAGCATGAAAGAGCACTGAATGGGAGAGACAAGGGAGAAAGGGAGGGAGAGATGTTCAGAAATGTAGAAGCATGTCAGCGGCAACATTAAAATGAAAGTGCAACATGTAAAATGACAATGTATTCGTAACTTTGCATTTAAATTTCCCACTCTCATATGTAATGTCGCAATGTTATGAAATGCAGTGTCAATCTTTGTGTACCAAATGGCAAAATAAAATAGCCATACTGATGTTAAAGTTTTATTTTTTGCTCAACATTATGTATATGAGGAGAAGAATTTAAATGCCAACATACAAATACATTGCCATTTTACATACTACAATTTCAGTTTTGCTCCTGATATACCTCCATACACCTGAACCAGGTTTGGTAATGCTCTGTAGAAGGAGGAAATGGTCATTAAGTCCTTGTACAAGAACCTAGTTACCTTTCTGTCAACATGCTTATGTTATTACATGACTTTCTGAAAATGTTTGTGTATTTGCCACACATAAAACACAATACTAGTGAAGTATGTTTCACATATTACTATGTTACATGTACATTATTGTTCACCAGTAAGTATAAATTCAGAATTTACATAAAAATAGCTTTCCTGAAAAGAAGCTGCTTGTTTAGAATCAGGCCCTGTAAAGCAAGTTATAACATAAGGCTTCATGGGTGCTGAGAATGGTTCTATATTGTATTTGTAGACGAAGCCGTAAAATCCCAAGTTGAATCTGACTCATCTGACTCTCTGCTCAGGCAATCATCAATCAGTCTTAGCAAGAGCAGTCAAAATTCCATCAGCTGCAGACAGAGCTAGGTCTGTAGTACACAATGGTCCAGGAAGACCCTGCAATTGCCCATTTTTTGTAATTGTCATGGAAGTGAAGTCAGTTTTTTGAACATCACATCATAAACTCAAGTATACACTCAGAGGAAACCTTGTACCTACACCCATTGACAGCTCCATGAGAATTTCAGGTTGTAGTTCATCTATTAGCCCCCTTTTACCTTTTACCCCGTTTATCAGTGGTCACATATACATGTATTAAATATGACAAAAAGTGGTTTCACAGACAAGAATGAAACTTGGTGGACAGGTTTGAGATTGTGAGACATGCAACTGATTCAAGTTTCACGCTGGATTGGGCCTTATCGCTGTACCTGACCGACCAACAGCCATGACTGCAGAGGACTGCACGACTGAGGACTACATGCACACAGACCATTACGACGACTGCTCTTAATACTACGTCAACGTAGCGAATGACTGCAATGGTGTCGTGCCAGACTGTCATGGAGTGACTCAGAAAGGCAGTGTTTCCTCTTCAGTGACGAGCCCCCGCTTTTGTCTTGGAGGAGACGACCAACAAATCCGTGTGTGGAGGCACTGTGGACAATGCGTCCAGAAGACCTGGTGTCTGTGCACCTCCACCCCTACCACAAAATCTGCAGGAACTGCATGAGAATATTTAAGATGCATGGTATGGATTATGGCAGGACACCATTCGGAACTCTATGCCGACATATGTTGCATTAGCAAACATGCTAGCCCAACGCCAGACTGAGAGACACTGCTTGTGTATTCGTGGCTCAATAAATATTGCCCTTATCAGTCTAAATTTATCATCATGTATTGTTCTTGGTAACCTTTAGCTTCCTTCCCAATGCCATTGCAATCTGACACTTCCTTCTGGATGCAATGTTTTTTGATGATTAGTATATATATATAGTACAAGACCATCATGTAACAGAAAACAAAGTACACTTAAAAATCAGACTGCACTGCTATGTCAGCCAATTTCTTTTATTCATTTCACAATCATAAAAAACGGCAGGATCATTTGGCTCTTAAGGTCGGACACAGGTCAGCTCTCAGGAGAACACGAACCCTAGGTGTCGGTTTTTCATAACTGGCAAGTATAAAATGTATAATGAATGCTGTTTGACAGTAGCAAGACCAGACTACATCACAATCCAGCTAATTACGCTTCCAATGTAGCTGCATATTTAAATCTACATTGCTATGTGGCAGAGATCATACCAAAGGTTGAGCAGTTCTACATCTAAATACAAACTAGAACAGTTTTCCCAATAGACCAGTCAGGCATTACAAAACGTAATCTGAAACAGGAGTCTCAGGCATAGAGAAATAATTGGCACACTGCAGTGATGATACTTTGACAGTGCCGCCACTTTGCTTTTATTTTCTGTGATTGCTTTTACAGTGACAGTTTGTTAAATAAGAGGGGCAAACAACACCCCACCCCACCAATATGCACCTCCTGTAAACACAAGCGGTCAGTTTGTATTTAGCACCTGCTTGTTTGTAACCTCCTCTAGAGAAGCCTACCTTGAGAACAACCAAACTGCATTAAGTTTGGGGACACACTGATAATGTGCGAACCCTAGAGCTGTGTTAAATAGCCAACACGGAGGTATTCAGACAGATAGAAGGCTAGGTCGGAAGGCTTCTCAGTGGGGCACGTCAGGACTGGCTTTGACGATTCTGTTCTTTGGGTTGTTTGCAGGACGTCTCTCTCTGTCGGTCAGTATAGCTGGCAGCAGGGGGCAGGAGGGGTCTACTTGGCAGTCTCGTTCTCCACCTCCATCGGCTGTCCTGTGGCATTCTCTACTGTCTTGGAGGCCTAGAAAAACGGTGAACAGTGTTCAGATATAGAAGGGCCGATTAAAGACCTTTGTAGCACCATCCATTACTAAAGAGCTGAGCCAAGGTGTTGATTTTCTATCCTTTGGAGTTAACAATCCACCTTTATTTCCAAGTGTGCTCACAGAGACATTATATATAGAGTATATGAATAAACCATTTTAAATGCTTAACCCTTTCACACTCTTCTCAACTTTTTGGTAAAGCACATTCGAGTTACTATATCTTAATGAAGATGGTGTTTGAACTTGATGTGACTGTATTGTTTCTTTAGGCTAAAGGTATCTATGCTAAGCTAGTGTAATTAAAATTCAAGAATCACTAAAATCACTATTATTAAATGTTTTCACTATATATTTTTCACTATAAATACACACACACACACACACACACACACACACACATACATACATATATATATATATATATATATATATATAAAAATGAATGCAATTAGTTTGATGCTAGCTATGACTGGGGTGACTTGATGACTATGATGAAACACTGTGTCAGGGTGAGTTCCTGAGGATCCGAGCTAGCTGGGCATTTTTTGCTCGATGATAGGTGAGGGGAACGGGAGAGGAAGGTGAAAATGGTATTATTAACCAATGATGTACTTAAAAGTTAGAGGACATTTTGGAGGTGGGAAAAAAGTCATTACGTTGACTGAGGGAAGACAAGAATGTTGTCTCTTAAATGTTTGATGACTTAATCTTAAGATGACCATGGAGAGAGATAGATAGATTGATAGATTGATAGATAGATAGATAGATAAAAAGTCTATTTTGATTGTGTAAAAGCTAACCTTCTTTTTCTTTTTCTTTTGTGCCTTCCGGCTGGTTGAGCTTTGCAGCAAGGCCTGTACAAAGCAAAAAGAGGCAACATAAGCCAACATAAAATGTCAAACCGTTTAAATCTTAATACTAAAGAAAACAATGCTGGATGGCACTGTAACATCATGAAACGCCTTTAAACTCCATCTGCACCACCATTTACCTTGAGCTCAGGATCCTGCACCTCGTGCTCAGACTTGTACAGCTCAGGCTCGAAAGGGCCACTGGTGATCCTCAAGGGCCCGTTGGCCATGAGAAGCACGGTGAATTTGAACTGTGCAACATATTCACCTGAGGAGACAGAAAATGGGATTGTGGCCTGTATGCTTGGTTGGCCTTTCTACGAATCACACAGTAAAAAATGCATTACTGCTCTGATGACTCACCTTCCTTCTCATGCAGGACGTTGAAGGGCTGCAGCAGCTCATGCTTGGCACATTCTACTACGCCCAACCGAGCCTTGCTCTCATCCTCAAATGCCCTGAGAGAGAGAGAGAGAGAGAGAGAGAGAGAGAGAGAGAGAGAGAGAGA
>CM067492.1:5784060-5965586 GCA_034552555.1 Semaprochilodus insignis | reverse complement strand
GGACTGCAGGCAGGCCAGTGTAGATCCCAGTCATACTGTTGTAACTCGTGCAGAATGTGGTTTGTCTTGTCTTGCTGAAATATCACGACCACTCAGTACTGTTTTTTCGGCCATGTCCCTTGCATACAGAGATTTCTGTGGATTCTCTGAATCTTTGAATGATGTGGTGCAGAAGATAAAATCCCCAAGTTTTTTGGTATTTTACATTGATAAATGTTGTTGTTTGCTTTATTTGCCGGTGCAGTCTTTCACAGCGTGGTAACTCCCCACCCCATCTTCACTGCGGAAAGACTCTGCCTCTCTGGGATGCTCTGTTTATACCCATACTTGTTACTGTCCTGCCAATTAACCAATGTAGTTGTGAAAGGCGCCACCAGGTGTTTTTAGCATTACACGACTTTACCAGACTTTATAGCCCTATCGTAACTTTTAGAAACACATTCCTGGCATCAAATTCAAAACGGTCATATATTTTTATATGGGCACATTTGATATGTTGTCTTTGTTCTATTCTCAGTTAAATATATGATTTGAATATATGAGTTGCACATTATCCGCTTTGTATTTATGTTTTTCACAGCGTCTCAACTTAAAAAAAAATCTAATACTACTACTACTACTAATAATAATAATAATAACACACTGACTCCACAGCTTATAGTCCCTAGCTGCCAAGGTGTTTGCTTAAAATGAAAGGGAATCTATGGGAAGAATGATGGATGAAAAAATTACAGTTTTTACAGTGTGTGGATTACAGTTCGGGGACCCACCCTGAGTGATTACATGTAGCTGGTGGTTTTTGGGTAAAGGAATCAATACGGTTTGAGTGGGGGTGAAAATGAATGGACGAGTGTGGGTCAGGCCAACATTGAATTTGTGCTCAAGGTTCTGCTCTGAGATAGTGTATGTGAAACAGTGCCTGTCGGTCAAGCAGAAGTACAGTAGATGGGTGTGCATTTTTCCATCGCATTCATTCTTAATGGGAACAAAATTCTTTTCCGAAAACCGTAAGTCAGATCAAAAAGCTGTATGCAAGCACATCATTCCCAATCAGACTGTTTATATCTCGAAAACTGCGGGACAAAAATCTCTCTCTCTCTCTCTCTCTGAAGAAGAAGAAGAAGAAGAAGAAGAGGAATATCAACTTGGACAAATTAGTCAAATTAGCAATGTATTTATTACATATACACAGTGAATATCGATATTCAGATACTGATAACATTTTACATGGTGAGCTTTGAATTTCTTCATGGTTTCTATCACATTTAGGCTATGTATCAAAACTAAAATATGTCATTTGAGGTTTAAAAACTTTATACATATTTGACTGACAAATTCACAGAGCATATTGAATACACAAAATATTATTTTCCCCCCAAGAATATTAAGTGTACATATAAAACACATACAAACACTGAGTTTCTAAGGGACTTCAGTAGAAAGACTTCACCTTCAGGGTTTGTTAAACAGTCATGACCCTTTTGTCTTCTCATTAGTGGAAATTATGGCCCCACTTGCAGTATTAGCATCCAATGTTTGCATTGTCGATACAGCTTGACACCAATGTCCGTGAATTATTAAAAGTCCTGAGGAATCTGGTGAACAAACCAGCTGCTACAGTGCATTGCTCAAGTTTCAACTACATTTCTGCAGTCAGTCAGTATCTGTAGTGTTACGTGCATACAGCATCCGGTTTGTGGAACAGTCTGCTGTGCCAGTAGTCGGGGTTGTCAAACGAAGTGTTGCCGTTATTCTCATCTGGTCCGGCACACACGCCCCTAAAGGCCCTAAGCTTGGCTGAATGGGCCACTTCCCCTGATAGTTGCCTTCCTTTTGCTGGTATGTTCTGATACTCCACCTGATCACCTGATACATGAACATTCCCACCCATTTCCTCATACTCATCTGGCTGGGATGTGACCGCATTGTTTTCATTGGCCTTGCAGCTTATTCCCTTGGTTGAGTTCAGCTTCACTGCAGATATCTCAGAAGTGTTCTGGTAAACTGCATCTTCTGTGGGTTCTCTCTTTATCTTTACCTTGTCTGCATCTCCTGAGCTTGCTGTCCTCTCATCAGTGCTGCTCTGGATTGTCTTTGGCTCTGTTTTAATGTCCATGTATTCATACTCTACTACAGCCTGCTGTGGCAGTGCCCCCGCTGGAACGACTCCGTCCTCAGCAATGTCTTCAGAAGGCTCCTTTTTAGGTTGTTCTTCCTCGTCATCCCTTGCTACAGGGACAAGTCCATCCTGAGTAGCAGCTCCATCTAGGCAGTCCTTATCATGAGGTTCATTACACTGGACAGACTGTTGCGTTTGGATAGAACCCTCTTGTGGTGAGCAGTTTTTACTGCAATTCAGAGGATCCGTATCAGGCATTGTGGAGGAGTCTGTGCTTTCTCTAGGCAGGCGGGGGAGCACGGTGGGCTGTTTGATCATCAGTTCGTACTCCTGTGGGGGATCTGGGACAGGGCCTAAGGGCGACAGTTGACTCCTGGTGCTCCTTGATGCTCTGCTACGTGGAAGGCTGGCTCTGGAACTAGATCGAGCCACCAGACCGTCTACAGAAAAGGAAAACACCATTTTGAGTTTGGAATCGAGAATGTTAATTCATATTACAGCACTAAAGTGGCACACACAGGCCATTTACATACATAAACTGTAGAGGCAAAATAACTAAAAAATAAATAAATAAAGTGAACTGAGCAGTAAGGCTTAAGATGTGAGCAGAACTATAGAGCTCAGAACACAACAAAAGGTACTTAAAATCTTTCCCTCTGTGAGCACAAGAGCAACAAAGGGGTCACCTCTTTCCATGGTGTGGGCACTTCTGGGCAGCACATATCCATCAGGGTCCTCCTCAGCCACCTGCAGCCCCGGTGAGAAGGGGTCAGATGCTACAGACACACAGTTGGACATGTAGGCACTGTCTCCTCGACTGTGCCCCCGTCGCAAGCTGCCAGTCTGAGAGATAATCTCCACATCTACTATGGTGCCCCTGCCCTCTGAGCTTTCAGACGTGGTCCTTGCTGAACCCAGGCGTTTCCTCTGGGTCCACAGCTGCCAAACACAGAAACAGCAGTTACTACTGCAGATCCATAATCAACACTTTGGATCTGTCACCTACTCATTTTCTACAATACAGTAGATATGCTAACATTGTTTTTTCTCTGTAAGACATACATGTTATCTGTATAATATGCTGCATAATTACACACAGTAGTATCAGATATCTGGAGGCCTGAATTCTGTTTATACTTTTGTCAGTTTTTATAATAACAGTATGTCATGTAGTTTCATAATTTGAAATTAGTTAACAACTTATGCATACAGTTTACATGTGCTATTTGATGGGTAACAGCTTTCAGTACTTAGCTACATTGGTGTCCAGTAAAAACGAAATAAGCAGTCAGATAAAAACTTTCACTGTAAATTGGTAGAACCTAACAGATCTTAACAGATCAGAGCTTATTCTTTTCAAAATGTTGTAGCTGTGAATGCAAAATATGTTATGCATAGCAACTGACCTGTCTTGAGTCATCCCCAGGGCTTGGGGTCATGGGCAGATATCCCACCGGTACAGACTGGCCTGAGCCACTCTGAAAATGAGAGAAATAAAGCCCTTTTTAAAACCACTGAACTTTACTTCTAACTGTACATCTCGCTCTGATCTATTTAAAAGCACAGTACCAGTCAGATGACACTGAGTACTCACCCTATAGGAGCCTATTCGCAGTCGCGAGTGGCTCCTTGGTGGTGACAGGTGGAGCGGAGGAGTGGCAAACCCATCATCCAGTACTTCTTCATCATCACTTTGCAGGTCAGCCTCCATCAGCTTTGGCTCTCGTGAATAGATTTCATCTGTTGCGGTGCTATTTCGATCATTCTGTTTTGATAAGACACAGGCATTCTGTAAGTGTGACTGCAAAGTTCTTCCAAGGTTACGGTGAGTGTATGAAAGTGCACCTGTTTCTTACCTTGACAACAAGATAACGGGGTGGATCCCTTGCCATTCTGGTAAACTCGTTAGCCAGCTCTTTGAAGGTAGGCCTGATGTTTTCATCAATCATCCAGCCTGAAAAGGAATATAATTTATGTCTTTTGTTTTGATTGATGTCCTTTTTTTATTATTGTTTGTGTCCTCTGTTTCTGAATCATATATGTATCATAAATAGAATTTATTCATATTATAAGCTGATGTATGTCAAATAGGGTATGTGACTTACACTTGACCATAACCATATAGACATCGATGGTGCAGATCTGCGGCTGAGCTAGTCGTTCTCCTTTCTCCAGCAGGCTTGGCACATCATGAGGATGCATGGTTGCATAGGGCTCTGCTCCATAGGACATCATCTCCCACACTGTCACTCCTTTACAGAAAAAGACATGAGACCAGGTCTTATCACACAGATACGATCCTTAGCACATGGTGCCCAATAGACAGAGTCTTACCATAACTCCAGACATCACTCTGATGAGTGTATCTCCTGAAAAGGATACTCTCCAACGCCATCCATTTTATTGGAGTCTGAGGACAAAAAAGGAGCAGCTGACATGAACTGTAATATGATTTGATTGATATGACATGTGAAATCAGAGCAAAAAATAAGTGTGAGCCACTGAAAGGGTCTGCAAAATACATTCCTATAACTGACTGACTCCACCCTGTGTGTGACATGATAGGAACATATACAACATCTTTCTGAAGTAGTGTATAAAGATGGGTAAATGATTGATACCTTGTGTTCACTATAGACATATTTCTTATCATCTGGATACAGCAGGTCAGCAACGCCAAAGTCCGAGATCTGCACCATGTAGTCACTTTTCAGCAGAACGTTCCGAGCAGCTAGGTTCCTATGGACCATGCAGTGCTCTTCCAGATAGTACATACCCTGAAGCATAGGTGAAAATCTTATACAGTAAACATATATCCACACAGACACCACTGTTTATTCAATGAATTATATTATTAGTACTGTAGAAATCCACCCATTTATTTGACAATAGACCAAACTGTTGAGTTTTTAAAAAGGTCACCATGTACAGTCTTTCAACGATTCCAAATACTTCACCGAAATATGAATATGATATAGGAAGACCTTATAAAAACATTAAAATACTGGAAAATACTTATATTTTTTTGTTTAAATTAGGTGCTGTTTTTATGCTGTAAGAGTGTCTGTTAGCTGAATTTAAAATATACCTGAACATTATATAAATTATTTATTGCTGATCTTGACTGCTGCACTCAGCACTATAATCTACATATACAACTCCACACAATGTAAGGTTTACAAGTATGTAAGATATTGTGTGTGTGTGTGTGTGTGTGTGTGTGTGTGTGTGTGTTAGGATGTGTATGTTTGTACTGTGTGAAATGTTGTCACTCTCTGTGCACTGTGAGCTAATGTAAACAAAGACAAATTCCCTGTATGTGTTAACACTTGGCCAATAAATCTTATTGTGATTCTTATTCAGATTCTGATTAATAATAAAATCAGGAGCTCTGTTTGTTCCTTTACTGTGGAAATAAGTTCTCAGCATTGATATCATGAAAATGAAATTTAAACTAATAGCCTTTATCCTTCTGGTTTAATGTTTTAATTATTTTATTGAATGTACTCTTTTTTATTTCCTTCCCTTTAAATAATTCATTATTCATTTCTTTAATTTTCACTTCTACCTTCAAAATTACAATAAAATAGGGTCTGATAGTTTTCTGACGAAGATGAAAGTCACACTAAAGCCTTTAAACTAGCAAAATGACCCGTTCGAGATGACACCACCTGATATTAAGAACCCTTCCTGTCCTTTTTAAGTGTACGTTTAGAGCAGCTGTACAAACAGTACTGTACTGTAAACCCAGTCCTCTGACCTAACATCACCAACCAGTTTAACTTGAATTGATGGATTAGCAATGTTAATAATACAATCACACCATCCTTTGGAATCTCACCTTGGCTATCTGCACACACCAGTTGAGGAGGCGCTGGGGGTCCAGGTTGTGTGTGTTTTGACGGAGGTGCTGCAGCAGGGAGCCCTGAGTGCTGAACTGAGTTACCAGCTGCAGGCTGGGCCCAGGACAGATTCCCAGCAGACGCACTATATATGGATGATCCAAACTTCCCATGGACAACATGTGCTGTGAGACAGAGAGAGAGGCCAATATTGGTACATGTGTACGTGCCATGGATAAAAGGTTTGAAGCTGCAGTGACTTTTTGAACTGCCAGATTTGCCAAAAAGATAATATGACAGGCAGCTTCCAGTTTTACAGAAGCTTCTTATCATGGGCAGAAGAATTCCAGGACTATGCTTCCAGAACAGATACTTTATGAAAAGGCATCAGCATGAATGGTTTTCCTACAAGAGTTTCAAAGAATTCCAAAATGACTCTAAACTCCCCTGTAGAACTTTTTTTTCAATAGTAAAGTATAATGCAGTGTCTTACATCAGTAATCTCAGTGAATGTCTGGCGCCCGCTGCGGTCTTGGATGGTCTTTATAGCAACAGGGATTTTCACAGAGTCCCCTTCAGGAATCCAGGAACCCTGAGGATAAAGGAAAAGATTATGATTTAACCACAGACCGGAGACTGTGTTCATCTACAGCTGAGCAGTGGTAGAAAAAAGACTACATAGTCTGAGACATACTGACACCAGGTAGCCTTACTTAGATTAGATTGTACTTTGCCTGTTTACTGTCTTGCGAAATAGCCAGGGAAATGCAAAGCCATGGCACACCAACTTCTAATTCTATCAGTTCTTATACTGTTTCAGACAAAGAACAGATGGAATGGAGGAGAATGGCATTCCAGTATCTGCCAACAATCAGCAGATATGGCTCACTAACATTTGTATTTTCTGAGGAAAGTGAAGTTAGTGTGCTCTGGCCTTTAGCAGTATGTGTTCATTTTGGACATGAAAGTATTCAGACCTTGTGCACAGTGCCAAACACTCCAGATCCAAGAAGTTTTCCTTTGCGCAGTTCTGAAGTTCTGAGAATCCGAGCATGAACCTTTGTCCCCTTCTCACCTGGATCCAACGGCTCGATGCACTACAGAAGAAGGAGAGGTCAGGCTATATAGGCTAACAGGCTAATATGCAGGGTCAGGCTATAGCTTATTGAGTTTGCCAGCTATGCATATATGTGCACTTGTGACCACGCTGAGTAACGCAGACTGGTTGATTGTCAATTCACCATCATGTTTGATGTGTACATTATGCAGATCACAGGACATAAATGCAAAATGTCTGCACTGCTTTCTGTCAGAGGTTCATAGCAATGAAGAAAAATCATCAAACTGTAGTTAGAATGTTTTAGAAGCTTAAAACCAGCTTTGTTCTACGATATATTCTCATATGTTTGAAGAGCATGAATTTAGGTTCAGCCTTCACTTGCTGATGGTCACAATGCACATGTGCTGTATATACTTTTTCTAGGTTTATTTTCACAATGTTTGAACTGCTTTATGCCTTTACTTTGACCCAAAGAAAAATCACTTCATCACTCTGTGATGAAGCTGTATTGTCTCACCTCCCCGCTCTCTAGGTACCTCCTGAGCACTCTTTTGCGCTGGATGGCAAGGCCTCTGCGGTACAGCAGCGAGAGCACTACCACTGCCAGACACACGATCAAACTAACCAGCACTCCGCACACTATACCAGCAATATGAGTACTGAAACAGATATCAGCCAGTGAAAGACAGAAGACTGTACATGTAAAATGAAACCAGAAGAGCTACAAGAAGAAAATGTTATGGCTGCAAGCTTATGTTGTCACCACCAGAGGGGGCCACTGACCTGTCTGCTAATCTATCAGGGTTCACACAGTCTCTCAGAGTTGGGCCAGTGCACCTGGAAGAAAAAGCAAACACCAAATCAACGCACTGATAACCCTATTTAAACACTAGAAAGATTTGCTTTTCAAAATGTCTATTGGCTCATTTGCCATGACAGATTCACATACTGTAAAGAACAGCAAGCAATTTTTCACAATGTTCTCTCATGTCAGTAATCTCTATAGTTATTATAACTCGCAATCAGAGGCGTCAACTCATACAATTTAAGGCTGAGTTATGGGTAATAGAGGTTCACCAAAAACTCCGGCCAATTATTCTGTCATGCTCAATAATAATAATAATAGCACTTCAGGGGCTACGTAATAAGTTTGTGAGCAGCACTTAGAATCAAAAACATGGTCACCCCTTGAGTTGACTGTTTTCTCTGCTCTCCAGAAACCCCTTATCACGGAAACATTCAAACAGTCTCAGCGAAACACAGTAAGGGCTGCCAGATTGAGCAGAATCCCTCACATTTGATGCTATATGCTACAAGATACAATTTGTTGTAGCTCTAGTGTGAGCCAAGGTTCGAGATAACACATGCACACTCTTACCCTCTTGTGCAGTTGATGTGGCAGGGCTCACATTTTCCTTTAGCGTTGGGGTACTTAAAGATGGCCTGGCCCCTCTCTCCATCCACGCCATTAGGACAGGAGGACACGCAATAAGGGCCATCCATCACGTTAGCACACACCACACATTCATCCGCTCCCTTACAAGCACAAACAGAGAAAAAGAGCAGGGTGGGGGAGGAAAGATATGAGTATTTCCCTGAAAGATGGCAGCTCTGTCAGCACCTGCACTTAAGTAAACAGGTAAAACAGAAAACTTCTAAATCCAGTCAGTGTGTTAGTGACTCTAATTACGTAATAAGCTGATTGAAAGCCAAGAGGCAGCAGAGCCAGTTTGGCAGGCCTTTGAAGTCTCATGGCGACAATCATTACATGAAGAGTGAGTGGGTGGAATATTTTTTATTGAAATAACACATTTGTTCCTAATGGTGTCATCATCCCCTTCATCACTGCCATCCTCATCACTCTTATTACGACCTTCATCACTCCATCAACAAAGATATCCTTTTGTGCTCGGGTTCCTTTTTTTAATGGTTCAGCCTGAAGGCTGTTTTGAAAAGGCTTGTGTTTACAGAACAAACGTATTGGTCAAACAAAGAGCAGATGACCACTAATTGCGAGAGAAACAATCCACAATACAGAGTGGATCTAAACAGTGGAAAATCCACCGCCCTTTAGCATGTATGGAATCTGAATAATGATCACCACATCAAAGCAGAAACGGAGGCGGTCTTATTTCATCGGCTACAAAGGGGGCGAGAAAGTGACTCGTACACTAACGTGTTTAGTATCACGAGCGTCACCTTCAAACACTGCCATTAAAGAAATATATATTGTTTTTAAAGCTGACAGCTAAGGATTTGCCGCTGTACGAAACCGATGATGAGGCGGACGATGAAAGGAGAAATCTGTTACAGGAACATAAAAGGAGGGCGAACAATGATGTCAGTTATTCGGCGTATTCTGTGGCCAACGCACAGTTCAACTGCTATAAAACATTTGACTGGCAAATAATAACCCAATAATAAAGAGAGCGAAAACAAGGGAATGTTTAATACTTCTCCATGGCAGGTAGCTTTCCCCTCCTGTGGTAGACACTCAGGATGGCAAGCACGGCATTCACCTCCCTTCCCCTCAAACTCCCTTGTCTCTCTGTGAACACATACACACGCAGAAACACGTTGGTACAAATAAATCAATAAGTCAATGTGAATCCGAAATCAGATATATTGCTTCCAAACTGTGAGATATTTTCCAGTGAATCACAGTATTATTCTTTTATTATTTCAAGCTACAGTAAAGGACGAAGAGGAAGCACCACTTTACTTCTTAATGCTATTACAGGGATCATATTTTGATTAGCAGTCCATGACTGTACTCAGAGAAATGTTGGTGAGAATATCTGCTTTCGGATTATTGCATCTATTTTTGCTGGACACAATTCCCTCTGCTCATGCTGAATGGGTTCAGACCACTATAATGTCAGGTAGGAGACTGCACTGCATGTACACACACACCACAGCCTCTTTTCTATTCTTCCCTGTATTTTAATTTTCCTCTTTATTAGTTAATGCCTTTGTCCTCAAATCATGCTCAATATTACCAGGTCAGGTCGACTTCATGGTCGCACCTCGAAAATTCCAACTTAAAGTCCACTTTGAAAGCACTCCCACATCTTCTAAACTGCTTTATCCTTCTGGGTCGCAAAGGGTGCTGGAGACCTATCCCAGTATGGAATGGGTGGAAGGTAGGAAACACCCTGGACAGGCTGCCAGTCCACCACAGGATGGCCACACAGACATACACACTCATACCTATATGAGGGGTGGTTTAGCATCACCAATTCACCTGACTGTGGGAGGAAAACCTGCAGACACGGGGTGAACACCACACAGAAAAGACCGTGGACACCCCAGCTGGGAATCAAACCCAGGACGTGTTGCTGTGAGGTGACAGCGCTACCTACTGTGCTACCGTGCCGTGCCATTGACCTTTTGAAACACAGTAGTTTCAGGTCATATTCACCACGCTTACAAGACTTTGCTGCATCAGTTGTTTTATATTATGAAACTGTTTTTGTGTAACAAAGGCTGTGGAAAAATATTAATAACCATATATATAATTTTTCACCTCCCACCACTCTCCACTACTATCAAACAAAAACCATCAGCTAGCAAAGACAATCCCTCTTATGATTTCACACAGATTTTGTTAATAATCATGTATTATTTATTAACCCACAAACCAACAGATACAAACACACACACATAGACAGAAGTAAAGCCACACTGACCCTGAGTAGATGTTACACTGGGCCACACAGGTGCCGTGGCGACTGTGGTTCCTGCAGGACAAACACTGTTCAGGTCCGGGGCCCCAGCAGCCTGCATCCGAACACAGCGGATCACACACACGACCCTCTGTCTCTGTAAACCAGGATACAACATGTAGAACATACTAATGTAAAGATGAAATCCTTGCCAATAGGGGTGTAATCTCTCACTCTCACAAATCAGTTCAATTACTGTTCTTTAGGCAATGAATTCACTTGTGTCAGTGCACTAATTTCACCATAATTAGATTTGATTACTTCAGAATGAACCAGGGTTAGTTTTAAAAATATACCTAATATGACGGGAGTAACTATGAAACATAGGCAACATTTACATTTATCCAAACCTGACGTGACACGGTTCAATTGGGTTCAGTTGTCATTTTCCAAATATACTTCAGGCTTGGGCTAAATTCAGATTTTGCGTTCAGGTTCTCCTAGCCCAACTCTCACAGATTTCCCCTCTGCTTCAGTTTTCTTCCTACTTTATTCTTCCTCCCTATTGTCCTTGCCTTAAAACATTTCATCTGCCATACTGGAGTCACCCACAGACAGTTTAGTGCAGCCAAAATGATGTTTTATATGTTTGGCCAAAGAGTATTTTTATGCTGTATGTCATATGTAACATGTTCTACATTCAGAAGTTTTAGTATTAAAGAGGTGAAGTATGAGAACAGCACAGTGTGAAAAGTTTATCCAGACTGAAAACAAATGAAAAGTTTACACTCAATTTTGTACAGCTGATTTTAGTATATCATACTGTTTTACATTGTTCCATATTTTATTTATTATTTATTTTATCCTTAATCAAATGAAATGTTTTAGTCACTACATGCTGGTTATCATCTGTCCTGTCAGGTTTTATTGGGCATTTTGAGTAATGATGGACTAGTTCAGGTCAGCTTTGGGCAGCTCTCAGGCTGTGTTTGAGCCCAGACCACAATTTCAGGCCAGATTAAAGCTTTAACTCAAAGTACAATGTCAAATAAGATCTTTCTTAGACTCCTTGCCAAAGGACTTCAAATAGTGATTGCTCAGTAATGAAGGAACTACTGCCTTAAGACTCAGGAGCCCCTTCTTGTGTGAAATATTTATGGTTTTAAAAACAGTTTTATTTTACCCAAAAGATAAACAAGATTCTTACAATCCAAAGTCAATGCAGTTTGAACTGCCAGCTTGTGTTCTTAACACCTATATACTTACCACACTGGCTCTGTGGTTTATTAAACTTGATATCGTTGAAGGTGAGCCTGCGCTGGCGCCGGGGGGCTGTGAAAATCTTCAACCAGTCCACGGTGTGATGATAACACAGATTAGTGTTATTACTGATATACACACTACCATCATTTATCTCCCTCAGAGATCGCAGACCTAGAGATCTGAGAGAGTCCACCTTCATCACCAACAGAGAGAACGGCCTGAGAGAGAGGGAGAGAAAGAGAGAAAGCAAAAGAGGGAGAGAGAGAGAGAGAAAGAGAAAGACAGAGAGAGAGAGAGAAAAATGGCATGGAGTCATGGAAGAGTGGGCCAGAGGATAAAACACACACACAGTCAGGGGGATTATCTTGAAGGAACTGTCTGTTGCATCTCTAACAACAAGCAACTCTCGGCAGCCAACCTGACGCTGCAGAATCAGACTGCCTGCCTGAACTGTTCATGCCTCTGCCAAAACTACAAGTCTGAACATCTGCTCATTCATGCTCTGTTAATTTGTCAGCCATATTTCACAATGAATGTCCCCTTCCATATCCCCTTCATTACTGACACCCTAACGGGAACAAACCAACCCATGCTTAAGTACACTGACACACCAAACGTCATGGGAGATCAGTATGCAAACTAATTATGAAGTTCTGTAAGTTGTGAGGTGTTATCCTGTGAGTGAGGTGGCCAGCATGACAAGGTGATGTGAATTATCGGAGTTTGAGTGAGGCATTATAGTGGAATGCCTGGGCTCATGTTGGGCGAACACGTAGGCCATACCTCTCAACCTTCATTGAAACCCTCCAAACGAACCAGTTCTGGAAAAACTGGGCCCAATGGCACAGTGCATTATCCTGCTGGAATGTCCCCTCATTGTGGAGGTACATAAAGTCCAATAAGGACTGCAAATGGTCACCAAGCAGTGAAACGTAAGCACTGGTCAATGATTTGTGTGGGGGGCAGACCAGTGGACCCACCCCATGGTATGTGAGAACACACCTCACATCAGTATGGAACGCCACTTGCATAATCAATTTACATGCTGCTATCCCATAATTTTTGTGTGCATTTGTATTATTGAATCGGCAGTGAATTGTTGGCAGTTTGTGTGCTCGAAATGCATATTTTGTAGGGATTTACTTCTAGACATGGAAACTGTCCAGGAGAACCTGGAATGCAGTTTCAGGAGTGGCATCCCGGCTCAGGTTGTTTTTTTCGGCAGATACTGGAAACTAGCCAAAAATCTCCATAATCAGTACTGCATTTTCTCAGGGATGTCCTCAAAAAGCAGATTCTCATTCTCAAACAAGCAGCAGCTCACCTGATTCCAACTCTTCAATAATATGGTCTCACTTTTAAACAACTGAGCATGATCATGAATTGATCAAGATCAAAATTTGACTTGATGGAGAGGTAATGATATCTAGCTAACTAGCCTACTAATGTCAGCCATTCACTGCATGTTAGATAGCAAAACATACTTTTGACCTTCTAGCTAAGTAGACCACATCATATATAAGCAAGATGGTTCAGTATGTTTCTCTAATTTTTAGTTGATTTAACAAGCAGTTTACATCTGGTCCTTGATGTAAGGCTTTAGGAGATTTAGGAAGTTTTTATATGGTAGTTTGTTAATGTTTTTAAATATGATATATTCCCTTTTTTAGACTGTTCTTTATAAACTTTCCTGCTTCCTTTCCTTTGCTATGTGTGAAATATAAATTTAGGAGTAATATAAATTTAAGTTTAGGAGAGGTTTGTGATACAGTTGCAAAATTTATTCACAACAATCACTAAGTACTGCTCAGTAACCAGTACTGCTGGTGTCAAAAGGCAGAATGTGTTTTTATTCTCTCAGCTTTAGCAAAAAAAGTTCAAAGATGTATTATGTGCAATATCATGTGCAGGAAGTCCAAACAGATACCCATTACTGAATTATTAAAATGACAACCACCCTTCCCTAAAGACTTCCTATTTTATCCTTTTCCAGGGATGTATTTGGGAATCTTTAAAAGAGTGGAATTTTATTGTTTGGTGTATTTAAAAACTGAAATTGTTCAGTAGATTATTTAACTGCTAATCTAATGAGTTGTGGCAGCCCTAGTAAATACGAGTGTTGATAAGAGAGGCAGAGAAAGAGGGAATCAGAGTGGGATCCTATATACATCCATATAAAGCAAAATGGCCATGCAGTCACTGGGTTTAGAGCAGCTTGGCTTACGTACCTCTTAGTGCTGTTGTACGTGGACAGTTAGGGGAAGTGGATATGGTGAGATGGGATGGACAGACACACATCACATAAAAACGCAAATACAAAACACAAAAAAACACACTCGATGAGACGCATGCAAAGACTGTTAAAAACACATATAAACAAATAAACATATAAATGCATGTAATTCTAAAAGCATTAGCAAAGCCGCCACAGGGAAGCACTTTACGGAATCAGTCTAAATGAAAAAGAAATCTAAACGGCTGGACACAAAGGCATGACACAACATCACTCACACGGACACGCATGCACACTTACGGATGGAGAGACCTTCCACGTATAATGGTGAGGTTAGAGAAAATCGACAGATCATGGAGCTGTGCAGGCCAAGACTGGATATTCAAAATGCCTGCAGGACACACAAAAAACAGAATCAGAAAAGCATCATTAGTATGACCTGTTTCATTATGAGTGTGAGCTAAAGGGACAGGATACAAAGCACTAAAACAATATAAACATGTGTTACACTGATAATATACTTCATAATTGTACAATTAGCGACTTGCTAAGCTAATATAAAACAAAATAGTGTCAAAATAGTGTAGTACTATCACCTGTTATTTCTCTTACAGTGCTGAAGACTTTCAGTTTCTGGGGGTCCAGAGGTGGTATTTTATTATAGAGATCCCTGCAAAAAAAAAAACATGGGCTTAAACATGTCTTTAATAGGAATCGTTCAAGAATACTGTTTGCACTAAGGATCACCTCTTTCTATACCAAACTTTCTGTGTCCAGATTTTCCTGGTTTCCAAGGCCAAAAGGTGTTCATTAATAAGCATTAAAAATAATTAACTGTTCTAGTTAACACACTGTCCAAGCTATTTTGGGTAGTTTTAGTTTACTTTGCCCTTTTACTTTATGTCTATTAATAGCAGACTCCCAGTGTAGTAGGAGCGTCTTCACCAGCATCAGGTTCCTAAATGGTTGAAGGTGAAAACATTAATTGGTTTAGAACCTTTAGATTATCTGGAGGTTCTTTAAACTTTAAAATTGATCTGCCAAATTGTACATCTCATTCACAAAAATGTTTTTAAAACATAACAACATGAAAGTGAAAGGTTTCTTAAGGATCCCAAAGTGGATCTTCTGTGGCTTCTGTGCTAAACAAACCTGTTCCTGGAGATCCGCTAATTCCAACCACAATCTATCACACATGCTCCCGTTAAGGAACTTCTTCAGAAGTCCTTGACTGGCTGGATCAGTGTTTGGTAAAAGGGTGGTTGTTAGATACAAGTTGGAACTAAACTGCAAGAACAGAGATACAGTAGATCTCCAGAAGGAGGGTTTTTAGACTGTTTTATGGTATCACTCCAAAGAACTTTATTAGCCCACAGAGTCAATTCAGTGTTCATAATGTACAAACCTGTTCACTATCACGCGTGTATACATAAACACAAACATGCATGCATATTCATATGCACTTGTCAATGAAGACAGTTATTAAACAGCTACTCCTAATGAAAACAAGGTTGGAGAAGAGGGGGGATAGGAAGAGGGAAAGGTAAATAAGGGACAAGTCCTTTGTGCATATTTAAATTAAACTGCAGAATATTAGGTTAACAAATTTCTCCCTTTGTAGTCATTAAATATGTGTTATTCTGTCCATATTGTGTAATTCCCATAGGCGATGTAACCAACATTCATTTTTCTAGCAGCAAGGTTTTAAGCCAGTTTATGGTTATATCTCTAACTGATGCTGTAAAGTTTGGAAATACTGCTTCCTCTGTTTCATACAAACATCTGGACACAATTTGAATCAGTTTCCCCACACTTCCTCCAACAACTGCTAGCCGAAGACGAATCAGTCCTCCTAGTTATATATGTGGTGTTCTAAATCATCTAGCAATGAGGCTGCATTTGAATTCTGTGCAAATATTGCTAACTAAATGGCATTGCAGTTTCCCTGCTTTCTGAGTAAGCAGCTACAATGCTCAATGACAATAAATGCTCACCCGTTAATCCCTGTGACAAGAAAGTGTAGACTGCCCTGGATCTTGGTACAGTTAATGAAACTGTCAATATTACTGGAGTCCACAGTCTGCCTGTCAGCGGCACCTGTACCATCACACACTGTGGAGCCACAACGAAACAGAGAAACAGAGAGAGAGCGAAAGTGAGAGAGAGAGAGAGTGAGAGAGAGAGAGAGAGAGAGAGAAAACATGCTCAGTTACACACTTTCTGTGCCGTGCTCTACCGTAAAAACAGAGTCTAAACAGAAGTTTGAATATAAGTGCCCTTCTTACTGAAGGGTCATGAGCATGTACAGCGCACTCCATTTGGCTGCTGAAGAGTATCTATGAAAGGCAACATGACCTCACTCTACTTCACTTCATACCAATCCACAAACCACAGTGTTCGTCAAGCACTGCGGCTGTGTGCTGTGGGTGGAAGGGCTCTCTTCACCTTTTGGGCAGGGACCATTGCACGGCTCACACTGCTTCATGTCATTCCTCTCGACCTCCATTTTATCAGGTGGGCAGCTACTCACACAGGCACTTCCATCCACCACAAAGTGAGCTATGAGAGAGACACACACAAGAGAAGATCCTGTGTTCAAAATGTACAGCAAACGTAAGAAGAGGCATAAAACGTGTGTGAATCAAGTTGAACATTAAATGGGAAATTACAACAAATTCTCAGACTGTTTGCATGATTCGCTTACATCATGTTTCAAGTTCAAAAACAAAATCACACGTTTGAAGTGAAATGATTCATTGTTGAAAACAAAACTCATATCAGTCCACTCTCACTGACTTTGTATACATCTTAACAATTGCAGAGAATTACTGAAAAACTGACTCATCTTTAGTAATAGTAAATTAAAGACCACCGATTACAATTACGATATGCATATTAATCTTTTTTTTTGATAGGGGAGTTGCAATACAATGCACATTGTAAATTAAATAAAGTCAATTGTATGCTATAAAAATAAGTTTTCACATTAGACAAAAGTTCAGGCGCTCCAATTAATAATTAGAGAGCCCCAGACTAACCAGGGCCATTTGAATTTCACACCCTGCTTTATGACACTTCTGACAAGTAGTGTTGTCGCAGAGCTCCTTGCGTTCTTCTGTGATACTCTCTACATTTTGGAACATCATTAACCGGAACATCATTAACCTCCCATAACAAACCACTTCCAAAATACTAATACTGAATGCTAATAACAAATGAAATCTACTGAGGATCACAACAACATTAACTGGTGCTTATTAGTAATTATCTACTAATTGTCTAGTCCTAACTATTTATTTAGTCCTAACGGATGAAGTACATTTCAAATGAGAGCTTTAACTGCATCTCACCATTACAGACAAGCCTCTCATTCCATAACAAGCATAACAGCACCAGCAGCTCATTTGGCAGACATTAGTCAACAACATGGATGGAAACCACATTCTATAATGGCTTTAAGAACGTACTACTTGCTATCGTATGTGCACTCCTCTGTGACCAGGAAATGCAATGGTGAAATCGTTTTTGGGACAGCAAAGACAAAAAAGACATACTCTGGTGTGGGCAATATGATGATGTAGGTACCATGAGAAATGATACCGTTATATACTTTTCTGAGTATAGCAAGAGTATTGTCAGTCTTGTCAATAACAGACTGCCTAGACCCATTATAGAGAGCCTGCACAACTACACATCTGTATTGACTGGATGTTATTCCATTATTCCATTATTTTATCTGATTATATTTCATTTTTGCCGTTCGCATATATTGTGTGTGGTAAAAATGTCTTCAAGTATCATGATGTTATATTTTGGCCACATTAGTACTCACCAGGACACTTAGCCACGCACACTGATCCGTACTGGTACATGGCATCCGGGTTGGGCTCCAGCTGAAACGTCTGCTTGTTGTAGATGATCGGCTGGGGACAGTGAGGCACACATGCTCCCGAATGGTTCACGTGTCGGCACGCCTGAGTCAAAGGGAAAGCATGCAGATTCAGATGCTTCTCAACAGCGCTGTTGCCTTTACAAGTCTGTGTTTTATTGTTTAGACCATTGCTAAGAGTCTTGAAGTTGTTGGTGCAGCCAAAAACGCTTCTTCATTTCAGAAATGGTGCACTCATTTTATCTGTGGAGGTTCTGTAGTGTATTTTCTAAAACTGGACTTAAAAAGCCAATTCATACAGGATAAACTGTGTAATGTTCTGAAATTAGCACAGACAGATCACAATGAATGTCATAATAATAACAACACAGCATGCAGCATGTCTTGTATTAGTAATGTAATTTTGCTATTACATCACCAAGAAGTCAATTTCCACAGAACTGCTATTACTAAGAGAGCCAATGGGTTCAGCCAATTACAGAATTATTATCGACAGATGTGTAAAACTACAGACAGTGCAAATTTGCACTAGCTTAAAATCACAGATCTTATTGGTAATCACAGTAAACACGTTTAAACCAATCTTAAATAGAGCCTGTCGTTTTATAGCCTGATGTTTTAGATCCTGATGAGTTGGAAGGTTGACCAGATCTTTAAACAGGTAGATGAACAGAGGTGGTACTCACAAAGCAGTCAGTTTCAAGAGGTCCTGTACAACCTCCTGCACACTCTGTGTCGCAACAGTCTCGAGGACTGGTCCCGAAACACCGGCCGTGGCACTGTGGCGCACACACTGTCTTTGTCACTGATACACACAGATCAGAGAAAGCATTTAGCAGGAGTATCAGTCACTGTCAGCTGTACTTCAGTCTAAGTAGCCTTATAACAAGATCAATGTCCTCTGTATATTACTGCAGGTAAATTAGGTTCACAAATCTTTCTGAAGCCGCTTTTCTACTCACAGTTCTGACACTGATCCTTATTTGGTCCCCAGCAGTATTCTTTACAGTCAGCGTGACACGGCACTATAAACACATGCACACGAGGCCCGAAAGTGAACAAACAGGCAAATAAACAGGAGGATACGGTTCACAACACAGTGATGTCACTCACATACACACTCACCTTTTTCGCCATTATCCCCGATCTCAAAACGGGGATTGCTGTCTCTCACAATGTCCTGCCAGTTGATCCAGGGTGCGTAGCTCAGATACCTGTTTTTAACAATCTGCACTCCTCCTCTCAGGATTTCTAAAGTGTGTGAACATACAATCGGCTGTTAGTACTGACAGGTCTGTTATTAGCATCATACAACAAGAAAGTCACAGTGACTTAGTGTAATTACTTGGAAAGATAGGCAAAGAATTATATTTACTTTCGATTTTTCATTCTGTGAAAACTCTGTTCCACATAATAATAATAATAATAATAATAATAATAATAATAATAATCTGTCACACCATTTTATTACTGGTGATAATTCTAATACTGACATCTAAGGGTTAAGAGAATCGTGTGAGAAAAAAAAGTTTATTTGCTGATTTTAATACACTCATCATCAAAAAATAGTTGCACCTAGAAGGAAGTGTCTGGAAGGAAGTGGAGTGTTGATATTGCATCCAACAGCATTCCACACATTTTCAATTGACGATGGGTTTGGGAATGGTGCTGACCACGGTGCATCCAAACACAAATTTGTTGGTCATCTCTACCAAGACAAAAGCAGGACTCATCACTGAAGATGACACGCTGCCATTCTGAGTCACTCCATGACTGTGTAGTGCGACACCAGTGCAGTCTTTGGCGATGCTGACGTGGTGTTAACGGCAGTCGTCGAAATGGTCTGCATACATGTAGTTCTACGGTGTGCAGCTGTCTGCCAATGGTGCTGACACTAACAGGATGACTCATGGAGGGGATCACTGCTCGCTGAATGTTCGCAGTCGTGGCTGTTGGGTCACTCTGGATGTCGGACAATCCATGGTTTGTGTAGGTCTCCCAAATTCTTCATGTTGCTGATGCGTGCCTTTTTCCTTCTACTGCTGCCAACAGCATGCTAAACGCCCGTCCTTGCTTACGTCACATGCACAGCTGAGCGTGAAACTTGAATCATCCGGATGTCTCATGATGTCAAACCTACCACCATGTTTCATTCCTGTCGGTTGATTCATTCTGGGTGCAAGTATTTTCGATGATAAGTGTATGTTGGATAGTAATAGCAAATAAATAGAACTACAATTTGCAGAAGAAACTCATTTCAAAAAGAAATTTTTTAGTTTCTCAATGAGGAAATGATCAGTTATTTGAATTTGAGTTCTTGGAATAAGCTTAACTGCAGAACAGTGAAAAGGTGATGACTCTTTTCTACACAATGCTGCCAGTAGTCTTGACTAGCCTCGACACGCACTCACTGCCAGTAAATCAGAAGTGTGCTGTGGGAATGGCGTTGAAGAACACAAACACGCGCACGCACACACACACACACGTACAGAGTCAGTGCACTCTCAGTGTTTCCCATGACCACCGTCTCTACTTTCACCTGGTCTGGTGCACACTGACTGCTCTCTTCACGTGCTCACGGGTGTGTCCACACTCTGCTTAGACACTAGACTCAAAACGTAAGTGTGATGTCACAGCCCTGTTGTACTGTGTGGAATGCTACGAGTCTACATGACACTGGAAATTTTTGTAGTTGCCAGAGAAAATAAATATTTCATTAATATTACTAGCTATCTCAGCAACATGATATGGTTTCACTACCTCTTCTAGAACATTAACCAACTACAATGGCTCTAAAAAACAGAGATTTGGACCAGGAATGGCACAATACCACTTTATCTTTTCCAGTACTGGTACGTAAACCTGAAACTGAGTTTTTACATTCAAAACTACTAAGAATGGAATACAAAATACTAGGGTTTGTTTTAGGTTGTTTTTAACTGAAGCTAATGATTAGAGTCTAAAAGTAGGCCATCATGCTCAAACTACACAGCTAACAACATTACATTACACAATATGACACTAGATTTGCTACAAGGTTTTTCACTCAGCATTTCCACCTTCCACTCTTTAAATCGTTCATTTAAACGATTTAAACGATTAAACGATTCTAAATTACAAAACTAAAGAAAACTAAATATCCACTATCAGGAGTGTCAGTGTCCAGTCCCTGAGGACCAAAGTCCAGCACAGTTTGGTGAACACATTTACCAAACCTAGTAATTAACTGATGAGTCAACAGGGGTCATCTGTCATAGAGGCTACTTTAGCTAACTCTTATCAAAAAGTGTCAAATGTAACCTTTATTGTGAATGACGCCTACTGGATTAAGCATTATAAACATTTATATAGTACCATGTCCGCTGTCATGGTAAGCTTATGTACGTGTCATGTAGCCTTAAAGAAAAGTGTTACCAGGCCTATTAGTATAATGTCATATTTTTGCCTTTTTTTAACCATACAATTGTTCTAACCTGTGAGATGAGTGAGACCCAGGTTCTCCAGGCCATGTTGACCCTCGTAGTTCAGAAAGACAGACAAAGCCCAGACATTTTCATAAAGGTTGCTGCCACGGATAACCTGGAGCTGCCCCAGTGGCAGCTGGCTGAACTGGTTTGTGGCAATGAGGACATAGCCTGTCACCTCCCGGATACGCTGTGGACAGAAATAAAGCAGTCAAGGATGTGTGCGTGAACCACAATGGAATGCAGAAGCACTTAAAACAAAGGGACAAATTTCTGAGCACATTCGCTGACAGTACAGGTGTTATGCTGGAAATAAACAGAAATAGTCCGTTAAATAAAAGCCTTAATCAACGTTCATGTTACTGAAGGAGAACATACAAATGTTTAAACGTGTCTTAAAAACTTGGACATCACTCTGAGAATTTATTTCAGGGCTGATTGTATATCTCCTGCATAGTGTATCACATGGCAATCATTACTGTGATACTGGCTTTTGTAGTACAATATTGGAGAAAGGGTACAATATGTAAAATAGGGATGTGCATTACGACTAATGTTGATATTCAGAAAACCAAAGGCACAAAAAAATGGAAATCTAAAACTACAGCTCCCTGGTACAACACTGGATCTTTCCTACATGAGGTGTTTCCTCCACAGTGGATCATACGCCAAAATGTTATTTATCAGGGTAATGTATTTCTACTGTTCTGTTCCTAGCTAAAGTCTGCTAGAGTAGTTTGACTAGTTATTAATAAACTGCACTGTATCTACCATCTCCATCTCACCCATAACAACATTTACGTCATTGTGTTCTTAACAACATTCCTTGGCAATGCATTCATGTTTAAGCCATCATCTTTCAGAGTGGCACAGTGAAATATGTACATACTCAAATACAAGCACAACCACAGCACCTGACAGCCTTGTTAAAACATTAGTGTTGTTGTATTTTGACTCTGTGAGTACAGAATAGTCATTTCATTACTTAAATACTGGCACCACAAACTGTCACCTGAGGACTCGCCTACACATACGTCTGTCTGTAAATGTGTTCTCTAACGAATTACAGGATCTTTTGTGCACTCTGAGTGTGTCCTGACCAATTTTAGTGAGTTTCAGTTTTTAGTGTTCATAATGTCATTTCTGCGGTCTATCAGAATAGATTCATATGGTTCAATTTTCCCAAAAGACAATAGGCCTCATCCACCAACCACTCTTCAAAAGAAATTTCTTCAGAAATCCCACCTATACCGTTTTCAAAAGGCTTTTCACCAGTTTACTGGCGTTTTCTTACTTATAGATTTAAGAAAAACTATTGGTGAATGAGGCCCAGTATTCTTCTCAAACTGAACTTCACCCTCTGTCTGAAATGCTCTGTTAAGAGCTCCTGTGTCTTTAAGCCCTGCCTCCTCATGAGTAGATGTCTGGGTAGGAACCTCTAGGCAAACAGTAGGGTTACTGCACCAGCTTGATGCTGGGAGACTGAAGGGACTCACCTATTTATCTCCAATCTCTCCAATTTGTCTTTCTTGTTCTATGGCAGGCGGGCATAGTTTACAAATGACCCAAAGACACAAATTCAGTTTTGGTGGTTCGGTATTGGTTTTGTTTTGTACTGCTATTTTACATTAGAGTCTATGGCCGGTCTGATGTACATAACTCACTAAACGATAGGGGAAAAATGGAAAAGCATAATAGGTCACCTTTAGTATACTGCAAGGCACACAACAAATACAGTATGTGGTGTTAGTGCATTATTGACTTTATCTGCCTTTCAAATATAACAATATTTTGGCAAAAACCTTTAATACTACAACATGACATTTTCCGTATATCATTCAGATCTATTGCCTACGAAGTAATGTATATAAGGAACACGCATTTCTTACTCCTAGGAAGGAGAAGTCAAAGTCTCGCTCCATGTGGGTGATTTCCAGATTGCCCATGACGATTTCACAGTTGCTATAGCGCTCTTTCAGGTTATTGTAGTGCTGGGCAGGGTCCTTTGACGAACTCAGGCCATTCGTGGTACCTAGGCAAACTGACAGAAATGAATAAAAAATGCAGTTATACATCAAATAGATTAGGAAAAAAGGAGTGTATGATATTACATGGTTTTATGTGCTAAAATCAGTCGGTCATTCATTTTACACAACCATTTTCTTCATCCATTTG
Source organism: Semaprochilodus insignis (assembly GCA_034552555.1). Classification (NCBI taxonomy): domain Eukaryota; kingdom Metazoa; phylum Chordata; class Actinopteri; order Characiformes; family Prochilodontidae; genus Semaprochilodus; species Semaprochilodus insignis. Next base: position 5,941,876 of record CM067492.1, on the reverse strand, counting down.
ACCCATAGAGTTTTTTGTATTGTGCCTTATTCAAAAAGTTTAAGTTGAAACACTTTAGTGTGAATGGGTGGGCTTAAACTGATAGGATAGGCAGATGTATGTCAATGATTTGGTTTTTCATGATAAATCAGTCACCTATATATAGATCTAAGGCCCAGTTGTTGTCTTATCAATAGTTAGGCAGCTTGAATACAGGCCCAATTGTAAATTCCTCCAATGAAACTAGAGAAGGGCACCACAAAAGGCCCAGGGTGAGATGAACACAGATACTTTGAAGTAGCACAAAGCCTTTTCTGCACATACATGCACACACACTCACAGACACAAGGTCAGTGGCATGGTGAAGGAGAGATCAAAGGTGAACGGGGTCACAGGAATGCTACAGGCCAATGTTTGTAGCACAAGGACTTGCAATGTGCTGCAACAGCCATGAGTTGGAACCAAATAACAGCAAAAAAACAGCATCAATCAACCGCGGTACCACAGCAGGGTCATGTGCCTGAGGGAGCATTTGGCATTAGTGCCTATTTACCATCCACTACACTGGTGTTAAAGGCGAACACAAGCTGGCACTTATGCTCACTTTCTCTCTTCCTCTCTTGTTGTTTCCCTCTGGACAGAACACGAGATCATTCAAAGTCCACACTGCTGTGCAGCGATAACTGTTGCGAGTGCCGCAGTGTCTTGGTACATGATACGAATTATGGCATGGGTGTGCTGCATGCTAATGTGTATGTATGGAGAGTATCAGGCTGACAAGGGAAAGCACTGTGCCTATTCCTGAGGAAGTGAAGAACGAGGAGTTGAGACCTTCTGAATCACACCCTCAAGGGCATACAACTGCAACATGCACCTGCTAATCAATATGGCATTTACTGTACTGGTAAACAAGTGAACTGTTCAGTCACACTTACAGCTGTGAGTGCACATTACAAGTCCTTGCACAACATGCTGAGCTGTACTGGTGAACTATTACAAATCGACTATTACAAATCAATGTTGTTTATTTATTTAAATAAATAAATAAACATAAAATGATTAGACAATAATTATATACACATAATGACACACAAAACAGACCCCACGAAACAAAGCCTGTGCAAAAGTTGTGGCACATTTTAAATTCCATTTTTATTTTTCCCTGATATATATTTAACTAGTAGGTTAGTATGCCATAGGGGTGTAATGATACACTCAGCTCATGATTTGATTCACGATACTGGGCCCCCGATTCAGTACACAAAATGTTTAATTATGAAGAAAATTATGACTATAATTATGTTGTTCCACAAGGTTCTAATGACTCTGGAGCTGGGGGACGAGATGTCAACTGGTGTTGATTATTTAACGTTGGGTGTTTAACCAGCACGGTGCATTAGATTTCATCATTTAAAAAATGTCTATTTTCCAGTTTTGCATTGAAATATCAGTTTCACAATATTAACCCTATAAGCTTTAAGTACATAAACTGTCAACTTGAGCTAGCAGAAATTGCCATATTTAAGTTTGTTCCCTGTAAAAAGCTGTTCACTTATTTTCACTTAGAAAATTAACCAAATTTAATTTGACCAAACATTTGCCTACAACTGTCCATTAAAGTTTTTCCCTTCCCTTCTTGCAGATGGTTATAAGGTTTTGCTATGGAAACAGCAACATACTGTCGGCCGTTCAGAGGAAACCTTTTACATTTGTTTGCAACAGCAACCCTGAAGTATGAAGAGAACCATTATCGTGGTAAGAAAATGCCACACAGTTGGGTCCCACTGTAGTTGGATGGTCCCCTATAACAGATCTACAGATACTTAAATTATTACCTGGTGAAATTCAGTGGATTACCAATAAAACAGGCTAGGCTTAGGAGTAAGTGTAGGTTTTGCCTTGACGTCAGGATGTAATAGAATCTTTTACACTCAACTTCAAGTTCAGTTCCATTTAATAGATATTAGATAATAGATGCTTTAGAAAGTGCTACCAACAACTGCTTACAATGCACATAAAAACCAAAATGTCTTTTGGATAAAAAGACATGAAAGGGTAGTGACAGACTAAGAGTAAGGTGGCTCTAGTAATGCCTTGTGATTACATGTTTTGGGGGTTTGCTGGCTCAGAACCCCAAGCAGGCATTCTTAATAAACAAAGCTCAGGATTGTCACATAGCTGTAAATGTGCAGTCTGTTAATGTGAATTGCCAATGGAGTGTGTGTTTGCATGTATCTGTATGTGTGTGTGTGTGTGTGTGTGTGTGTGTGTGTGTGTGTGTGTGTGTGTGTAAGTATGCATTTGTGCTCGTTTTCATATATTTCCAGGACTGCTATACACATTGAGAATTCCTATTTCATATAGTATAAATAGTTACATATGTATATCATGTATGAATTAGGGATCAGAATCAACAGGCTTTTGAAATCATATGTGCAGTTCCACTGTGAGAAAGTAGTGGGCTAGTTTGTCTAGGAAAACATACGAGTGTGTTTTATGTGTTCACAGCGTGAGCTCTAAAAGAAAGGCTAATACAAAGGTTCCCCAGAAAATTGGCCATTAGACTGCAAGTGGAAGTGGAATTGGTCATAATAGTGTACTATATTTGTCCCAAACACATTTTACATTTTATATATTGTGACATATGTATGACCCTGCATCCTGAAACTATATGAAAACAAGAATGTGTGTGTATGTGTGAGAGAGTGAGTGTGTGTCTGCATTAGCAGGGCTGAGATCATAGCAGCAGACAATAGTGCGAGTGTGAGGGCACCAGTCTATCAACAGAGGGAACAGGGGCGGGCGACAGGAAGAGATAGGGACACCATCTAAAAGTGGCCACTCTCCGCCTGCTCCCACTGCCCACAGCCAACACTGGACCATTCTTCACGGCCCTGCTCGCAGCAGTGGCCACTCTTATGTTTCGTTGCACTACTTATTTGGCCTCAACGGCAACACTGCCCATAATTCACCGTAGCTCATGAATCACTCAGTGGGGGAGCTTTTATTGGAGTGAGGCTCAATGCAGTAATGCAGTTTGGACATTAGGCATTTAAGGGCTTTATTTCATCTCATGACAGGTTAGTCAGAACTGTAGCCCTGCTTTATATCAGCACAGGTCCACAAGGAATCTTTAAAGAAGGGAAATTAAATTCACTACTGCATGCTAAAAAAATAACGAGTACTGAGAACATGAAGTGTTCTGAAATGGCTTATCCACATACATTTACATGCAAGGAGCCAAAAACCAAAACCAGAATCAAAACCTACAACATACATACACATTCTTTTTTTAAGACACATAAACACATATTTGTTTTAATATCTGGCCAGGAAATTAGGTCTCATACTTGAACCATATCTGTTATACTTATGGGCACTTCTGGGACAAAAGGCTAAATCTTCAAACATGTAACTTTGAAGAAGTAGAAGTAGAAGAAAGAAACATTTTAAATGAAAGTTAAAGAACAAGCCATTTTTTCAAGGTAATTGGGAATCATTTCTCTTTGTACAATTAACAGAAACTTCTGAAACAGTGTAAAGGGCGACTGGCAAAAAAGCAACATTTAGTTCCAACAGTGATGATATGCCATAAGGGTGCAAGATAATATATATACACTATTGATACGGTATTCATGTTTAAGGTTTAGTTTTAAGTTGTATGCTTGTAGTTTACATGCAAAGATTCAAAGATTTGTAGGAGATAGTGGTTCATTTGGTGCTGCGTTTAAGCCCCCAATACATCTTCAACTATTAGACTCTACCACTCCAGCGTAAACAAGTAGCATAAGGGTGCACCGCTAATGAGAGTATACAGTATATCACAGGATATCACAATACATTTATACAATATATCGATACTAATAAACAACATATTAAATCGTGACCCATGTATCATGATACATATTGTATTGCTATGTTCTTGTTTAAACACAGCCCTAATATACAAGTATCTATATGTAATACGAATAAGAAATCTAATCTTAATCTTAAATCTAACACCTTAAACTTAAAATGTTCAGATTTCTATTATAAAACATGCTATGTACCTTGGATCTTACAAAGTCACTGTTTTTTTGGGCCTTACATTGCAGATTTGCTTTGTTTCATGATGGTCCTGAAAATGTATGAAAACATTTTTTATTACTTTTTTCTAATTACTGAAGACATACATGCAAAAGCAATTATGATTTTGTGAAAATAAGTCAGCACATCTTCTGCAGAGAGCTTAAATACAGTTTCAGCAAATTCAGTCACGATTTCTATATATTTGCTGATCTTAACATGCTGGGAAAAGGCAACATATATATATTTTTTTAACAGTAAGCGTCCATTACAATGTGCAGAAGTGTCTTCTCTGTAGAAAATGTGTTAAATGTTACTTATTCTCATGTAAAATATCAACAAAACTTGTCATTTGACCAGCCCGAACTTTTGCATATAATGTATATTAAAATATATGTATAATCACGACTCGTACCTATATAGCGTCACATGCATTACTAGAGTCAATATTAGTTTAGTGAGGGAGTGGCAGAAGCACAGGAAACAATACGTCAAATCCAGCAACCCACACTCTTCATGTAAGTCAAAGGTCACTAACAGCTAAGAATCAGGGTACATGATGAGCAGTAATGATGGACAGACTCAAAGAAAAACAAGACTAAAAGAATCGGAAAAAAGAATAAAAGAATCGGAAGAATCTGAGAGGAAGAACAAACAGGATTATCAACAAACACACAGACACTGAGCACACAGTGTAATCAACTGTCATTTTGATGTAACAGGGGCAGAAAGGGTGACATGCACAACACGAAACAGATGAGACATGAGGATGGACACACATGAAAACACATACTCCACATAATACTGTAAAATAAGGCCCAGAAGAGATAGGTAAGTTCTGTAAGTGATCAGCGAACTGCAGCAGCTGCGATTAACCCTTTCCAAACACAAACCCACCCTTTCCAAACACAACCACACGTTCACCCCAACCAGTGGAGTCAAAATCACAGTACCTGGAAACATTCAGTCATGTGGTATACATGAAAAAGGCAGTAAAAGGTGTGCTTTGGTGCAGTGCCATAGAAGAACCACTTTGGGTTCCATTAAGAATCTCCCAATAGCTGTACAACCTATACATGATGTTGAAGTTCCCTAGAAGAGTAAGAGTCAAGAACCATGTATGAAGCATTATTTTTAAAGGGGCCATAGAAAGGAAAACTGTTTCATTTACATTGGGATACTTGAATAATGAGTTCAGTACAGACTTATAACATACTGCGAACCTCAAACACTGTTAATCCTCCTTCAAATACAAACCAAAATGAGCCGATTCCAAAATCCTCGGCCGTTACAGAACAGTCCTAACTCCTAAAATGACACAAAACGACACCCTCAAAATTGACATATCCCAGCACAAAGTACAGTTCAGGAGAAAAAACCACAACGGATCAAGAGTAATGGCAGTAGATATGTGCAGAAATCTACTTATCCAGGTTGTGAAGGTGATCTTGGATAACATGGATGATGTTCATCTTTAAAAAGCGTCTGAAATTGACTTTATATTCACCAGCTTCTTAAGTGAATGTTTCGTTCTGCGTCACCATTTAAGGTGGAAAGGAACATTCGCGAATCAAGTTGGTTGGTGAAGTTTCATTCTAGGACCAAATCTTAGGGCTTGTAAATGGGCATGTAAAACTGGACCTGGTCTTTTGTTACCCCGAACAAAGTCACATACCTTCTATGTAGAAATCAGGGAACAATTTAAAAAATGCATTTTGTAGCTCCTTTAATACAGACAAGGTTTATGTGTCACTGTTTATTAACTATTTTTAAAAACAATTTTGTAACTAATTTTAAAATCAATGCACTGTGTGTAAAGACTTACTTTAAAGAAGAACTCTGTAAACAACTTCTTTACAAACAGTAAAGTTCCTGCTAAAGTCTGAGTAGACTAATAAATCAGTGTGATGATCAGTTGTTAATCTCAGTGTTACTGAGCTCTGCTAAAGTCTGAGTAGACTGATAAATCAGTGTGATGATCAGTTGTTAATCTCAGTGTTACTGAGCTCTGCTAAAGTCTGAGTAGACTGATAAATCAGTGTGATGATCAGTTACTAATCTCAGTGTTACTGAGCTCTGCTAAAGTCTGAGTAGACTGATAAATCAGTGTGATGATCAGTTGTTAATCTCAGTGTTACTGAGCTCTGCTAAAGTCTGTGGCGAGTGATAAGTTTAGCAAAAGTGTTGCACTGGACTCTTGCATGGGTTTCTTGTCAAGTTGCATATTGTCTGTTTAGTTCATGAGACTGAAGTGCTTTTAATGTAGCAGCAGTATGTATATTAATATATATTCTAAATGCATTCTGAGTACAAGTTATTTCCTGCAATTTAATATATGTGACTGTATACATTTAGAACTATGCATTAAGTATTCAGTTTTTACTAATGTTTTTGTGTGTTTATCATTTGTCACAGAAATTAGCATATGTATTATCAAAGCTAATAATCACAGAACATCCCCATTCCACACCCCTCCCAAACCCCTTCCCCAGGCCCCCAAGGTGTGTTGCCATGTTATGAAGTTTACATTAAGGGCAGCTTAAAAAATAAAAAATAAAACAAATAAATAAATAAATAAACACACATTATGGATTGGTGAGTTGGGTAGGCAGATATTTTTTTCTTAAATGCTGTAAAAGATAAACATTCAACATTGATTCATTCAGAAACCAGTTAGAGCTCAGTAAAGATTTCACAGAATGTCCTCTTCCAGGTTTTAATGTTGTTTTCACTACTGAACATTCTGCCCAACCCTGTTAGCATGTTCCTCAAGTCTGTTGCAGTGTCAAACAGGAGAAACATGAGGAAGTGACAACTACCACTCTCAACCTCAAGGCCTTGCTGCTATTGCTTAAATGCCACATCTGATTAAGGCTTCATTTTATGGAGGGACAATACAAGCTTACCCACAGCTCTGTCACTGCACCAGTTTACAACCCCGTGTCCAGCAGCAAAATAAGTAACATATTAGTACAATCAGGGACGCTGATTACAAGGCAGTAATGCCCACCGCGATTCTCAGAGGCAAAGTTCCCTGAGGAAAAAGAGCATTTTGTTCGCCCAAGGAGCGAGGGACGATTAAGGAGAGGCCAGGTTAATAATTCTAAGACTGTCAATATATCCACTCGAAATGACTCACTACTGGGTGGTACCACTAATTAACCGTACAGCTTAGTCTACTCATGCTTCCCGCCGTATTGACACAAATTGTTATGAGCTTCAAACAGAATGAGATAATGGCTGCCTAGTTGTTGAAACAGATTCTTGAATGGGTGTTTATGGTGCCTGTCAACTACATCGCGTCCAACACAGACAGCAGGAGTTAATACCCTGAGCCACTATTAGTTTCTGAAAAACCCCAGCGATTACATCTAAGCAGGGCTCGGTTCACAGAACAGCATGTTAAGAGTCTGCCAGCTTCTTATCTCTGCTCTGTATGAGGTCATAGGGTACCTGTTCTTAGCAAGAGTTTGCTAAAGGCAGGTACAATTGAATTTTGAGAAGTTCCACAGATTCTCAGACCTGTGAGTCAGAGCTAAGAATGAGACTAATCTACTGTAGCGCAGCTACTCAGGTGAAGGAGGAAGAAAGGCAAAGGTCAAGGAGTGGGGAGAAGCCATAGCATGAAAAGTTCCCAACCAAGTGCACCTGCTTGTGATCAGCCACGAAATATTCATGAGAGGCCATATATATATATATATTTAGAGTGTCTTATCTCTGATACCATCAGAGTATGTACACCAAACGGAAGTTGCATTTCCTTTCTATAAACATTGCGTTATATACATTATATACATTATATAAAGTAGTTCTATAAAGGATTTAATGTACAAAACATGCTCCACTCCCCTTTAAAGTTCATTTAAGGGTGTAATTGTTTTAAGTTGGACCAGCAAAACACTTTTTACAGTGTAGTTTTGTCCATGTTTGGTGCACTGTAAAAAAAGTGCAACCTAAAAAATTACTTTAAGTTGTTGAAAGCAATTGAATAAGTCAACTTAATACATTACTTGATTGCCATTTATTCAAAGACCCTTTTTTCAGGTGGAATAAACCTAATTCATTTGCTTGTAACAAGTTGCAGTCAATTGTCTTAAATTGGACCAACTTAGCACTTTTTACAGTGTATTTTAACATATAGATTTACACCTTTCTGAGGCCACAGCTGGACATGTTTTCACTTCTCCAAACAGATGTCCAAATAGTCTATCAGGAAGAATTCAAGATTCCACATCTCTGGCCCAACCTTTTATTTCATGTTTGTTACAAACAAATAAATTAGGTCTTTCATTTCTTTAGGTCGCAATTTTAACAGTGTAATTAGGTCTCTGTGTACACCAAACCGAAGGTACCTTTCCATTCTACAGTCTCTTTAACATTCAAAACATGCTCCACTTCCTTTTAAAGCTCATATGAGCGAAAAGGAAATATGAATATGGTAGCTTTGTCTATGTCTGGTATAGGAGGCACTTACAAGCCCAATTTTAACATAGATTTACATCTTTCTGAGGCCACAGCTGGATATGTTTTCACTTCTCCAAACAGATCCCCAAATAATATCAAATAGAATCATGAAGAATTCAAGATTTAGAGCTCCAACATATCTCAGTTCTGTAGAGTCTATGTAGATGTAGATATCTATGATGTAATTACAAACTGAAGGTACTTTTCCATTGACTCTTCAGGAACAAAACTGGCTTCTCCTTTCTTTATCACCTTTGTTCTGGGGAATTGGAGCTTGTGGTCTAAAGAGGTTATTTTAATAGAAATTGCTCCAATTTGTGAAGACTTAATGCGGCATAATTATGACGGCATAATTCAGTGTTTATGATGTAAACAAAATTAAATAGTCTGAGTAATGGTCCACAGGGGTGGTGATGGGAATCAGAGTTTAATGCCTGGGAAAGCTCCTTCACAGACAGTTACTACATGAAATGGTTATGAATACTCAGCCTGACGCATGAGATGTTGTTTACATATCTATAATAATAGGTTTATTAAAAGTTGGTTTTTTTTTAGGTTTGTAAAGCCAATTATGGTGGTGGCGGTGGTGGTTGGGGGCGGGGGGTGGTCCATGCAGAGCGTGGTAAGTTAAAACAGTGCCCACAGAAAAACATACTCTCTACCATGGCTTGAACGGTTACAACGTTATTGGCTACATGTACAGTGTAAGAAACCTCGACCCCTGGTTCCTATCACCACCGCAATGAAGAAATAAGGGTCTGTATGTTTCTCTAGAGTGAACCATTTCACACCAAACCTCCCTGAATGACATTTTATCGACGCCTCCCATTAAATAATCATGCCGACAGTGAAAAACCTGGTGGAGTTCCCCTTCAGGTCACTATGAAGGCGCATTTCCACAGATTTCTGATTCACGTTTTAAAACAGGAGCGTTCGGCTCCGCATGCGACTCAGACTAAAGCTCTTATTCACACTTCGCCAAATCGAGGAGTCCTTTACTCCTCCAGATGTCTCCTACCTTCCTGAGCCTGAGCAGCCGCTGGCCGGAGGAACCTGAGGAGAAGCAGGAGGAGCACGTGCGCCCGCATCTCGCCGCCTCGTCAGTGAAGAGCCGTCAGAGAGCGTGCGCTCATAACCGGCAGTTCTCTCCTCAGTGGCGGAGCTCCACTCGCCTCGGTCAGTCACCCACACTTCACTCCCCTTACACGGACAGAGAGGAGACGCAGAACCCGCAAGTGTCCCGGCGGACCGACTGACAGACTCCTCCTCCTCCTCACCTGCCGGGCAGGTACGACTTGAGCTACAAATCAGAACTCTTCTCTGTCCGTCTTTCGGTTTCAGGAAGCTGACAGTTTGTTCCGCAGCAGATGAGAAGAAGTGGAAAAAGTCATCTTTCCTTTCTTTCCTTCACTCCGGCAGGTCTGTGAGGGCTCTGTAGGCGTGACAGTAAAGAGGGGCTGAGAGAGAGGCTGAAGGACGGCTGCGCTAATCCCTCCCTCAACATCCACCACCACCACCACTACCACTACTGCTGCTGCTGCTGCCTCGGACAGCTTTATTACAGCGCTCCACAGCGCCTGTTTGAGCACACACCAGCAACGGTGCTGCGCCTCGAGTTCCTGAGTCGTGGCCAGTAATGAGACTGCGCAACTAGGGTGCATGGTTGGGGCTTTAAACTCTGCAGAAACATCAGAAACAGCTTCGTGATAAAAATCTAGGTTTTAAATGACTGGCCTGGTAGTCAGGTTATAATTTAGACTGTTAAAGGAAAAGATAATGGAAAGTGAATGTAGGTACAATGGCCTCAAATATATGTATATATATTTGCATACATATTTATTTACAGCCACCATGAAAAGAATAGTCGCACAAATAGTTGCACCCAGAATCTAGCGACAGGAATGAAACTTGGTGGGTTGGTTTGACATTGTGAGACATGCAAATGATTCGAGTTTCATGTCAGCCACACATGTAACATAAGCAAGGACAGGTCTTACTGTTGTGCCTGACTGACCCAACAGACACAATTGTGGACATTCAGCAAGCAGTGGTGACCTCCATGAGTCAACCTGTTAGTGCCCAGCACCATTGGCAGATGGCTGCAAGACGCAGGACTACATGCACATAGACTGTTACAACGACTGCCTTTAACACCACGTCAACGTCACCAAACACTGCAATGGTGTCGTGCCAGACTGTCATGAAGAGACTCAGAATGGCAGCAGGTCATCTTCAGTGACAAGTCCCGCTTTTGTCTTGGTGGAGTTGACCAACAAATCTGTGGGTGGAGGCACCGTGATCACGTCACACATCCAGAAGGCCTGGTGTCACTCCACCTCCACCCCTACTGCAAAATCTGCAGGAACTGTGTGGGAATATTCAAGCTGCAGGACACCATTAGGAACCTCTACAGCTCTATGTAGTGTTAGCAAACATGGCGGCCCGACTCCATACTGAGACACTACCTCTGTATGTGTAGCTCAATAAATACTACCCATACCAGTCCAAATTTATCATTATTTATTGTTCCCGGTAACCTTTATCTTCCTTCCCAAACGCATTGCAATCCGACACTTCCTTCTGGGTGCAAGTCTTAAGAAGGTAATTCAGAGTGGTGTGATGTTCTAGATAAACCTATTGATGCTGAATTCTTTACAGTGGTGGTAACAGGAACCAGGTGTCAGAATGTCTATAACACAAGTATAACAACTTCTTTTACCCTCTAACATGACCAGTGAGTCAACATGTGTCCTCAGGTTTTATATCATCGTTGGCCCACATCAAAACATGTAGCTCTTTACTTTTTGCCATTTTTACTTTTCTTCATCATTTGAACATGGCAACTGTCCAGCAAACTGACCAATAGAAATGAAAATCTCATTAACTTGCTTTTAAAGCAAATAATGTTTTTGCCTTCTCCATCTCAGCCGAGACCAAGAGACCTAAATACTCAGACCAGCCGCCACCTCCACAACTTCTTATCCAGGACATCACCCTGCTAAACAAGGACACTTCTCACATCCCCTCTGCTTTAAGCTGCTACACATGTACTTTATTACACTCACACTGTTCTGTACATAATCCCTCTGACCAAACACTTTCCCACTTTCCTCCTGTAGTCAGTGCACTTTAACTTGTTGCAGTATAGATACTTTATAAACATGTTTCCTGTTACATTTATGCTGCTCGGTTCTCTCAGTGTCCCTACATGCTGTATAAATGAACCTCAGTACAGCAGTACTTGGTTGTATCTGTACATATCTGCCTTATCTGCACATACTTTTAATTGCGGGTTTGTTTGTATACTGTCATCTCAAAACTATCATAAAACAATGTCTAAGGTAATGTGTTTGTGGCTGTTTCATGTAACAGCTTTCTGTAAGGGAACTTTTACAGGCGTTAAATCCTTCAAACGCCTGGTTCCTATCACAGCCACTACGACTTGATGCATCCAAAATGTCTTTGTACGCGCCATGATCCCATCACTGAAGTTTACTGACACCAGTTGTAAGGAAAACAGCTCCAGACTTTGACGTCTCCACGTCTGTGCATCACAGCATGTACTACTGCGCTCACCCTCTTTAAGCCCCGTCTCCCAATCAGCCCAGTTTGCTCTGACTGGTCAGCTCGTCCATTCTGTTCTGACTGCTCAGTCAAACCTGGTGCTCCTTGCCTTTGACCAGGGGTGCCCAAACTTTTGCATGGCACGGTATTTATCTAGATATCTGTCAAGACTTGTGGGGAATGTAGTCTGTCTGAAATGATCTGTCAGGGCTCCTGTGTCTTTTAAGCCCCGCCTCCTTACAAACCCAGATTGATCAGTTCGCTCATTGTTCTGATTGGCCAACTGGCAGAGCTGAATCCTACTACAAGTTCTGCCCCCAAACTGCTTTGGCTGTTCGTACAATGGCGGTGGTTCTGCTGTATCAGCTTGAGCCGGACTCCAACAAGTTGGTAGACCCAATCCACCTTCACAAGCTAGACTGGAGCAGGACATTTTGCAATACCCAGTTTATACTGTTTTAGCTCTCTGTGTGTCGTGTAAGGGTATGCTAGGCTGGTTGGTAGTCATACAATAAGGACTGTGTTGTGAGATGATGTCATCTTGTAACTGAAAAAAGGGCTGAAATTCCAATGAGGCGTTTTAGACAGCTGAGGAAAGTGGTTTCTCCGTGTCTCTCTCTCTGTCTTTATAACTGCAGATCTTTTACATGTGCAAAACGCTACATATCACAGTAAAGGAAAATGGGAAGTATAATAGCCCCCCTTTAAAACTTCCTAGCCTAAGTATGAGGATTTTCTATTCTGATCCACTTCAGGCCTTGATATATAAAACAGACAAGCAGGCTATCAGCAGATAAAGTGGTCATTGTTTGAGGCTTAAATGTTTCTTTCCAGTAAACATTGATCAAGAACCTGTGCAGAAGCTCAAAATAGCTTCGAGTGTATGGAGTACACCCCCCATGGTGTGTACAGCCTGAGTGTTGCTACCTAAACTCAAGGAAGTTAATAATTACAAATGACCAGTGACCATGAAGAACAGGGGTCATTAGGAGCTTTAAAGAACTTGGCTATTGATTTTAAGCAATCAACCTTTATTCAAACTTGAGGGACGCCCTCATTTATAATGGAGCCTATTCGGTACCGAAATGAGGCATTACATAAATAAATAAATTAAAATAAAATAATAAATAATAATCAGTTAAATTCACATATGGTTGAATTAACAAACAAACAAATAAATAACAGATCAAAGTGTTGAAAAAAGGTAAAAAGTCAATAAATAAAAGCATAAATAATAAAAGAAATCAAAGAAAAGAAGGAATGTAAAACAACTCAACAGTAACTTTGGAAGCAAGAAGTAAAAGTTAATAAAAGGAATAGAAAGAATAAATAATAAATGTAAAACAATAATTAAACACACGGCAAAATAATATTAAAATGTAACTAAAATCAAATAAAACAGTTGCAGGCTGAGTGGAGGTGGTTAAAGACTAAAACTTTAAAATGTTGGAGTGTCACCAGTGAGCAGAGCCTTAGAGATTCCTGTAATGGAGTCCAGCTTGCTGGTGCACTCTAGCTAAAAGCAGATTTTCCTAGTTCAGTAAAAACCCTCAGCACCTGAAGAGCAATCCCATCTTGGGAAATCTGACAAATAGCATTATTTATATCAAGCATTTCAGTGATATATGAAGGCATATGGCCACCAAGAGCTTTATCGATAAAAAGAAGCCACTGTGTTTCCCAACGCACAGTTAGAGATGACTAGCCAACCTCCTCATACAGTACACAGTGAACGTAAACAGTTATGTGCTGTTGTTGGGGTCACCAGTAATGAATCTTAAAGCAGGGTAGTATACAGAGTCCTGGGGCTTGTGAGTATTTGCAGAAGCACATCTGTATACCACGATCCAGTACAGACAACAGCATTGCTTCAACAGGCTTTTTTGAGTTTTTGGCTCAATTTACATAAAAGTTTGTTGAAGGTGCATTTGTCATATGTTCATTTACTCTTTCAGTGTCGGATCTCTTCAGGGCTGTGATTTAAAAAGTGTTAGAATCAATGTTAGAGTTCAGTTTTCATTTCATTTCAACATTTAAGACTAGTTTAAGACTGCAGACTTTTTCACTGCAGCACAACGGAGGAGGCATTGCAGTTAATATAGATATTAAATAATATCAGTCCAAGGATTGAACCTGAGGTACCCCCTTTGTTACTGGCAGCAGCTCTGATTTACTTTGTCCCAGGGCCACACATTGCTGTCTATCCAATAGGTAGTTTCTAAAGCAGTTGCTAGCACTGTTGTCAAAACTAATAATACGCAGACTTTTAAAAGTAGGAAATGATGAACTGTATCAAAGGCTTTACAGAGATCAGTATGAATGACTGCACAATGTTCCTTTCCATTGCTGGCAGTGAAAAGGTCAGCTAAGGTAGCAGCAGCAGAGATTGTGCTGTGTTTTTCCTCCAAAGCCAGAGTGGTAGTCAGACAAAGCTGAGTATACACAGAGAGATGTTTGAAGTTGATCTTTTACTGAGGACTCTGAAGATTTGGGCTAAGCATAACAATTTCGAAATGGGTCTTAGTGGAGTGGAATAACATGCTGCTTTCCAGACACTGGGAATTCTGCATGTTGAAACAGAAAGCTTTAAAATGTCTGTGTTATGTTCTGAAATGCTCAGGTGGTAAGAGGTATAGACTGTCCTCAGCTGTACTCTTTTAGTGTTGAGGGCTTTAGCTACTATGTGAGGAGAGAAAGGCTGAATTGTAAAGAGCAGGGACTGTATCTATTTTATTGAAGACGCTTCCATATTAGTACAACTCCAAGTCAGAAAAAAAGTTGGGACAGTAGGGAAAATGCAAATGAAAAAGAAATACAGTGTTTCCTACAATCACTTTGTGTTTTATCTAATTGCAGACAGTATGGATATATATGGACAGGATATTTTATGTTTTGTCTGGTCAACTTCATTTGATTTGTTAAAAACACTCATCATTAAAAGAACAGTTGCACCCAGTAGGAAGTGTGGGATTGCAGTGCTATTGGGAAGGAAGATAAAGGTTACCACCAACAATAAATTATGTCAAATTTAGACTGATATGGGCAATACTTATTGAGCTACACATACAGAAGTAGTGTCTCTCAGTATGGCGCTGGGCCACCATGTTTGCTAATGCAACATGTCAGAGGTCTCGGCATGGAGTTGTAGAGGTTCCTAATGGTGTCCTGTGATAATCCCATGCAGCTTGAATATTCTCACACAGTTCCTGCAGATTGTGCGGTAGGGTTGGAGGTGAAGTGACTCCAGTATTCCAGATTTCTTTTTTGGAAGAAATGGACATCGTGTGCTTTGGACCAAAGATGAAAATGACCATCCAGACTGTTATCCGCAACAAGTCCGAAAG
The DNA here is from genome assembly GCA_034552555.1 of Semaprochilodus insignis. Taxonomy (NCBI): domain Eukaryota; kingdom Metazoa; phylum Chordata; class Actinopteri; order Characiformes; family Prochilodontidae; genus Semaprochilodus; species Semaprochilodus insignis. The sequence goes on along the minus strand of CM067492.1, from coordinate 5,926,460 downwards.
CCAGGGTCTGTCATGGCCAGTGTGTCAGTGCTCTTGGCAAAGCTGATTTTCACGTCTGTGATGCAGCATTAATGCAGAAAAGTACTTTAAGACCAACATATGCTGCCTTCGAGCTGACATCTTTTAAGAAGAGGGTACGGGTACTGCAGTGGCCTGCCTGCAGTTCTGACCTGTCCGCAAAAGAGGATGTGTGGAGAATTGTTAAATGAAAAATGAATCGTTGCACACCTTAAGACAAAGATAAAATAACACCTGAAACAAAGTGTTGTGAGAAGGAATGGAATTACAACGTGGTAGATCCTTTATCGTTCCAACTTGTTTTTGGAAAGTGTTGCAGGCCTGAAATGGAATGGAAGTATATTAACAAACAAAATGAAGCTGATCAGAGAAAACACAAAACATGAAATATCTCGTGTTCATACTGTCTGCAAAGAAATAAAAGTCAAAGTAAATGTAAGAAACACTGTTTTTGGTTTTATTTCATTTGCATTTTCCATATTCTCCCAACCTTTCCTGATTTGGTGTTGTATTATCAAGAACTGTCTAATGAGTATGAAATGCTTGGCATCACTCTGACTAGAAATCTGATGATCATTTAATAATATATAGGTTGAAATAGGCACAAATTTGTCTTTGAGTAAATCAACTATCTTACAGAGTTTGAAGCTAACTTTGTGAATAACTGTAATATTCAGCTTTCCTTAGCTTCCTTAGAGGGTAAGAGGTCTTTACCACCATTTCTTCTGGCAAGAGCCCATGCTTTAGCTCCTCCATTGAGCAAGGAAGATGTTTCAGTGTTGAAGTAAGGATTTGATCTGTCTCAGCTCCTAAGATTCAAGGAGCATGCTTGTTTACCACCAGCAGGAATGTTTTTCCAAAATAGTCTAATGCTAAGTGGATATTTGGGATTTAGGAAGTGTGATGAGTATCACTAAGCGCCAGATTGGTTTAAGTGTTCCGTGAGTTGCACAGAAAACTAGGACTTGCTGCTTACAGTTGGCATCCATTATGGAGTTGCGAAACCGTTTTCTCTAAACACTGGCGTACACAGAAGCATCCCAGAGAAGCAAACGCTTCTCTGCAGCTTCCCCTATAGAGAGTACAGTGAATCTCTCGCTTGAAGAGGGGTCTGCATGGCTTTCTTGTTCAGAGTAAAGAGCATCATTGTGTTCCAGCCATGTCAACTGCTAAATCCCCCCATTGATGCATATAGACCAGTCCATCACAATGGCCACATTGTCAGTGGCCAAGCTGACTTCTGAACCCGGGCTAGAACACCGCCTGGCCGCAACAAACTGCCCACTGTACAGCGGGGAGCACAACACAGTCCGCTGCTGAGATCTGGAGAGAGACGCTCTGGTGCATCAAGGCACTCATGATTAGACATAATCACATTATTTTCCATTTCCACTAAAATCGGGCCTACGAATGCTCCGATGGCACGCTTCGAGCTGGCTATACACCTTCGAGACAGAGGGAGAAACAGACAGATATCTGCTCAATAGGCTTTTGTACGAGACATGGGATAATCACGTTCCTTCTGTCTCTCAGATTCCTCCCTCGGGTTTTATTTGGGCCTTGTGGTCATCATAGTGACACATTCTCACAGACCACCCCTCCTGTGTCTGTGCTACATTCCTTAGAATGTAAAACGCGCTTCATTGTGGAATGAATGGGGAGAATCTGAAGAGTGTCATATATCATAGTCTATTCATAGTACATTCATACTATCGTGTATTGTAGTCTACCTACAGTAATATAAGTATAATAAAATATGAAAAACTTTAGATATTTTGACTTGTTATATTTTAATATATATTGTTATTAAAATATAACAAGTCAAAATATCAAAAGTTCTTGCTTTTTGTATCATAGCCATCTATTTTTCTACAGTGACATGCCAAGGTTTGAGCATCCCTCATAAATTCTGTTACTGTGAATAATGAATAGTCATCAGTTTGGGCAGGATAACTGTTTTATTTCCATCTTTTATAGTTTCAAAATAACAAAAAAGGGCCTGATGCAAAAGTTTGGGCACACTCTGTGGTCAATACTTTGTAAAACCATCACATTGTAAATGCTTGTAAATACTTAATGTAGCAGCTAAAAGTCTTTCGGTTCAAAAGTCGTCTAGTTCCACAAGATTCTACGGCTAACTTGGATGCACTGCTCTTTTGAGGTCTAGCCACAGATTTGTAATGATGTTTAGGTCCGGGGCCATGTAAAGGCCATGGCAAAACCTTCTGCTTGTGCCTCTTGAAGTAGGGATTTATGGATTTTGTGGTGTTTGTAGGATCATTATCCTTCTGCAGATGCCATCCTCTTCACATCTTCAGCTTTTTTACAGACGGCCTAATGTTTGCTTGCAGAATTTTCTGGTATGTAATTGAATCCATTTTTCCTTCACTACTGAAATGTCGGTCCCTGTACTTTTGGTTGCAAAACAAGTGTGAACGATCCACCATGGTTGTTGACTGTTGGGACATTTGAGGAGTCAGTGTTTCTAAAGCTCTGAAATTTGGACCACAATCATAACCCTACCAAGCTAATTAAAAAAATGATCTGGGATGCCCAAGCTTTTGCATGGTGCTGTCTGTCGTTTTCTTTTGCTCTAAAAATGTTCAAAATACAAATAATACTCTAGTCTTGTTAAAAAATGTTGAAAAGAATGCATCGACTTAAATTTATGCTGTTGGACATCAGGTCACCTTCTACTCACTTTAGAAGCAATTGTAACCAGGGGTTTTCAAACTATCAATCTATCTATATAGACTCACAGGAAATGTAGTCCATATACAGTCAGGCTCTTTCATTTTCCTATACTGTAGCAGAGTGAGCCACTTTTCTAATGTTCAAGACTTCCAATGAGACCTGTTATAATGGAAGACACTGCCAGTTTCACATTTACCGCAGGCTGTAGTTCTCCTTAGTTTAAAAGACTATACTGTGGCCCACCAACTACTGCTACCAACAGCTAGTTTACTTGTTTAGTATTATATTTATTTGGTTAAACCTAAAAACAAACTTCTGTATCTGCGCTAAGTGATGACTGTCAGGTGTCTGATTTTGATCTTTATTGTCTGGTACCAATGCCAACCCAGTTGTAGGCTGCGACTCATTTGTGTACTACACATTAATATAGTACACTACACAGTATATACTGTGTACTAATCTTTATAGTACGAGTAAGGCAGGCTAGTAGACAAAATATTAGCATGCCACAACCTTTCTGACTAACAGGAAGTGATGAAGCTTACGTCACAACAGGCTGGACTCCGAGAGGTGCTTTGGACACAAAAACAAAAATAAACATGTTATTTATTCGAATACATTTATTTTTACAGGCTGTTTTGACAGATTTGGCTTGAACTCACATTTCTACAACATTTCTGGTCCTGCCAACACCACAGCAGCATCTTATCGCCATCCACCATTTTTAAAAAATTTCCCAGACATGAGAAACTCCTCCCTTTCCGCTTCCCATGTATTATGGGATATTTATAGCAGTTTATATAGCAGTTTATTTTGTCTCTGCACTTCTCCTGTTCAGTCCTTTATCTAATAGCTAAAATCAAACTCAAGTGTGATAGAGTCTAGAGGTCTGTATGTGTAAACAGCAATAAAAAGGAGGATATTAGAACTTTTTGGAGCTTCAAGTGTGATGGGTAAGATAGTATGAGCAGTGTGCCACCCTTCTACATGAAGTGAAACCTTCACCGCTGTATTGTATCTTGATGAAGGTGACCTGCAGACCTTGATGAAGCAGACCCATGTGACCAATTAAGTTGGTCATGTCAGCAGTCACTAAATCAATTTGACCTATTAGCTATAATAACACAAATGTTCTTTTACTTTAGACTCCAGTACAGTCACAAGTACTTTTGTACTTGTACAAGAAACCATAAATATGAATCTGGATGGAATACTTTTCTACTTCATTTGTACTTTTACTCCAGCACAGGCTTATTATTCTTCATCTACCTCTGCCTTATTTTTTATTATGCAGCTCTAAGCAGGCAGTAAAGATCAAAAATGAATATACTCATACTCAGTAAGGCTGTACACAGTCTATTTGTGCTGCATGTGGTAAACAGGCTTTATCTAGGTTATCATAATGATACACGGAACATAAAACACTATCTATTATACTCACATTCAGATCAATGTGTCTTTGTATATGTAGCTCCACAGCGAGTAAGCTCATCCTCCACAGCGAGTGTCTTCCTTGTGAGCGAGTAGAACAATAACACTCTTTCAGAATGCAAATCAATCATTCAGATTAGCACACTTCTAATGAATCAAGTGTTCAAACTCTGTGAACTGTGAGACCTCTACTGGTTCAAAATGGCACTACAACTGACTGATTCATGCAAAACCAGAGTCAACCTTTTGATGTTTAACACCATCTTTTATTTTGATTAGTTACAAAACATAAATAAAATCAACAATTGAATTAGTTTCAATTTTACAGTAGCTAAATCACCAGCAATAAAAGTTTAGTTTTCTAGATTTTGTTTTTGATCAAATAACCTCGAATCATTGGTGCTCAGTTTAGTAATACTGGGTCCCCTGGTAAAAATTTCTAACAATTTCAGCAAATAGACACTAGACTGTGAAAATGGCTGACTTACAGTTTCGCACATCAATTAAGATTAAATTCAAATGAAAAACTCCCATAAAAAAAAAAACAACTGAACTTTAGAGACTGTAGCAATCTCAGGGCTGAGCTACGGCTGAGGCAGGGGATCCCCACGAACAGAGCTGAGGACCAATGTGTCCCATCATCAGGCAACTGCAGCTTTCAGTACACCGATCAGTACATAGTTTTACATTTTTACAACCCCAGTTCAAAATACAAAAATAATGCTTTCTTTTAGATTACATTTTGGTAACACTTCAGGATAGGGCGATTCCTGCCATTCCTGACGGAAAGAGCAACGACGTGTGGCAGACATGTTAGTATTTGACAGCACGTAAACTCCACCACCGTTAGTTATGTGCCATTGGTTACTAGGAAGATGTGGGTCGTGTCACAGAAAATGAAAAATCAAGGTTTTCTGGAAACGGAGTACATCTCCATACACACATGCCCGGGTCCTATTCACAAGCTCAAGCATAGCATGACTTAACAACACAAAACAAATCAGATCTGTTTTTTTTTTTGTTTGTTTTCTTTTGCTGACTTTTCTTTTTCCTTTTGTCTCATTCTGCAGAACATAACATGACAAATTCCCATCCGGCTCCTAATTCAGAAAAATACACTCAAAACCTGCTGTATATTGCAATGTGCTCAAGCTTTACGATCCTCTGTCAATAGTCGTTTTTAAAAATAAGATTCATGGGCACGTAAGGAAGATGCTGGTCACTTGTCTATGGTAAATACACATCTTGGAAAAGTGTGTAACTGAACACTTCCTGTGGGCCTATAGGCCCACCTGCTGTCTAACAACAGCTCAACACATTTCCTGTTGTTTTTTGTTTGTTTGTCTGTTGATTTGTTTTTGCATGGAGAGGTATAGAGTAAACATGTCTGTAAACAGTTATCGGATGCTGATTTGGTGAGGCTGGACACTGCCGCCTCAGTGCCACATACTGGAACCTCATAATCTCAGGGGATAAAATAGCTACTTTAAAAGGCAACGCATTGCTGGGAGAGCCCAGGTGCAAATCTTCCACTCCTAAATTCACTTGGCAGTTTCATCAGTTACAGAGCAAGGTCACATTAAATGTTTCATCCGGTGAGGAATATATATATAGATTTATATATATCTGTATATAGATCTGATAATTTTGCTCATGTCTTCTTCACAAGAAAAGTAGGATAAGGTAGTAGAATTACCTCTTCACAGTTTGAAGTGCTCCGAGGCACGTGCGTAGCTGTGCAAAACACAAATACAAGACCAAGCGGGGTATGCTTTAGTCAAAGCGTCACAAAAGCTCTAGTACTGCACCACCTTATCATGGGATGTGGGTTAATGTTGTAAACCTCAGAGAAGAAGAGTGAGCTAACGAGAGAGAGGAAATACTGCAATCGCATTAGCTACATTAATCTGTATTCATTCAACCAGACACCTTGGAGATCCTCGCCAGGATCCACTGTAGAACACTGAACTGAAATCAGTCTAGACAGCTGATCCTTATTGGTGTTATTCTAAAAAAAATCCCCTACCTAATCTAAAACGTTTACGGCTATTGATCACTGTAAAACAGAAGAACATGAAGAACATGCCTAATTCGTGCACTACACTGTACAACAGTGTTTAGGTTGGCCTCGTTGCTAAAATGATGGCTGCCAGGTAACTGTTACCATGCTCTGTGGCGGGAACATGCAATCGCTGTAACTGCTTCGTTTCCGCCCCTTGATGCTCGCCGAGACGTTTTGTGCTATATTCTCTTAAAATGCCGGCTCGCCTTTAAAATCTGGTTGTTGTCTCCGTGCGCACTTTGAAAAAATGTGTCTTTTAAGCTATACAGAAACGCATCACAACAACACAGAAAGATGAATTCAAATATCAGCTACTAATTGCACTTTTTTAAAACTCAAATAGTCCTTTTAACAGAACTGCTGATAAACAAAACAAATCTTTTTTTGTCATATAGGGAGAGTTGAGGTCCAACTGCATTGGATATAAATCTCAACAGTGCAGAAACACACAGAGGATATGGGGGGGAAGTGAACACGCACTCACGCACACACACAAATACACACGCACTACATAATTTACACACCCCACACCCATGCACACCGACACTCGGAACCCCCTTCCTAGCTCCTAGTTTTCTTTCTGTACAAACTGTACATTAGTATTCATGTTCTGCTTTCACATTCTCAAAGTGGAAACCTACTCTCTCCTGTCTTTGCTCCTCTCCTCTTTGTCCTTACTGTCACCTGCCTGTCGCTCACTGTTGTCCTAAAGGGAGGGCAGAGGTGGGGGGTGTTGGGTGGAGTTTGGCACTGGCTGACAGGGCAGACGTGGAGCAACAGGAGGAGCATGATGAATTCGTGGAGGAGCAGGAGCAGAAGGTTGTCACGCTGATGGCATCTTGGCCAGCAACAGTGGAGGCAGAGCTAGAGGCAGTGGTGATGCTGGTGGGTGGGGCCGGCTGGGGCCCTGTGGTGCTGATGTGTGCGGAGGAGGGGTTGGTGTGAGTGGGTAAGGGTCCAGGCACGCTGGAGGCTGGCAGGCTGGCCAGTGGGGCTAGGGGCTGCAGCTGGGTCTGGGGCAGAAGCTGTGGCTGGCTCAGAGGCAGGGAGCCCGGCAGGAGCTGCACTTGCTGGAGGTGCAGCGGCGGCTGGCCATACTGCAGAGGCTGGAAGGCCTGGGTCTGCAAGTGAAGGCTCTGCTGGGCCAGGGAAGCAATAGGGGCCTGCGTCAGAGCTGGCTGAGTCTGGCCTGCTGTACTGCTATAGGAGGGGCAGGTCATGGTAGAAAGACCGGATGACACTGTGGCGTTCTTGGTGTTTAAGGTTGTTGTGGGGAACCAGCCTGGAGGTGAAGCCTGAGGATACAGACATACACAAAGAATATTCAGATGTTAAAAACGCAAGATGCAAAAGTACTGTACTGCGGCATCACTTATTGCATTTTTCCCCCAGGCGGTGTGGTACAGCATGGTATGGTTACTCATGCTAATCCAGAACCACATAAACCCTGGTAGGTCTCTGTTTCCAATGGAGGCGCAAGTTCTGATATTTGTTCTGATGTTTATTTGAAAAGTAACAGGCAGAAATCCTGACTAGTTAGTGTATCATTTTAAATAGGAAGCTGTCCAAAAGCTGTTGAAATTTGTGACTGTTTGTGACAACTGCATTTGACTAATCAAATTTTGGTTTCTAGCTCCACCTGTCTTTTCTCGTTTTGTACATAGGGTACCATGGCAAGAAGGGTGACCAAATTCAGCACTGATACTATATAGATTTCTCAGCAACGCAAATATGTGATCACAGATTTAGAATCATGCCACTGCACTCCAATGCTAAGCTAAATCTGGGGTGTTCAACTGACCCAAAGGGCCTTAATCCAGCAGACTGGTGATTTCCCTGCTTAAAAGTGATTAGCAGGTGTGTTTGAGCAGAGCAAATCAACAAACTAGGCTGAACTCAATCCTTCTTTGACCAGAAATGAACAAACATGTACTAAAGGGTCTCATATTTACACTGATAATCTGTTTAGATTTACTACATGTATTTGCAGATCAAATATTAGCTTGGTACATATATTACCTCAGTGGCCTGATTCCAGCCACTTAGCTCCTGCACTTGCTGAATCTGCTTGATCTGATTTAGTGAAGGTTTAGGTTGGGCAGGTCCAACAGCCTCTTTTGTCCAATCATCTACGAGTTTGTGCAGTTCGTCTGTGAATGTGCTCTTCTTATTGGCTGAACCTTGGGCTGGAGGACTGTGGTCTGTGTAGAAACAACATCAATAAAACATTATTTTTCAATGTTAAAATAACAATATTTTCAATGTTAAAATAATCAATGTTAACAGTTTTATTCAATGTTAATGTTTCAATGCTAAAGAACAAATACAGAGTCCTCGTCAAAAAATAATTTGTTCCCAGAAGGAATCAACCGGCAGGAATGAAACTTGGTGGTAACCTTTATCTTCCTTCCCAATAGCATTGCAATCTGACACTTCCTTCTGGGTGTAACTTTTTTTGGACAACGTGCATGCAGTATGCTAAAATCTGTATGTTACAGATACAAGTCTGTTTAGGTTCCATACCTCTCCCGGCGGCCAGTGGGGCTGTTTTTTCTGAGTTGCAGTATGAACGCACCCTGGTCTGCTCTCCACCAGAGTAACTGCTGGACTGCTGAAGACTCCCTGAGAATAAGCAAATGTGTGTCCCCAGAAGGGGGCAGAGACAGACAAGGCTTGTGAGCATAACAGCACAACTGTGTACAAATATTCCAGACAGATAAACACCTTATATATATATGAATGTACATGTATTTAGGCCAGCTGAGTGATCACTGCTCATGGATATTCCACCCTTAAAGTCTAGGATTAGGCTAAACATATACTGGACTTTACATGTTTTTGCATAGTCCTTTCAGAAGCAGAATCACTATCCTGGTGACTTTGACTATTCCCTGCCCCAATATATCTTGTTTATTTAAGGTTGGCGAGCTCAACCTCAGGAGTGCTGAGAAAAGGAACAGCTAAAACTGTATAGGGGAGTGTGTCCCCAAGAGAAGGATTATAAAACACTGGTTTAAATAAAACAGAGAAGCTCATGTACTCCGAAAAATACATCAGGTGTAGAGCACTGCCAGCACCTTGGTGTGTGATGCCATTGTTGTCCATGTGAGAATGGGGGCGAGCACGAAGTTTGGTTTTGGCAGGGCGTGGTCTGCGTGGAGAGATGGCCAGGGGTGCAGTGGGGAGTGGAGGGGTCCGGGACAGTGGCAAGGGCTGGCGGTGGTCTTTGAGGCTGCGCAGCTGCCTATAGAGATCCTGCAGTTCTCGGTTCTGCTGAGCCTGCAAGGACACCACCTCTTTGATGTGTCTGTGTAAGGAGAGGGGAAAGAGATAAATGGAGGTTTATTAAGGAATATAGGTGGCAATATGGAAAGAAAGCGATACAACAAAAAAGCAACACAAATCAACATTCTGAGCAGAGTGCGCTGAAGGAAAGGAAGAGAGTAAACATTTGTTAGACTCTAATAAGTAACAGACGTTAATTTGCTTGCCAATGGTTTGATACGAATGATTATTGATTATTAACCATTAAAGTTGTCAAGAGGGAAACTCACACCTGTGCAAACTTGAATTTAAATGTGAGATGGGGTCATTTCAAGTTGTAGTTCAGTCAGTCCATATTAGTGTAAACATAAACAAGACGATAGGATTTTTATAAGTCACGCAAATATCCTGGTTCTTAGACTAAGTAACAACTAATCTGGCCTACTGTGTTCATGTAAACATAGGTACTGAGACCCTTGTGTTTCCTCACTTCTCTCTTAGCTTATGCAACTCCCTCCTTAGGTCCTCATCCTCCACTTCACTCTCATCATCGCTGCTGCCTAATGGAGAGTGTGTGTGGCTTCGTGCGGGGTGGTGGCCAGGCACTGGGGTCCTTCTCTCTTCTTTCTCCCCTTCTTTCCCTTTTGTCCTCCTCTTCTCCCTCTCCAAGTCTGGTGAGACAGGAGAGCTGTCTGTGAGCCGCTCCTCTCTCTGCTCAGTCTGTGTGACCGAGAAGCGCCCTACTGTTCTGTGGACACTTCCCTCGGTTGGAACTGCCTCTGCTGGGGGAGGTGGGTCGGAAGGCTGGACCACTGGGGTCACCTGAAGAAAAAGGAGAAGTATATTGAAGTATATTCTTTATATACTTCTGTATGCTTCTAGTGTATATTACACTAGTATTTCTCAATCCAGACCTCGGGGCCTGCTGCGCATTATTCAATTTTGCTCTATCCCAGCTCATATCATACCTCAACCAAGACATACTGGAACACACAAGACATTTAAGAAGACCTGGCATGTGTGTACTGGCAGCAAGTTTCAAAAATTGTTTGAGAAACATTATGTTACATAGCATTAAAACAATTGGTTGAAAAATAAGGATACTTTTAGATTACATGATCATAACCCAACCTTGCAGCGTGATTGATTGCAAGTTCTGCTGTCCTTTAGCCTGTCATTAGTGGTCAGTTTTAATCACAGGACCACCAATGGGTGGGTTTTAGTTGCCCGACTGTCCTGGATCCGAGTAATATACATAAGGTTTCCCAGACATAGATTAACCTAATCTTGGACCAAATTTCAGTGTTAATGTAGACATACCACTGGAAATAGTTTTCAGTCTAGGTCTGGGTGTTGGAAATTGGCCCAATGACACTTTCTAACATGGTCTTTAGGCCCTACAGTTTAATTATGGATGTACTTAATGGGTAGTACATCAAGAATTGTCACTTTAGAAACATTATCTGCAATTAAGTCAATTTTCATGTGTTTGAATGAAACATATAATGATTTTAGGTGTATACAGCTTTTTAAAGCTGTCTGCTTGCTGGTCTGTAAATGCTAACGTTTTTGAGTTTTGCTCAGATTTATTATTATTATTTTTTTCAATCCTGACTAATTTGTAGAATGATTAAGCATAACAGATTGAGTGGAAAAGAGCAGTACCTGGAAACGTCCTCTGCGCGAGCTAGGCTGGATATTTGAGGGTGTTTCTTTCTCCTCTCTCGCTCCCTGACTGCTGGAGTTTCCATCTATCGAGGGGAAAGAGAACATGGAGGCACGAGGACAAGGCCAACACAAAATCATGACACAGAAAAACAGACAAACAAGACATACATATACAATTCCACCACATAAACAAATAAACACACAGACAGAAAACATAAGACCAGAACAAAGGGAAAAAATCCCACAGACAAGACAGACGCAACAAACACGGTAATACTGTATTAATTATCACTGAATCTCAACACATTCTTTCAGCACGAGATCTGTGAATTACGAGCTACCATGCAAGTGTTCATGAGATTACAATGCTCAGTGTAAGCATGACAAAACACAGTGCAACTACTACTAACCAAAAGTGGTCCTGTTGGACCAAATCAAAGCCAGTGAAAATGACCATATGGGAATTTATATACACATAAGTAAGATCATTGACCGTACACAGTATGTCATGCTGAAGAGATGCATGGTGCAGTGGGAAATGGGAGTGAGGAAATTGCTTGTATGTAAAAATCGGTGGCATAACCACTGTATGAACTGCAGGTTAAACAGCACAAGTTATGATTATCAAGAAAAATATGCAACCCCTTCCCTCACCCTCCCAGCCCCACACACACGCTCACATTCATGCATCATACACCAGGTGCTAATACCAGCCGTAAATACCACTGATGGTGGCAGTGGATGTGGTGTGTGACGTCTATGAACATTACAGATCTACAGTGTGTTTACTGTGTGTATATGGATATACTGGATCATTCTGACCCAACTGCCCAACTGACAGGTACTTCAATCAGAAACACTGTAATGATACAGTACCACATATACACAAATATACATTTCGAACATATACAGGATGTAGGGATATATATGTTCATGTATATGGAATATCTACAACAGATAAACATGTAGTGTTATTGCTTAATGTTGACCCTATATGATATATAGACATGCAGGGATATAAAAAAGAAAGAAAGAAATTTTCCAAAAGCCTACCCAGGCAGCAAAGAACAGGATATCGTCTAAAATTCTGATAATGTACTAAAGAACTGTTATTTATAGGACTGAAAGCATTTTGCAAATCATAAAATCTGAGCAAATCTGTGGAATTACCTGGCTAACTTACAGGTCAGTTAATTTCTGGAGTGTAATGGACTGGAACATAACTTACTAAACAAACAATTTATAAATCTTATAATCTACATCTTTGGTGTTTTACTTGGTTACTACACGCTTTAGACTCCAGCAGTTCAAACATAAACAATACTAATATTTAGTTCAAATAGTCCTTAGGCCAGATACTAAAAATCAAATTCATACACAAATTAGCCTAACAGAATATATGTAAAGTGCTCACCTATTGGGCCAGACTGCTTTGTCTGTCTAGCAAAGAGTTTGCAACTGCTCTTGTTTTTCCAGATGTGAATAATGAAATAATAATAAGTTTTACATTTATTCATTAATGAGACAAAGTGGACAGTATAAAGCAACCCTTGACTGCCTACAACTGCAGGTGCAAACTTTACGTCTGGCCCATACTTGTCATAACCAGTGTGCTGAGGTCCTATTCAGAAGAGGTTTTGGACCAGGGCGGCACGAGCCCGGTCAGATGGGAAGTCCGACTGTGCAGGCAGGTGAGGGGTGGATGGGCTGGGCTGAGCTTGGCTTTATCGCACTGCAAAATGAATGGACGCCTACCTACAGCACTGGTTCCATCACGCTCCCTTCTCCTGTCCCTACTCTCCACTGTTCTTACCCCTGGGTAACTCATGCAAAAAATGAAAAGAAGCTACAACATAAAGCCCATGTACAGCAACTCAAAAACAAGCGATGCTAAAAGGTCAAATGTATCACTATAAAATAATGTAGTGGTATCAGTACGGACTGAGACGACAATCACGACCCTAAGACAACAGCTATTAGGATTAAAAATGAATTATTAATCGCTAAAATTATTTCTCAAGACAATCCCTATCTAGAAAGGTAAGGGTCAGCTACATGTGCTATATTACTTGTGATCTACACACTCATTTAACGTCCTAGCCCACCCACACCCCTCACTCGCTCTCGCTCGCGCTCTGTGCAGACGCTACCTTGCTGGACTCGGGGCTTCTTGAACAAGCTGGCGGAGTGGCGCAGTTTGCACGCCCAGCTTTTGAATTTGCGAGTCCAGGATTTCTTGCTAACAGGATTTCTGATACTAGGACATGTCAGGTTTAGGCCAAAATATCCACCTCCTGCATTGTGCTGCTGCTGCTGCTGTCCGGGCCGCAGAGGGATTGGCTGCTGGGAGGTGGGAGGCCACAAGACGTCTCCAGGGGCACTGCTTTCAGAGAAGGAGGGGGTAGCCTAAACACCACACAGGGCAGGGAGTAGGAGAGGGAGATGTAGTGATGTGTCAGAGGTAGAGTGATGGGGAAGCACACAAATATACATTACAGAAGAATTAACAGGTTAGTATGGGAATAGAGTTGTACAGTGATCCCTCTTATGCATGTCCTAAAAACATCAACCAAAACACGTAAAATCATTTCTATAACCAATAAATCTATTAAAATAATATTCAGGTATGCGATCAAACCAGTCTATGTCTTTTTAAAATTTTTCCTAGTCACATATTACCATCAACTGAATCCAAAAACACCCACTAGGAACACCCATTAGGGAGCTTAGTCATCTGGCACTAAAGTGTCATCCAGCTTAGACTGGTGTCTGTTTCTTTGTTGACCATATTCATTTATATTTGTCAATATTGTTGGCTTATTAACAAAATTCCTGCAGTGTCATGCAGTCTATAAGAATAACCACGTATCATCTGATCATTATAGACCATTACAGCATGTACAACAAAAAAAAAAAACTCATTAACATTTTTCCCTATTCACTTTGTTGCCTAACTGTAGCAGCCCTAGAAAAATGGTATCTATTGTTCACCGTCAATGAGAGATATTTAGTTTACCACCATTAGGGACGCAACAACAATCCAGGAAGTTTTGGAGGCCCAACTTACAAGGACTGTAGGTTCACCAGGTGGAGGTGGAGGTCCAGGCGCAGGCTCCTGTGGTGGAGACAGGAGGGAGCAGGGAGGGGAGGATGAGGAGGCAGGCTGGCGCTCCACAGGAGTGGAGGGGGGTGGATTGGACTGGGTCATGTCCTCCTCTTCCATTCTCTCCTTTTCTCCATCCGGAGAGGTGGAAGAGGAGCGGGGGGTGGTGGAGGAGGTTGTACAAGAGGAGGAGTGTGGAGAGGTGTCTGAGGAGGAGGCAGGAGGAGGTTGGAATGCAGATGGAGGCAGTGAATGGGACTCGGATGACTCGTCACCACCAGCGGAAATGGAGGCTGTGGCTGAGGCAGAGGCAGGGGCGTGTGTAGAAGCAGAAGCAGAGCCTGCTGATGTGGATCCACTGCCGCTGTACTCCTGGTACAGCAGAGTTCTCAGCTTCTCATCCAGCGTTTTAATGCGGTTGTCCACAAATTCAATTTTTGGGGGACCCTCACTGTCCGATTCAGCTACCGATGAAGGTTGGGCAGGAGAAGGTGTGAGGACGTGGGTTAAGGCTGGCAGGGATGTCTCAGGGAGTGGCAGAGGGGGAAGCGAAATATCAGATGAAGGCTGCAGAGGAGCTGAATGGCTATCTTCTGTAATGCTGGCCTCGCCGGTGGAATGTTCTGATTCGGACTGCTGGAAAGATGGCTGCTTTTGTACAGGCGGTGCCGTGGGCTGAGTGGGTTGTGTCTTCTGTGGCACCTGCTGCACCATCGGCTGGGGATGCATTTGCTCAGCAGGTACTTGTTGTGGAACCACAGACTGAATCTGTGCTCTGTGTTGTAAAGAATCTTGTGGTTGGAAGGCTTGCTGCGCCTGCATAGCCAGCACAGCAGGGGGCTGTACTAATTCTTGTTGCACATACTGCTGCATGGCAACTGCCTGCTGCTGCACCACTGCCTGTGGCTGCATCTGGTCCAGCCCGGCTTGCTGCTGAGGAGTGTGCGACTGTAAGTGGACAGTCTGCTGACCTAGAGGTTGTGGTGGAGGTTCAGGTTGTCCTTGCTGTTGTGGTAACTGCTGTAGTACCAGCTGTTGCACGGGTGACAAGTGAGACAATGGATGCTGAGCCTGAAAGGCCATATACTGAGTGTTTGGTTCAGGGGCTATGGGAGGAGTACTTTGGGCTAAAGGCTGGGGCTCAGTATCTCTCAGCTTAGTCTGTTGAGTCTGTTGTAGGGTGTGAGTTTCTGTCGGGCTAGGCTGAAGCTGTGTTTGCTGAGTTAGCTGATGCACTGACTGATGCATTGTTTGTTGTACGGTCTTATGCAACTGTTGTTGCTGCTGTAGCAGAAGCTGCTTCTGTTGCATTTGAGCTTGACTGATACTTGCGACTGCAGGCTGTATTGGCTGAGTCTCTTTAACTTGTTGAGGTGGGAGGACTTGCTGGAGTACCTCAGCCTTCTGAGTTGCTGGTACTGCAGATTGGGGCAACTGCTGCTGTTGTTGCTGCTGTACTTGGTCAACATGATTTAACATAGAAGCTGGTGGGGTGCTCTGAGTAGAAGTGCCAGAGAGAGCCTGCTGATTCTCAGGCATTCTGTGCACTATGGCAGCAGTATCTCCAGGTGCAATGCTACCTTTTGAGGACATGCTGGAAGCAGAAGGTGGGACAGTCTCAACAACAGGGAATGGGGTAACTGAAAGGACAGAGGCCAAACTGGGAACTGGGGCTTGAATGGTGGCTGCAGACACCTTTCCAGCAGTTGGCTGGAGGGTAGCTGTTATGTCTTCAGGGGCTGCAGTTGCTGCCGGGCCTGGGAACATGAGCAGATTTACTGGGGCAGAATCCAATGAAGACACATCAGGAACTGAGGAAACAGCAGCTGAGGCTGTGACAGGTGCGACGCAGGTAGAGGGGGACACTGCCGAAAGTGAGGAACATGGGGGGGATGTGAGTCCAGAAAGGTTGTCTGAGTGCTGTGAACCCTCATGGTCTGAAGCTACAGCAAGCACGGAAGAAAGGTCAGTCACAATAAAGGTAACATGAACTAATCATCTGTCCCTAACCTGACAAAAATGTATTAACGTGAATTAACATGAATCAACAATTCATTTATGAATTAACAATTAAAAAAAAAAGAGTTACACAGCCAATCTTACTAAACCTTGCTAGCACCTTTTACGACTTTGGCCTTAAACATATGAAATTTTACAGATCAGTCTTAATTCCGACCCTCCTAAAGCAACACGAAAGCCATCACAAGTGAACAGTGCTGAATACCTCTTTCAGTTTCTGTGGTCTTGGGGCCCTGGTTCTCCCCTCCCGGAGGTGGAGTGGAGGCTCCTTGGTTTGAGTGGGAGTCACGATGTCGAATAGTCTGGTTGATGAAGAACCTCCAGCGACCAACTGGAGAAGACTGAGGGGCAGTGGAGTCCACTGATGGATAAAGTGAGAAGGGGAAGGAATTCAAATTCAAATCAAATCGGTGAGGCCAATCATTCTCTGAGTAGAGAGTTTTTGAGCCATTTTTGTGCCATTTGTGATTTTCACACGAAAGGAATTTGTATTCCACATTTAACCCATCCGTGAAGTGAAACACCTACATACACACACACTAGTGAATACACACACTAGGGGGCCGTGAGCACACTTGCCCAGAGCAGTGGGCAGCCCTATCCACGGCACCCGGAGAGCAGTTGGGGGTTAGGTGCCTTGCTCAAGGGCATCTCAGTCGTTACTGTTGGTTCAGGGAACCGAACCGGCGACCCTCCGGTCACAAGGCTGGTTCCCTAACCTCCAGCCCACGACTGCCCCCAACAGCACTGGTTATCAGTGCTGTTGGTCTAGTAAAATTCCTTTTTAGAATCTGATACCAAGGCACAAAGACATAAATAATTACCATATCTAGTTACTAGGAATCATTACACTAAGCAAAACAACTAAGCACAAAATGAGCAAGATTATTCAAAACACTCACTAGTTGAACTTGATGGCGTGCTCACATGTAACTGCTCCATAGATCCAGTCTGAGAGAGAGAGAAAGAGAGTTGAGAAACAACATGTGAATCTGAAGAACTTAAACAAATTACAACTAGTGAAGCAAAATCGCAAAGTGAAAAATGAATAAATTGTTGTATATATAGACCACATATGTTTTCATAAAACAAGAGCAGTCAAACCTGTGACTGAGTGCTGAGAATCTCCTGGGCTTTCTTCACTATGGCTCTTAGATCCTCTACAAATTTATCTTTCTCTGAATCAAGGACAAAATCTTCCTCAACCTAGAAAAGAAGATTTACATAGACTTTCACCAATACAGCAATCAAAGCTAGTAAAAAATAGTACAAGCTAGGGCAGAAACATTAACATTAACTAAACATTTATTTAATTTATAATATTAATATATTAATTAATATATATTTAAAAAATGACAAATGAGCTGCATAATCTCTTACCATGTAATCTGCTATGTCCTCAGGTGCATCTCCCTCAATATCAAACTTGAAAGTGACCATCTTGTTACTATGGGTTTCAAGTTGACATTCCACCAAGTTGTCTCCAGTGTGTGATACCTACAAAATGCATAAACTTTCAGTCTTCTTCACATTTCAGGAAGCAATGCCCACCTGTGACTGCTGGAAGAATGTACTGCAAAGTAGAGATCTCACTATGGAGATGCTGACCTGCAGCATGCTTAGCTGAAAGTGAGTGGTTCTTTCAGGCCGCTGGTAGGAAGATCTTCTTTGAGATTTCATTCTCTCCAGTTTTCCATTGACCAATAGTAACTGAGAGTCCTCTCCATTGACTGGGGCAGAGCTTAAAGGAAAAGTTTAAAAGCTAATTTAAAAAGTAAATCAGATGACTGCCCTGATATTAAAGAAGCCATTCCATTATAAAGACATTATCTTTACTGAACAGCATATAACACCTCTTGCATGTGGTAAAATAGCATAAATCACAAACTGGCTCATTAGAAGGTGCTAAAATGCAGATCCACATTTTGACTGACTGTTAGCAGTGGAAATCAGAACAAGAAAGAGGAAATTTCCTTTAGAATAACCACATGTTGTAAAGGAGAAGGATAATGCCTGGATAATGAAAGACAGTTTGGAGGAAATCCAATGAACATAGCAGAAGTTCTAGAAGAAGCTCTTTTTAAAATGAAGGTACAAAAGAAATTGTCTGCTTTCAAGAACAAAAATGAGCAAAAGCAATTCTCTCATGTAACATGCTGTTTTCTGAAAGATAGACTGATTTTATCACTCTCCTTGTCTTCTAGCATTTGTGTCCACTGTCAAAGTAACTGCACTCCTATCAGTAAGAACCAGGTGCACTGAAATCTGTAATCTAGTGGTGATCTTGTGCGCAACAAAGGTTTCTGTACACTCGTTGATATATAAGCTATGGGGAATGTTGTGGATGCAAAATTCATCAGTGCCATAGTAACACTTTGTAGACATGGCCCACAGTGTCATGAATAAATGTCTGAACCATACCCTGATAAAGAATGCCGGTTGCCGGACTGACTTGGGCTCTCCTGTTTATTTAGATGAAAAGACAAACAAACATATATAGAGAAAACACCAAACACCATCAGAATCAATTTTAAATGAACAAAGCACAATAGCTGTCAAACAACTTGATTTTGTAAGTATAGGTATGATTTTGTGGGTGTTAAATATTTAGCTTTGATTAAAAGCATGTAAAGCAACTTTTGTATTAAACTGAATTACAGGGAGTTATCATTAAAACATGTTACCCTTCAGCAGTGCAGTTATAAAATACAGTGGTTAATTTTTGCAGGGATGTGCTTTTGTACCTGTGCAATGCCCAACAGTGCAGAGTCACAGTCTGCCAGTGAAGTCGGGGGGAAGGCAGGGCCATTAGAACCAAGGGGCTGTGAAGCATGGACAGAAGGAGGGGAGGTAGGAACCATATCGGTTAGACCAGCCTGGCTTTGCTGTGCTTGAGCTGGGCCAGGGAGTTCTGAAGCTGGGGGAGCAGGCTGGAGGTTTGTCAGTGTAGCAGATGTGTGGAAGGAGGTATGAGATGGACTGGAGGGTATCTGAAGGGGTTGAAATGCAGCCTGTGGGTAAGGTGGCTGTACAAACGTGCCTGGGGTCTCAGTGTGTGTCTGTGTGTGTGAGTGTGCCTGTGTTTGGACATGTGTCTGTGTGTGACTATGTGTTTGTGCCTGGGTGCTCGTCTGGGTGTGAGTGTGGGCAGGGAGTATTGTTGGTGGCTGGTGTTGTGGGGAAGGTGGCGGAGCTGCTACAACTTGACTGTAAAGTGGGACTGTCTGAACTTGTGTCTGAGGAACCTGACCTTGTGGGATTTGTGAAGGAACTACAGGGTGCAGGACAGGCGCTAGCTGGGATGGCTTTTGATCTAGTGTCACTGAGGCTTGCTGTGATGAAAGAGGCGGCTGCACAGATGATGAAACTGGCTGGGGCTGAATCTGCGGCTGTGCAGGTTGCTGCTGCACTTGCTGAACATGATGTTTCTGCTGTTGAGTAACTTGAGGTTGAGCATGTGGAATGGGTTGCATGAGAGTCTGTGCTGTCAGGCTGACTGGCTGTTGCTGTGCCTGTAGGACAGGATGAGCCTGTGATTGGACTTGTATTTGAGATTGGCCTGTCTGATGTAAGTACTGCTGTGTAGTGCTCAAGGTGGTGGGAACTACAGTAGCTGATGATGCAGCAACGCTACTTCCCATTGATACTGGAGACAGCCCCGTTTGGTGATACTGCTGAAGTGGTAATTGATGCTGCTGTGTAGAATGTCTAAGGTCCATCTGAACTGCCTGAATGGCCTGCTGACCAAGCTGTGGAGCTGGAGCGTACTGTGGTGGCAGCATGGTACAAGGAGCCTGTGCTTGAGGCTGCATTTGGCTTGGTAGTTGAGCTGCTGGACCTGTTGGGGCTTGACCTAGGACAGGAGGTCCAGCTTGAGTTGGAAGACTCTGTCCCTGTATGACCATTGGTGCCTGTGTCGTACCTGGGATAGAATAGGTCTGTATTTGTGACTGTACTGCTACTTGAGTCTGTACTGGAGCTTGGATTTGTTGGGTTGCTTGAGGAATCTGAAACTGAGTAGGCTGGACCTGCCCCAATGCTGGAACTACTGACTGTGCTGCTGAATGACTTTGAATTTGCACTGGGACTTGACCATGGATTTGCAGAGCAGGGTCACCTTGACTTTGATGTATTTGCCCTTGAGGATGAACTGTTGATGGGGCTGGTAGAAGTTGCTGAAAGTGCACTGGGGTTTGTATCTGACTTGGAATTTGGGAACTAACCATTTGTGATGCTGCTTGACCAACAACTGGAACCTGTGACTCCACAACAGATGTCCTATGTTGTTGCTGTGAGAGAACAGTTTGTTGGTGAATGAATGCTTGTTGTTGTTGCTCTATTTGTTGTTGTGTAAGACTTGTGTGTGTCTGATGAGGTGGGGATGTGATCTGTTGAGTCACACATGGTGGTATCTGACAGATTTGTTGAACTGTCTCAGGTAATACTGTTTGCCCACTGTGATGTTGCCCAAGGGCTGTTTGTTGGTCCAACTGCTGCTGCTGTTGTTGTAGTAACAAAACTTGCTGAAGCTGTTCCTGCTGTTGCTTGAGTAGAGCCTGCTGCTGTTGTTCTTGCTGTTGCTTGAGTAGAGCCTGCTGCTGCTGTTCTTGCTGTTGATTGAGTAGAGCCTGCTGCTGCTGTTCTTGCTGTTGCTTGAGTAGAGCCTGTTGCTGCTGTTCTTGCTGTTGTTTGAGTAGAGCCTGTTGCTGCTGTTCTTGCTGTTGTCTGAGTAGAGTCTGCTGCTGCTGTTCTTGCTGTTGTTTGAGTAGAGCCTGTTGCTGCTGTTCTTGCTGTTGTCTGAGTAGAGCCTGCTGCTGCTGTTCTTGCTGTTGTTTGAGTAGAGCCTGCTGCTGCTGTTCTTGCTGTTGTTTGAGTAGAGCCTGCTGCTGCTGTTCTTGCTGTTGTCTGAGTAAATTCTGCTGCTGCTGTTCCTGCTGTTGCATGAGTAGAGTCTGCTGCTGCTGTTCCTGTTGTTTGCATAGGGCCTGCTGTTGTTGTGCTGTCTCAAGAGTGACAGCTTTCTGTTGTACACTGTGATGTTGCCCATGGGCTGTTTGTTGTTCCAACTGTTGATGCTGTTGTTGTAATAACAAGGCCTGCTGTTGTAGTTGCTGCTGTTCTTGTTGTTGCTTGAGTAGAGCTTTCTGCTGCTGTTGTACAGTCTCATGAGTGACAGGTTTCTGTTGTCCACTTTGAAGGGTGGTTTGTTGGTCCAACTGCTGCTCTTGTTGCTTTAGCAACAAGGTTTGCTGCTGTATCTGCTGCTGTTCTTGCTGTTGCTTAAGTAGAGCCTGCTGCTGCTGTAACTCAAGCTGCTGTTGTTGCTGTTGTAGTAGTGCCTGATGTTGCAACTGCTGTTCTCTTTGTTGTTGTAGTAACATCTGCTGCTGTTGTTCAATCTGAGGCTGAAATGCTTGTTGCTCAGTCTGTTGTTGTATTTGAGACTGAGGAGTTGGCTGCAGTTTAGGTTGTTGTTGCTCAAACTGCTGCTGTTGCTGGCGTAGCAAAGCTTGCTGATGTTCCAACTGTTGCTGCTGTAACAGAGCTTGTTGCTGCTCTAACTGTTGTTGCTGCTGTTGGAGTAGCACTTGCTGTTGCTGTTGCTGTAAAAGAGCTTGCTTTTGTTGTTGCTCTAGCTGCTGCTGCAATAGAGCTTGCTGTTGCTGCTCTATCTGCTGCTGTTTCAGGAGTGCCTGTTGTTGTTCTAACTGTTGTTGGACAAGAGCTTGTTGTTCAAGCTGCTGTTGTTGTAACAGTGTTTGCTGTTGTTCTAACTGTGGTTGTTTTTGTTTTAGCAAAGCTTGCTGCTGTTCAAACTGTTGTTGTTGGTGTAACAGAGCTTGATGCTGCTCTAACTGTTGTTGCTGCAATAGAGCCTGTTGTTGCTCTAAATGATGCTGCAATAGGGCCTGTTGTTGCCGTTTCTGCTCAACCTGTTGTAAAATAGCTTGCTGTTGCTCTATTTGCTGCTGCTGCAGAATCTGCTGTTCCATCTGCTGTTGCACTACAGCATTTTGCTGTTGTTGAATAAGTAGTTGTCGTTGTTCCGTCTGTTGTTGCTGTTGCTTTTGCTCCATTTGCTGCTGTATGACAAGCGCTGCATGTTGTTTCTCTACAATTTGCAGTGCTTGAGGGGTTGATTGCAGCACTGCTGGCTGTTGTAACATGGTCTGCTCTTGTGGTTCAGCCTGCCGTGGCACATACACCTGTTGATTCTGTTGTTGTTGCAAAAGCAACTGCGATTTCTGCTGCTGTTCCAATGATGGTTGCTGTACTGACATCTGTTGCTGGATCTGGTGTTGGATTACTGGTTGCTGTTGCTGGGGCACTCCACCAGGTTGCTGTGTGTATACCTGTTGCTGTGACTCTATCTGCTGAGAGTGAGCAAATGTCTGCTGTTGCTGTTGTGGGATATATGGTTGCTGAATTGCACTTGAAAGCAACTGCTGCTCCTGCAAAGCCACCTGTGGCTGCTCTATTTGCTGTGGCTGTAATCCTGACGACGCAGGAGGTTGTTGCATCAAAATGCTCTGCTGCTGAAGTTGGTCCATCTGTTGTAATAGGACTACCTGGGGTTGCGTTTTTACATTTGCTTGATGGGATGGTGGTGGCTGCTGCTGTAACAATGTAGCCTGTGGATCTAACATGATTTGTTGTGGTTGAACTGCAGTTTGTTGAGGAATAATTTGAGACTGCTGCACAGGTGCAACATTAGGCTGTTGAGTTTGTGGCATCATGCTACCCAGTGAAGATACCATGGGCTCCCCAACAGACAGGACGTTAATGGGTGCCTGGGGTGAAATGGGAGTTATGTATGACTGTGACTGTATGAGTGAAGCATGGGAAGTTACTGCCTCTCCTGGCTGGTGGAGTGGCATTTGTGGCACATCTGTGGGATATGAGGCTAGGGACTGTAGATGTGTAAATACACCAGTGATTGTGGAGGGCGTTGGGTAAGGATGAGTGTGAAAAGCAAAGGAATGTGGGAGAGAAAAGGTTGAGGGAGGAAGAAAGAGCAAGAGTTAGCTTTAGTATGGGTAATTAATCATCCAAGGGTAACAGGACAATGTGCAATCTAAGGTCCAGTGCATGCCATCGTACTAACACTACTACTGTTTGAATGTCTTCCTCTGAACACAAACATTTTCATTTGGAAATGCCTTTAATCAACATCTGGACAAAATAAGAACTTAAAGATAGATTAGCAAGCATCATGAAATTCAGAACATGCAAGTGGTAAAACATACGTGGTTTTTACACTATCATGCTGACCTGCACTGTACCTTTGGCTGATATGAGTTTCTTGAGAACCTTGTTACTAGATAGACAGATAGATAGACAGATAGATAGATAGATAGATACTTTATTGATCCCAAAGGAAATTTAGCAAGGTTTGCCAAGGTTTGGCTAGATAAAGCACAATACTATGTTCAATCACAGTTCTAGTTTTGATGGTTCTGCTTAATGAAGTGTAAAAGAAAGTAAGTGCTAGTCAATGACTAATAATGATTACTATTAGGATGGTATTAGGATTAGTGGTAACAGAACTGGCACCTACAGTACCAAAAGCTGAACATTTTGACTCTAGATGAAACCTGTCTTACCAAAATAAGAGAAGTAGCATACTTAGAAAATGATCATAAATACTCATGAAAATCAGATCAGAATGGTGCTATACACTTCAGCATGACAGTGGAAAAATCATGTTACTGAGCAATGTGGAAAATTAACACCACATGCATCATTCAAAAACATTACTGACCGCATGACTATACTGTTCTTGCTTCTTATACAGAATGTGAAATATTTTAGTGGTGGCTCGATACATCCCACAATGGACAAACTAACATACAACATAATAACCACATACTCGACATAAGAAACCTTTACAGGCTGCCTTCCTAAGGTAGGTGTACCTGTACCTCTAAATCATGTCTCCCTGATACTCACATTAGTAACTAATGTACAGTACTGTGTCCAGTTAAATTCTGCCAAGGAAGGAAAATAAAGAGCAGGAAGAGAGGCTGGACACAAGGGAGACATTCACCTGAGAATACTGCTGCGGTACACCAGATGAGACCTGTGTTGCCATAGCGACTGGTTGAATGAATGTCTGTGCCACAGGAATGTTAGGAACCCCACCACCACTTTGGCCAATGGACATGCCAGATGTCCCACCACTCTGGCCAATAGGCACATTTGGAACCCCTCCACTTTGGCCAATAGGAACCATCTGGGGGTGAGGCACAACCCCTGCACTCTGCACTACCTGATAAATAAAGAAAACAATGCTTATCCACCTGTCTCCATGTTTACCGACAAATGTCTATTTGCTTTTGTTGCCAATATGAAATCTTAAAAATGACCGATTTCACAAGAGTGGTGGTTTCTGTGTGTTATTATTCATTAACAAAAAACAAAGAAAAAAAACAACAACCCCACAACAGCGCCCTGCAAGACTTTCAAGTATGCTGTTTGTGATCGTGGATCTCAGTAAAGCAATACGTACAGAGGTTCCAGCAGGGTAGCTTGTCTGAGCATGAGCAAAAGGGTTCCCTGAATCTCCTGCTAGGGAATAGGCTTGGCTCTGCCCACTTGCCAATGATTCTCCACTGACCGCAGAAAGGCTCTCCACCTCTGAAAATATAAACGAAAGAAATAATACTATTAGCGATCAATATTTATGCACAGATTCAAGATAAAACACTGTAGGCCACATATACATACACAAGCAAATGAAGTGTAGAATGCACCGCAAAATGCACTATGGACTGCCTAACTGCGTGCGCTTTTGATAGACATGGTTTAAATATGAAACAGTAAAGCCGTCAGCAAAAATTCAGTGACAGACAAACATGAGAAAAAAAGTTACATACTATACTAAGGAGGTATAACTGTTCTCTGGCTAATAAACAAACACAAACAAACAACACATATAATGCAATACAAAATCAATGCACACTGTAGCTGCATCAAGGCACATTTTGGCCTGGGCCTTCTCATGGACGTACTGGCATTGAGAGTTGACATACTGTTATTATGTTGTCCTTCAGCATGTTTTACAGCATTGCATCTTGGTCTTGGTGATATCACTGCTGTCATTGTTAAAACATCTTACAATAACACATATTTGTAACTATATTAGAAAGTACTACTGAACACTACATGCTTAGTTTTAAGAGGTGGAGAAAATTCCAAGTAAAACTGACTGTCACTAGCTGCCCAAACGTTAGTAAATCAGCTGCACTTCCAACATCTCAACTCCTTTACTGTGCAATCCTCTCAAGTTTTGTACAATCCTCCTTCAAAAGCAAATGTATTAAAGAACGGATGAATTTTGAATTCTTCTGTGTACACAGCATAAAAATGGCATGCTAGCCACCTGAAACTGGCACTAAAAGCTTACATTCTTTGAGTCCCTCCATTTACTGTTTGTGTATCTTAATCCAACTGAAAAAGCACAATGAGTGCGGATAGTAAGATTCTCACTTACCTGAGAAAAACACATGCACTGTGATTAGCATGATCACTAGCAGCTGACAAAAACAGAGCAAAGATCTCATATTGTACACTCGCTAATGTGAGTTACCTGCAGGGCCCAGTGTGGTGCTACTATGGATCTGCTGTCGCACATGTTGGTCCACCTCCGGCAGGTCCTCTGCCTCCCCCTGCCCTCCAGTTGCACCCACAGGAGCAGCAGCAGTAGCTGTGGCGGCAGCACCCCCAGGCCCCAGCGAGGAGGGGCACACAGACGGTAAGGAGGCAGAAGCAAGGGCAGAGGAGTCCCGGCGCTCTTCCAGATTCTGCCGCTGACGTCTCTCTCGAGACTTCTTTATCTGAGCCACTCTGTCTCTAATAGACTTTCCCACCACCTTGGCATCACTCTCATGAAAAAACCCAGACTTCACCTGGAGAAGTGAGTGAGAAAGAGAGAGAGACAGAGAGAGAGAGAGAGAGAGAGAGAGAGAGATAAAGAAATAACAGATAATATATGTACAGTTATACATAATTTTTTCAACCTCCCTTGCTCTAGCAATTAAACAGACTGTATTTGTTAATGAGTTGTTAAGGCTGATATGCAGTATGTAAATGAGCTCTGTTCTGATTGGCTGTCATGAATTGCGTCTCATTCAACAGTTCACGCTGTAACACTTCAGCACCAATGGATTGGGTTAAACTGCTGTAGACTGCAGGGGCGAATGTAAGAAAATGAGTTTGTTGTTTGTTCCTCACACAACAGTTAATTCAAAACAGGCTGTTATTGAAACTTAGTTACCATATATGAACGGGGTGGACTGGACAGTAAATGGGATGTCTTGAAATTAAATGTTTACAAACTACATCGAACTGTTTTATTTCAAAAAAGCAAGAGAAATTCGGTTGTCTATGATATGAAATTGTACCACACATGTGACGTTGTGGACCATTCCATATTAACTAATTCTATTTAGATATAATGTTGCTCTAAACCCCTTTACATCAGAATAGACTGCATGTGTGTGTGGAAAGTAGTTTGTTTTAAAAAAAAAATCATCAAAAAAACAAAACAAAACACAAGCAGCTGGAATTCGTGGGGTAGTGAGCTTCCTGACCAGTCGTTCTTCTTTTAGCAGCTGACCAGACTACAATGTGTCTTCTACTAATGCGACCTAGTTGCTTGCGACTCAAAAATGGCTGGCGATGCTGAAAATTTGTCTGCATGGCCTAAATCACAGCGTATGCTCAGCATACATTCAAAAAAAGAGTAATGAAGGCAGGAAGAGAATGTAGGTCAGATTAGAGTTTGATTGTAAGCAGAAAGCAAACATCAAACCTGGCGGCTTACCTAATAACACTCTCATATTCTCTCTCTCTTTCTCCCTTTCACTCTCAGGCCTTTGTATTTAACTCCTTTTCTGTCTTTAATTACGCTTCCCAACCCTCCTCACCATTTCCAGGGCCACCTCCTCAGCACTGTCATTCTCCAGGTCATAGCTGAACTCGATGGCCTCATTATCCTTGTGTTTCCCTTTTAGCTTCTTGGGCTCCTCCACCCAGATGCGCAGAGCCAGACAGTCCTGGCAGCCTGTGTCCTCCTCAGCAAGCTCCACCCGCACTCCTGTGTCCTCGCCAAAGAAAGCGTGGTTCAGGAGGTCCTTAATGGAGAGCCTATGGGCATAACAGTGATATAAGAATGAGAGGAAAGACTGGCTGTCTAGCTTTGCTTAACATTTCTGTGAGGGATATCTACACAGTGCTGAAAGACGCCTACCGCTCGCCTCTGTTCTGACGAATACAGCCCTCGATGATTTCCTTAATTTCTGGATCATTTACTTTGTCGAAACTGGCAGGCTTGATCCCCTGTGAGGAGAAGCAGTGGACATGTGGTCTGTGACTCATGTTAGCTTAGCTGTACTTACCTATAGGAGGTAAAATTCAGCTCGGCCTAAATAAATTTCAGGACCCACAAATGATACATCCATACTACAATAACTACAGACTAGTAAATACAATACAAGTCAGAACAGAAAGAAGATCCTTACACTGGTAACTTTGCGGTAGATCTGTGCAGCATTCTGGCACTCAGAATAAGGGTACTCGGATGTAGCCATCTCGAGCATGCACATGCCAAAGGCATAGACATCCACAGATTCATCATAGTGCTCTTCATACATCTCTGGAGCCATGAACTCTGGGGTGCCTGGGCAGTGACAGAGCAGCAAATCAAGTGATATAATTTATTTGTAACAAAACTGTAATAAACTTGCAGTCAGCATGTTATTTTCTGTGTGCATCTATTTAAACTTAACAGAATATTTTACAATTTAGAAAAAATGATATCAAAAACATATGACAATTAAAAGGACCATTTCCTAGGTCACAAAACAAATTTAATGACAATAACCTGACAATTTTGTGATATGGACCATGTTATGGCCTTTGTCATGTTATGGCAAAAAGGTCATATTTCTCTTTAGTCTCATCCTTTATAAAAGAAGCACATGTTCAGAAGACTTTCCAAAGCATCCGATTTACTTTTGCATAACTTTGTGGAGTCCATGCCTGAATGAGTCCAAACTGTCATTACAGCAAAAGAAGGACACGTCAAGAAGTTAAGTAAAATATTCTGAAAGTCATGTTGTCATTCAAAGTGCTATGATATTAATAGATAGTTTAATGAAAATCTTGCCATTCAATTCATGAGAGAAATGCAAAACAGAAGTATTTTCTCAGACTTTCAAACTCCTAATTATTAAAACAGTACTCCTCCAGAAAGGGTGACTGGTAGTGGTGGTATTGATATGTATGTGCTTTAAAGGGAGCAACAATAGAGGACTCTGGGTATAAAGAGGAACAAGCAAAGACCTCCTCTGCTTCAAGAGCTGGACTCACCAATAGCACCCATGATTAAATATCAGATCTACTACCAAATTTGTTGGTGAGCTGCAGCGATTTCAGACAGAGGCTTTAAGGCAATACTATGATGCCAGTAATGCTGTGATGCATCTGGACCTGCAATCCTGAACTGTAGACTCACCTATGACACTCTTGGCAAAGGAGGTCCTCATTAGCGTAGCCAGGCCCAGGTCACCAATCTTCACTGAGCCAGTGGGGCCGGTGATGAAGATGTTGTCGCATTTGAGGTCCCGGTGTACAATTGGTGGTGTGCGTGTGTGCAGGAACTGCAGGCCTTTCAGGATCTGTCTGCACCAGCTGCGCAACACCTTTGGCTTCATCACCTTAAAGCGCTTCAGGTATCTGTATAATGCACAGCCACCAGAACAATCACATGTAAGAGGAACACCAGAGTGCTGTATAAACAAGGCTGCTTTGTGACAATGTCTGGTCCAGTATTTGGGCACAGACTCCACTGCCTCACTCTCACCACTTCAATGGATTTACCTCAAAATGCAAACCACTGGAAACCCTCAAGAAGGTGCCAGATTCATGTGACAGCTGATAGAAGCAGCAGGATGAATCCTGAAGTGTATAGAGCTATACTTTCTACTTGGATTCTGTCAAATGCTGCAAAACTGACAGAATGGTGCTTCATAGTACAGATATAACAATGACCCAAAACATACCGCAAAAGGAGCCCAAGGGTTTCTTAAGGCAAAGAAACGGTCACCAGGCCCCAACCCAACTGAGCATGTCTTCCTTACTGAAGACAAAACTGATACAGAAAGAACCATAAACAAGCAGCCACTGAAGTCAGCTGCAGTAAACACCTGGTAAACCACTCAAGGGAGGAAACTTGGCAATTGTTAATGTCCATGGACTTTCCAGACCATTCCAGACTTCAGTGACTGCAAAGGATTAGCATCCAAGTATTATAAATAATCTTTGCATTTACAATTATGTTAGTTTGTCCAAGGACATGTGAAAACTGAGGGACATAAAAACTATTTTTGTCAAAACCACAGAATTAAAGCTGAAAGTCTACACTTCAATCACATCTTCATTGCTTCATTTCCAATCCATTGTGATGGTGTAGAGGCAAAATGACAAGAATTGTGTCACTGTCCAAATACTTATGGATCTGACTGTACATCACTTCACTAACTCAAGCTGACTTGCTGTAACATGACAAGCACAGGTATGAGTGGCTGAGAATTACCACATTAAAAAATATCTGTGTGAAATTCTCCACTAATGTCACTAATGCTAGTTAAACTGATTAATGATTGTTAACGAGCCATCTGGTGTTAATCTGCTATCTAGGAAGTGAATGTAAATGAGATCATGCTAATTGGTTAGCACTTGTCTCCACTGGTTTTGGGTGGAGAAAGCACCGAATCATATCACCATAGAAACAAGACCACGTTAAGAAAGAACCCAGAGCATGAGTGCTTTCTGCTCTCCACTCCACTCAGTTTTGTCGCTATAGCCTTCAGATTATAAATAACCTGGGGATCTGACTCAGTAAACAGGAGACAAACAGCAAAAAAAAAAAAAAGAGAGAGAGAGAAAGCGTCGTGAGCACTGACGTTTTAAGTGTTCCCGAGGTCATGAGCTCAGTGACTAGGACAATGCACTTCTTTCCTCGCAGCACTGACTCCCAGGAGTCATAGAAGCGCACAATGTTGGGGTGCTGTAGACCCTTCAGCATCTCCGCCTCCTCTTTGAAGCGCTGCTGCTCCGCCTTGGTCAACTTGCGATCCTGGAAAACAGCACATATGCGTAATGCTCAGAATGGGCTGTATAGCAAAAACAATGATGTTAAGTGAAGAAATGTTTTTAAAGCGATTGATCAAAGGCTTAACTGGGCCAAACGAAGAGACACTTTGTAGTAACACTTTGTCCCACAGTCTAACAACACATTGTATCATCCGTTGGCATGTGCCAGCCGTTCAGCTGAATTAATCACATTAATGACTAATTAGTACAAGTCAGTTCCCTTTAGACTGTGGTATTAGTTGAATAATGATTGCTAAACAAACAATAGTATGTACAAACAATAATATGTAATGCATTATTAATTATGCTCATGGCACAGTTACAGGGCAGGGAGCCTCGGAGCCACTGGCTGTGGCGTAAATTTGAGTTCCCCTTTAAAAAATGTGCTGGGAAAGAGGAATGCTGAAGGCTTTGTGTCCATTCACTTTTACTGCAAGAATGTAACCCTCCCAAATACGCTAGGTTATATTGGCTAAGTGCCAGTCCTCTTCCATTGGCTGCACTGTGCAAGGCAGTGGGGGAGTTTTGGGGACGAGAGTGGGGGTTTAATTATTCGGAGGGGTGCGTGCCTGCCGATCCCGCGGCTGACAACAGCAAAATGTTTGCTTTAGCAGTGGCATTCAGTTTGTGCCCGGCATAAAAATAGAGATGTGTAATCTTTTTCCCCTGTATCTGTTTAGTACCGGCCACCAGATGGAGCAAGCAAAGAACAGTTGCGTGACTGGCGAGGCAACACCCACCCGTAGCTGGTAACATTTCTGCTGTGTTAGCTGCGATCAGCTTGTACCGGTGCGGCGGATGCGCCACAAATCCCCTCTCTGGCACTGGGATCTGGGAATGCCACAGCTAGACACTAAAGTGTGATCACACAGCAACTCAGCTCAATTCTAAAAGACTGATCAACAGAGAACTACAGTTCTTTTTCAATACACATAAGTTATACATGGGGTACATGGGACTGTGCTAGAAAATAAACCTGTATATTAATTAGTGGCTTCACAGTGTTGACAAAATACCATACAGAGATTATATTCCTACATATTATGACTGTGCCAGGTCTCCTGATATATTAAAGTACATTGGTGAACCCTTCATTTGACGCAAAAAAGTACTGTTTCGCATTATTTTTATTATTCATTAGGTTTTTGCTGGATGCTTGATTAATCTAAGCACCTCAAAGAAACATATCTGAATTATTTGAGATGCTCATTGCATATAATATCATTGTAAAGGCCAACACTGTGGTGAATATTATCAAGAATACACTGTACATGTACCATACACCTCAAAGCAGAAAGCCTGGTTCAGTTCTGAGGATTTAACACCCGTACGATGACAATAACAGAAATGTGTGGAGCAGATCTGCGTTATTACTATGAGAGAGGGATGACACAAATGACCTTAAGACACTGATGACTCAAGCATGACTCATTACAACATAAAAATAATAATACCTTTTCCAAAATCCTGAGCACAGCCTTAAAAGCTTGCTTTCACTTTTTTTTTTTTTCCTCATTGCTGCTGTGCTTGGCATTCAGCTCGCAAATTCTCTAACCAGCATAGCAGGGTAAACTCACTCAAGGTTATAAAAAACATGTTTTGTGCTCACTGTCAAATCCTGAAGAAAGAAACATCTTTTCCAAGACACTGAGCTCAAGTCTGAATCCAAATCAGAAAATCGTGAAAAAGTATAGTTCATGTTTTTGTAGGGTTGTTTTCTGCTGCGCATCGGGGTCAGCTGCTCAAAATACAAATATTGCATTGTGATCACTTGACTCTCTTAAACCCTGGTGACCACTGATGTTGGTTTAGCATGACCTGTGTGGGTCAAAGTGATGAAGAGCTCAGGGGACTGAAAAGCATGTCAATACCTGCTAAAGCAGCAGTACCAGAGAATCATGGTAACCAGTTTGTTCACACTACAACACATGCTAAAATGGGCTGAAAGGAGAAGAAACAGATAAGCTGGCAGTACAATAGGCAAGCATAAGCTAACCTGTTTTTATCTGTTCTCATTGTCTGATTAAACTGGGTTCATTGTTGTGTGTCTGTGTCTCCAAACAATATCGCTTTCTAGGGTTTGACAGTATAAATATGTGATGACTGATATTCAGTAATGTTCAATGACCTATTCATACTAAAGAACAAATAGCGGTTGTGGTATATTTTCATCTTTAATTTGGCCACCAAACTGTAATTAATCTAGTCAGAAAGAACAGGTGAAAGCTGTATAGGCTGTGTCGTCTGCTGTCCAACTGTACGTGTGCTTTTCAGATATGTAAAGCCTGACGCTGTTGTTGGATACCTTAAAACGTAAACCTTAACAATGACGTTTTTTGTATGTGGGATGATACCGGCCTGCCGTGGTAGTACACACTGCCCACCCCATGCATGCTGTATATGTTAAACTAGCACAGCTCAACAGATCTTATCTGTTAGGTACAATATATGCAGGATTAATGTTGGATATGACATCAGGCAGAAACAAGTTCAACAATGTTCACGTGTGAGAAAAGCAGCATCCTGCGAGAGTTTTTACAGTCACTGGAACTTGCCTTACTGTCACAAACCATAGGCCTCCAACAACACTCAGTTTTTTATATGTACATTTCAAGATATTTTCCATTTACACAACTGTTCAAAAGTTTGGCGATATATACATTATATCAGTATTTTCTATTATTATTACTATTACATTTTATTACATACAACAACTAGTTTAAGGTCTAAGGCCTAATGTTAATTTAAGCATAGCTTTAAACATAACATTCTTTATGTGATACATTTTAGAGTCATTTTAGAATCATTCTACTAATTATTTGAAATTTGTTAAGCTGCACTGGCCTATCTGTCATATTAGAATAATGTTCAACTATTTTTCTGCAACAAAAAAGGGTTTCACTTTATTGAAAACATTCGTTTCAAACTTTTGAACAGTGACAGCTGCCACCCAAAGTTCATATTGATTGGGCTGTTTTCTTCCGTTTTCTTCTCTTACAATTACACCAATGGGAATTACACAGTTCTGTAAATGTTACCCACACACAAAGTAGATTTTACAAGTCAATAAACAAACTATTTATTTAATTGTTTATGTATTGTGAACAGTTCTTTCAAAGCAGTCCAAAGCACACAGGAATAAGACAAATACACAGCTGTTACCAATTTTTTAAAAAAATTTGTACTGTTAAACACTACAAATCAACATTGTTGTGTGACAGCAACACTGATCTAGACAATGTGTCGCCCAGCACTGTTTCTTGCTCTTTCTCCCTCTCTGTCTCTCTGTCTCTCTCTCTCTCTCTCTCTCTCTCTCTCTCTCTCTCTCTGTCACTCTCGCTCTTTGTTCCATAGACTAACTCAATCTCCTTTTGTGGAAGTCTTCTTTGGAAACTTTTCCTCTCCCTCCCCCTTCATTCCCTAGAACTCTTACATCAAACTTCATGGCCATGGCTAAAAATAAGTTCCTCTAGTTGGGACCCCTACTGTTCCCTTTCCTCCCTTCAAACACACTCCCCCAATCAGACACACTGGCACACATCTCTATGTGTTTACAGCATCTCAGCTTGCAGTGCTGAAGGGTTGCAGTGTGTCATCTGAGTCTTCTGTCTCTGCTATTTTCTGTACCAAGCTTTGAACTGCTACTTCTCGCGTTTCAACGCGTGAGCATGTTTCTGTACATGTCGATATGTGTTTCCCAGAGCATGAGTAAGAGTGCATGCTGAGCTCCAGACTCGGGCTGCTGAAATGCTTACGTGCGTGTCTTTGCGCCACGTTGCACCACCTTCTGCCTGAACGTCCCTGTGTCTGCACGTGGTTCACCCAGCACGCTCTGCCCCTAGTGTGTGTATGAGACAGAGCCTCCGTGTTTATGTGTGTTGTGTGTTGGTCTGTGTCTGTCTGTGCGTTCCAACATCTTGTCCTCTGTGTGGCCGTGTCCTGTCCTGTCATTGTGTCTCCTGGAACACTGTGTCCAGCAGCCCGAGTCAAACTCATGCCAGCAGTGTGTTAATTATGATAATTATCAGTCATGTCAGCTGGAAGAATTAACAAACAGAACTAACAAATGCATGTGACCAGTCATCCGTATCATCAAGACACACTACTCACTCACTTCTACTTATCCTAACTTTACATGTCTTGTGAAGGCAACCTATTCACTCAACAGCCGGCACATTTAATGTCCAGTCTCTGAATTAAAGCTACACTATGTATGATTAAAGGTTTTGAAGGTCTCTCTGTGTAAATGTGTAATTGCACACAATATACAGAAGAGCGTTTTCGAAACATCATCTGACCTCTGACCTCTTCCCCGCATGGATAAAACTGATTATTGCAAACTTGTGGAAGGACATGTCTTCTAAGAATGTGAGTGAATTATCCACTATTATTATCACATCTTCATCAGTATAATGTTGATTTTGCACTGGAGACCTACACATCAAGCCTAGCCTTCTTTTTGAGCTGGTGTGTGAGATATTAATAGGAAAAGACATATGACGTGGTTTGAAAAACTCCCACTAATTTCAATCTGACACCACCAAGGATATTTTTAAAGTATTATTTCAGGCTTTACAGTGCACAAACACCAATCAACAGACAACCTGAAGTTCCGGTCCATAACCCAGCTTTATTTTTATTTTAACATGGCAGGAAGAAACACAGCCTCACCAGCGTGAAAACATAAACGTTCTTGTAAGAATTAACCTAAAACAGCCCAATGTAAACATTTCTTCTCATTAAAAAATACTTTTTGTAAGCACGTTCTTATACTCCATGTACGTCACAGCTGAACGAGGCTAGCAGGCCTGGTGGACTGAGCGTAACTATGC
Organism: Semaprochilodus insignis; assembly: GCA_034552555.1. NCBI lineage: Eukaryota > Metazoa > Chordata > Actinopteri > Characiformes > Prochilodontidae > Semaprochilodus > Semaprochilodus insignis. The sequence goes on along the minus strand of CM067492.1, from coordinate 5,891,212 downwards.
TACAAGGAAAGCAGTTCATGGTATCAGTTCACTGTGTATGGAGTAAAGATCCGCTGTATTACAAATCAGAGATTTTCTGAACGTGTTTTCAGCATGGACTGTGTTTTTGAATGGCTAGTCAGTCAGAAGTCGTTTACATTTTTTCCAGTCTTAAAGCTCACAGTAATAAATAAAACATATTCAGCCCTAAGGTATAAAGAGAGACAGGAAAATGTAAAAATGAATAATCACTGTTTTTGGTACACGTACACACACACACACACACACACACACACACACACACACACACACACACACACGCACCTTCAGGGAAAAAATATAAGGTGGAGTGCTTACAAATACAGCTGTGTTTGCAAAAACATTACTGTCCAAAAACATTTTAAGCCATCCTAATCCTTAAGGCCCCTGCTTGTTGCCCTGGCTGTATAATTACGACACAATAACAGGTTACACATCATCCATATAGCATAATCACTGATGCGAAAAGAGAGGATTGACGACTGTTAAAACAAAAAAAAGAAAGGGTTAACTTTTAACGTGAGCAGAAGAAAATAAACGGAAGTCAGAAAATGAGACAGGGCATAATGGGGGAACGAGTAAGAATAGCCTTTTGTGCTGCACCTGTGGTGTCCAGAAGAAAGCCCTGGGAAGGGGACAGAACAGTCACTCAAGCAAGGAACAGATGAACCAAACACTGTATGAACTTCACCACATGCACCTCTTAAACCAAAAAGAGAAGAGGACAATATGACAACATGCCAGCATTGTTATAAAATTATGTCACAATACAATTTTGAAGAACATCATGGGCATCAATCATGCATTTATCATAAAAAACTAATAAAATATAATGAATTATAGAGTGCCTGCAAAAGCAACCAGCAGTGCATACTAAATGTACATACTGCAAAGCAACAAGCTAGCTGGCAGCCGGTTATGCTCATTGTCTTTATTTTTTTACCAGCTAGCTGATATTACCGCCTGTTTCTATTTACACAAACTTTGACTTAAAAGCAGAACCACTATTTGGTACATTTGGTCTGTTCCGACTTGTTCACAAGGAGCAGAAACACTTAATAATGTGATACATATAATATACTGTGAAAAATGTCTGTAAGTATCTTGATGTTATACTGCATGTAGGTCATTTCACCCTATTTTAATTAACGGAGCATCTTATTCACAAACAGATGGACATGATCGCTTCAGTAGGAAAGGAGAACGCTCAGAATGACATATTTGGCTGTTGGAGAGCCGTGCCGGTTAATTGCACCAGGGCTTGTTTTGAATTCACAGCTCTGACGTCCGCCAGCAAGGCCTGAACTATTACGCAAGCTCTGTTTACATGTCGAAGGCCAAGCTGCTGATTTTAGCAGCGCGTTTGATGAGTGGTGAGTTCAAGGTGAGAGAAACTATAACTTAGGCAGCCATAGACTCCCTGAAGCCTCTGACCTTGGAAGCTTAGTATATGTAGGGCCTAGTCGGTCCAAGGCTGGGTCGTGAGTCAGGTGCTCTTGTTGCCGGCTGAGCAATCCAGCTGGAGTGCTAGGAGATAGAGTCAGCTGTGTGTGTCCAGCAGCTTATCACATGCTTCCTCCTCTCAGGCAAATATGAACTTCCTGCTTCCAACCTCCCTCCCACTAAAGAACAAGCCCCAATGGAGTCCCTGGGGTTCTGTAAGTTAATTGTGCCTGTACACACGCCTTTCATCAGTGTATATGTTTATTTGTCTTTAGGGACTTTCTGAATGGAGAGCTCACATTACAGTCATATCCACTGAGGTATAGTACTGATGTGGAGGCAACATAATATCAGCCCCTTCAAAGCATGGGCAACTCAATACTCAGCATGCAGAGGGAGTTTATGTGTATATCGTTGGGGAGCAAGTGAGCGATTTAGCAGTTGGGGAATGTGAAGTGGCTGGTTGCCGGGATTAGATTACTGTAATCTATTACAGATCAGATTAACGAGATGCACGCTACATCTGAGAACGGTGCACTGCACCCCTATCCGTTATTTATGGGCTTGTTTTGGTTGGTTTGTTTGCTTTTTTACTTCCGCAACAGATAACCTGTAGCATTGCTCATGTCATTGCTGACATTCAGAAATAGCTGTCTAAACCTCCCTCCATAACTCATGTCACAGTGCACTTTAAAGACATTTTCCATCTTTTTCAAAGGTCTTAGCACTATACACAAAACTGACTTGCTGACTGACTGTCTGCAGCAAGCTCTGTGCCTCTCTAAAACAGAGCACTTAAAATCAATCAAGGTCAACTGTAAACACTGCGAAAGAGCCAGAGTAGAAGGCTTCAAGCAAAAGTGTCTTACGTTCAGTACTTTGCCACCACAATCACGTAGGCCAAAGTAGATGTTTTACCTACAGACTTAAACTTCCATTTTTAGACATTAAATGCTCATCTGTCATCATGAAGGAATATAGTATCTGACATCTCAGATACATTTTCTGAAAATACAGTTTGGTTACATCTCCTCCTCTCTTTAGTCCAACTGTCTCAAACCTTCAGTGAAAATTAGAGTAACAAAGAGGGGATAATGGATGAGTGACGACAGCCAAGAGTTCAGTGAAACCTGAACTCTACCTGCTTTACGCGCGGGCACACACACACACACACATTCAGATGGCTAAACAAACAGGTAAAATTACTGGTCATATATTGGTCATTATGCAAAATCATGCTGTGTTAGGCTAGTTCAAATGTTAACCATCACATTCCCAAACCTGAACTATTTGTTTTATATGGCCTATGGCAGGGCTGTTAATATTTTCGTTTGTGTGTTCATGGCCGCTGGGGACTGCAACAATCAAATCTATTTAAAGTGTCTCAACAGTCTGAGATGGGCCTCAGCTTTAGTCTTGTCAATTAAATGGAGTTAAACAGGAGCGTTACCGCTCTAGCTGCAAGCTTGGACTGTTTCCCAATAGGGATATAACGATCCATCAATCTGTATCAATGCATTGATCAAAAAATAAACAATCCAATGTTATCAACGTGATGCACAAACACTAATGCACGCATATGTATTCCTCCCCATGTTCCAACACAATCTGCTTCTTCTTTGTACACTCCTACACTGTAGATGGCAGCATTTCACACTAGATGCTTCATACAAGACGCGATACAGCGCAACAGGAAGGAAACACTCCACGGCATTTGTTGTTTCCCATCAGACGTGACCCAAGTGCATTGTGAGCATAGAAAACAATTGCAGTTTGCGTTGCATTGTCACATAATGCAAACATCTCTACCGTCCGTTTGCTGGTTAAATAAACTTTATGTAGATCAACAATAAAAAACTTGACTTGTTGCCGTGACTGTTGTTAGCTTTCTCATATTTTGATGTACTGCGATATGAAGAGTGACAGACGTATGTGGGTTCACAACATTAAACTGCTCAAGAGATTTTTATCACCTTATCAAAGAGTTAATACTACATTTGTTGATCTGTGTACTTGTCTACATTACATATAACATCATAAACACTGTATTTCTTTATTGTTTCTGCCTAGAAACTGCTATCATGATGTATGGCGCATAAAAGCCTCGCTTGTGTGCTTACATTACAGCGCCTAAACTGTAGCTGCAGTCTACCAGCTTTCTGGTGTGATCTACACTCCTACTCCTCAACAGCTTTCTGTAGGAAAAGCAGAGAACATTTTGGTCCACATTTGTGTCTTTTCGCAAAAGATGTCATTTAAAAGTCATTATTATCCTTCAGATCAGTTTAAACATGTGTTACCACGTTTAAATTACCACATAAAGTTTAATTATAAAAACTGTTTTAATTTGGGCATACAAACTGCGTTGCCCTGACTACCACTATAGACAAGAGTTATGGGGTACAAGATTTTAAAATAATTTTGAATGACTAAAACAGTGGCAGAAGCAAGTTGTAGTGTTTATGGTTTAACAAATGACATATTATAACCATAAAAAAGAAACGTATGGCTTGAGCCCATCAGTGACTAAACTGGGCAGCTGCGCTGTTCCCATTTGTTCCCCATTGTTACAGGACTTTAAAATACCCTTTGGATTAACATTTTACTGGGCATTGCGTAGTTTTTCTATATACACTAATCATCAAAAGAACAGTTGCACAAAAAGTTGCATCCAGAATCAACTGAAAGGAATGAAACTTGGTGGGTAGGTTTGACCTTGTTACACATGTGAATGATTCAAGTTTCACGCTCGGCTGCACGTGTGACGTAAACAACAACAGGCCTTCACACAGGACAGTGTGAATGTCCCAACAGTCACGATTGTGAACATTCCGCGAGCAGTAATGCCCTCCATTAGTCATCCTGTTAGTGCCAGCACCATTGGCAGATGGCTGCACGACACAGGACTACATGCGCATAGACTATTACGACGACTTCCCTCCATATCACATCAGCATCACCAAAGACTGCAATGGTGTCGTGACAGAATGGCAGCTGGTCATCTTCAGTGTTGAGTCCCGCTTTTGTCTTGGTGGAGAGGCACCGCAGTCAGAGCCAAGATGAACGGTTGTGACACATGTTCAGAAGGCCTGGTGTCACTCCACCTCCACCCCTACCACAAAATCTACAGGAATCGCATGAGAATATTCAAGCTGCATGGGATGGATTATCACAGGACACCATTAGGAACCTCTACAACTCCATGCCGAGAGGTCTGGCATGTTACATGGTGACCTGGCACCGTACTGAGAGACACTACTTCTGTATGTGTAGCTCAATAAATATTGCCAGTATCAGTCTAAATTTATCATCATTTATTGTTCCTGGGAACCTTTATCTTCCTTCCCAATAGCACTGCAAATAGACACTTCCTTCTGGGTACAACTATTATTTTAAGGATCAGTGTATCTTCTAAGTATGTTAAAGTTCTGCTCATTATGTCCTTGCACTAAAACATCTTCAGTCCTAAATTACTACTAAAGCCCAGGAGTAGACCTGGGTTTTCAAGCTGCATCAGGAAGAAGGAGCCGAAGCCTCTTGCTGACCCAAGTCTCTTCATTATAAATGCAGCAGCAAGCCACTCTGACCATGTCCTGTTACACTGCATGCAGGGGTTCAGGGTATGTGGGTTTGTCCTAGCGAGTGACAGTATGTTCAAAGCACAACTGTCTGAGGAAACACATTAATTCTGAACTTTTGAATCCTCTCTTTCTCTCTGGGATACATTCTGGCACACTGCATCTCACAGTGTAGTATAGTAACCTGAAAGCCGTGAGATAAAGAGAAAACATGAAAACATGTTTTTGTCAGTTCCATACCATTCACAAAGCCTTTTATACAGTATGAAGAAGGCATGATGTGTGAAGAAGGTTTAACTGCTTTTCTTATGTCTGTGTGAATATTTTAGAGCAAGTCACATGCAGGGTAGTATGGCATGAGTCTTTCTAAAACATTTCCTAATTTTTTAGGATTTGTTCACCTTTGGCAAATTTGGTGCAAACCCAAAAACTGGTGCAATTCCAGTGTTACTTTGGTACACAAAAAAGGAGAGTGTTAAAATGTGTGTTTAAATACCTTACCTTGACACATAACATTAAATTCAGAAATGCAGTTCTGCCACGCTATTCCGCATGGCTCTAAAAGTTCTGAAAGAGAACCCTACATGAACCAGAACTAAAATGCCACAGTGGTCTTCTGCAGTGGTCTGGACTGTAATCAACTCATTCTTAATTAGCTATGGGACCCTGTAGCTGTACACTCTCTAGTGAAGAGTGTGTTAACCCAGACATGGTGCAGGTTCATGTTGTGGCAGAAACTGAGCTGGGCCAGACTGGTCTGGTCTGGGCTGCCTGCATTCAGCTAGTTGTGTTTCTGCTTCGGTTGTGCTGTCTATGCAAGCCTTTTGTTCCAGCCTGACAGGCACCCACTGTAATTAACTCCCCGGATCACTGTNCCCCCCCACCACACACACACACACACACACACACACACACACACACACACACACACACACACACACATACTTCTAAAGCACACATCCGCAGGCAGGCATACACACACTCAGAATTATTGTGCACATGCCAGCAAATACAGATAGACAGTTTCACAAAGCCACAGGCAAAGGGCACAGTATGTGCATGCACATCATTCGGGCTGGGCAATATGACAGTATATGATAAATTATGTCACAGTTCAAAATATTATGTTTTTCTGAACTAATTGTACAGATCTTCAGTACTTGTAGAACACTGACCAACAGCATGTTTCATTACAAATAGAGCAAATTTAGTCCTGTTAAACTGGATTGAACACAATATTCCAAATACTGAACAAAAAACACTGTATTCACAGTTTTTGATAATATATATCTTAAATGTAACACTACTGGTTCTCCTGTCTCTGTTCCAACTGATCAGATGTCTGAAATAATATCATATTGTGAATTATACAATTTTTCTTGAGGTGTCACAATTAGTGGCGTAGTAAAGACTGCTAGATCCAAGTCTGTGTCAAGACCAAGACTTTATGATAAGAATATATTTTTTGCTCAGGGGTCTTTTCAAATGAAGCTTTCAAACCCAACAATTTCACCACCACTTTGAAATTAAACATAGTGAACATGTATCTAAACCTGCTGGATTGAGTCAGAACTTCAGCTGAAGCTTTCCTCTCTTCAGCCTTGGAAGCCAAATCAAAAGAAAAAAACACAAATAATCTGATCGGTTAAATCACACTTACATAAAAGCTTTTGTATTTGTTTGCGTGGGCGGCGAGATGCAAAGGTTTGAGATCCCTTGATGCAGAGAAAGGATTGTTTTATTCTGGGTTTGTCGATATTCAATAATAATTCAGGGTCCAGTTACCTCCAACAGAGGCATCACATTCAGCTGGTCAAGAATTTCCTTTATCTGAGACTGAGACAAGATCAAGCCCAAATGATGTCGAGACTGAGACCGATTCTACTTGTTTATGGTTTCGGGAGACTGGACTCGAGTACTACAACACTAATCACAATATTATGTTTCTACAACATCGTCCACCTCTTTGCATAATAACACTCTATACATTAACCCTTACATACAAGCATATGATCAAGCAGTTTTACACATCCTGCACGACCAGAGCTGATTACACCAAGTAAACCTGCACTGCTGATAAGACTGGGCTAAATACAGCAACAAATGTTAGCATTAAAGAAATATGGCTGCTGAATCCATCACAGAACCGGAGGGTAGAGGAAAAGAGAGTGTGGCCGCACCGTGAACTTCGATTTCCCACTCTTTCAAGCTGCATTAGTACAACTAATCCCCATCTCTGCACTCCCTTTCAGCCTGCTTGGCTGTAGGTGTGTGTATGTGTGTGAGGGAGCGTGGAAGAATTTCAATACTTTCATGAATTCCCATGAGAAGCGGACATGGACAACAAAGAAGAAAACAAGTTTTTGAAGCATTTTGTAGGAAAGGTTTTACATTTATTTGTATGCCTGATAGATTAGAGTAGTTTCAGGACACTGTAGCTGTTTATTTTGATTTTAAGAAAGATCACGATTCTTTTTAGGAGACAGATCTGAGCAGTGTCTTTGTAATCAAGCTAATTGATGTAGCATGGTGGAAAACACTTCATTGTCATTTCCACCTAACCTTATTTTGATTAGCTACAATAATAAAACTCATTTCAGTAGCAGAGCATTTTAAACAAGGAATTCAACACTACATAGCGAACCTAATCCAAGACTGCAGTAACTTTTCATTAGGTCCTATAGGACATTTGTCAATGTTTGTAGAATGTGGATAAGTAAATTCACAACGAATGGACAAAGAACAAATGAAAAACTAAATATGGATATTTGCTTTGACAATCTTCTGAAACACATACATGCACTCCAAATCAAACACACACTTCTATACTGCGTAGAATACGTATCACAGTGGGAGTAGGCTGTAGTAAGACAGAAACGCTCAGATTCTGTAAGGACACACAGGCGAAGGACACATAAGGACATCCTGTCAACAGAAGCATGCTGGGGAAATCTTGTTCCACAATAAACAAACTTGAAAAGATAACACACAGTCTTGAGTGGCTTACTTAGCCAAATTCACACTATGGGGTTATGCCCTTGTCTAATATTATCTGTGTCTAGCTGATTTCAGAGAGACACAGGGACCATGCTGAGACTTTAAGTCTGTCTCACACGTTCACTTCTTTTTCATTCTGTACAGTGTCAGTATGAACAAACACAAACAGAAATAACATTCTGTAGAAGTTAGCAGATTAACAGCTTCTTCTAAATGTAGAGATGGCATTCTTGGTCTTTAATTGTTTTAAAATGTAGTATTTTCCACATTGGTAATGAATATGTACGGTGTATCTGAATGCTGTACTCTATCTCTCTAGCCCTCTAATGCTGGAATTTGAAACAGATTACGAAATTCAAAATAGAATAATTTCAATGAAATGAGACGAGCTGATTAGTGGTCCTCACACTCGTTCTCAGGGACCCCCTGAATATGTTCCACATTTTTGCTTTATCCCTGTGTTGCAAGGTAGGCTGGAGCAAAAATGTGGACCATCTAGGGTCCCTGAGGACCAGTTTGAGAACTACATGACTAGCTGAGCGCGGTGCCTGAAATACAATGGGGGTAAAAGGGCAATGAATGATCTGAAGGAGGGAACACACTCCTCGTGAACAAAAGGACAAAACTTTTTCAAGTGTGGAAATGCTACACAAAGAGACACCAATTCCACTGCAAGCTGCGCAAGGCTGAACTGGGATAGGAAAGGGCTGTTTGACTGACATGCAAAACATCACAGAATGAAACTTGGAACACTGGTCAGCACACACACAAGGAAATCTCATTTACTTTCTACATACGGGTTTAAACACATTTCAAAATTGGACATCTTCAGTGTTTTCTGCTTGCCATTTCAGTGTCTTGGTTTTTATCTCACTCTGAAAGGCTTTCTGGTGAGCAGATGCAACCGCAGCTGCCAGCACGTAGTTTTAGTTTCTGAGAGCTGTGGTGATTTCAGCACAACTTACATCATATAGACAGTTTGCTTCTGTGGGCAAAATGCCTGAGACCGAAAGTTACTCACATAATGAAACACCACAAAAACACCACAAAATTCTCACACATCAAATCACAGCATCTGCCTCTAGAACAAGCTCCTTTTAGCAAGCTACGAACAAAATACTTTTCACAGACGTCTGGAACACTCACATCTATAATGAGTGAGTGACTTAGGCTACTTGAGGGAACAAGCAAATGCTTTCCTCTACATGCATTGTTCTTTACTGCATGACTGTATGGCCTGCACCCCAATAGGACTCTCCATAGCAATGTCTCAAAACTCTGGGGGCATGTTTTAAGGTCTGAAAAGCTTACAGTATGTTTTCATTCAGTGTTGTGTTATGATTAAATAACACCTTTGTTTAGAGCCATTAGAGGTAAAATGAAAAATAGACATATACCCTGTGACCATTAGGAAAGCCTTCAGGCATTTGTGTCAATGATTTCATTTTGTTTGTGTGTTTAGAAGAGACAGAGAGAGACAGAGAGAGAGACAGAGAGAGAGCGATACCACACTGTGTCTGCGTGGAAAGTAAAAATTAACCACACAGTCCCTCTTGGGAGTGATGCCATGTTAATCCTCTGTTTGGCTCATCACTCACACACACACTCTCACTACCCCCTCTCTGCTCATGACAGGTTCGCAGGAGCTCATTAGAGCAGCATGCACTGCAACAGCAATAATATCATCCTTTATTTTTCTCCTTTTTTTCTAACCATGCATTCCCTCCCTTTTCTGAAACAGCCAAGGAAAACCAGGAAACATTTTGAGAGCGGTCAGACTCAGACGTTATTACATTATGCATTTGATTTTTCTTCAAGTGATATTTTACATTAGTGCACTCAGAGTGTGTGCAGCACCAAGGGCAGTGGGCATTCCTGCATGGCTCTCCCACTGTGGTTAGACTGCACTGCACACTCATGCTTTACAAATGCTACAGCCAAAGAATGGAAGCTTCAGCTTCTTCTTCATGTATCTTAAATGAGCTTGTATCTTAAAACGCCCTTGTTTATGGTGTTACACCTCATGTAAAAGGTAGAGAGTTGTTTATATGATGATGGTAATAATGACTATGACCAATCTCATAAGCTAACTGTTCACACATGATAGGATTACAGGATCAGAAACGCATTTAAGACATGTTGGCATTACAGTTGCATAAGCCTCTGCCTTTTAACAAAAGAAGGGGTAGCACGTGATGCCAGCAGCTCTGAGCGTGAACTTCGGGCAACCTATAGAGATACGCACTATTCCAGCTTAGTTTGCGTTAGCAATTAAGTAATACTCAACTATACAACATTTATAGGATAATTAGAGATTACCAGCTAGATCTGTGACTTTAATCAAGTATGAACCTGCAAAGTCAGTCGTTTTTGAAAGACTGCTAAGTAATAATTACAGAACAAATTACTTTATATTCACTGAGCTCAGAACTCCTGGTGAGCACAGATATCTCTGGTGAAACTAATGCAGCTCAAATAGGGCTTTCAGGAACATAATGCATTACACTCACACCTAATCTGTTGTGTCATGTGCAACAGCCTTTTGCAGTGGCCAATCAGGCTACACGCTGAATGCGATAAACATACACATGCACACATAACCTCAGCTTCATGACATGACTTCAGTTTTGCCATGAAGAGTGAATACATAATAATACAAATAATAACAATAATAAAAATATTAATAGCTCAAGAATAATTTGATTACCCTGAAGTGTGTATGTACACTGATTTATTGAGGTAAAATGTTTTTAAATGCAAAAATGTGTTCAAGACACTATAAACTTCTCAGGACTTTTTAGGACTGTACATATACAATCCACTTGCCAAGTTTGGGAATACTGAAATCCGATAGAGGCCTCAATTTTATCTTAAAGTATAATAAAATGTAATTGTTGAGATATTGAACTAATATGTTAGCACAAGGTCCACTGAGGATAAATGACCACCTGTATGAAGGTGCCAAGTCTTTATCAGCATCTAGTGCTGTACTGTGTAGCCGTGTTAGCTTGTCACGACATCTGAGGGAGTCCCTGACACCCAAGTAACATAAAAACCTATCGATTTCCCTTGCTATTTTTAAACGCTTCCAAAAGTACTGCTCTGCATGCTGCTAATTGTTTGTGAAACTCCAGTGCTGACAAGGTAAGCTTACAAGTAGGACTGTGACAGTACAGATTTTTATTATCATGGTGAAAAAGCAGCATATCTCCATGGTTTGGCAGTTTACTGCTATTATCCCAATGTCAATCCAAGCTCCTCAAAGCAAACACGTTAGCATTTATAATAAGCTCTTGTGTTGTGGCAGTTCTCTCTGTGAAACGATCTGACACGGCTTTCATATATGTGCCTGTAGAGGCGACTTACTAAGCTAATGTCCTTCAAATGCCTTTATTTAGAAAGAGGCACTGCATGCTCGGTAAGCAAATTTAGACATGCATGTGAATGTCATTTTTGGCAGCTGCATCTTCACGCTACTTACAGTATGTGAAGTACTGGTTGGCACTGCACTGGGGGACTGAACGTCTTTAGGTCCTAATAATCAGGAAACAGAAACACTTTATACTCAGTTTGGAGCAATGACATACCGGCACTCTGTAACTCTTAGCGCTGTGCACTCAGCATTTTGTCATTACTTTGTTACATTTAAAGCCACATCAACACCACAGAAAGCCACTATAGATAACATGGCTTAAAATGTACACAGTCAGTCTCTTAGATCAACACAGATCAACAAATATCAGCTAATGTTACAGCCTAGAGAGCTATTACTAAAATAGTAAACTGATGCCAAGCGAGATTAATGATGGTGAATAGTGAATTTTCACCATCAAAAAAAATTAAGTCCAAAAAAAAAACTGCAGTGAAGACGGTAAAGCTCAACCCTGCGGTAGGATATCACATGACCGCAGTATTGCAGTAATGCATTTTTCCTTCCCCATGGTCAACCGATGAACCATTCACCATTTATTCTTACAGAAACTCTAATGTCATCATGGCCTAGTCACTAGTCACTATGTACACCCCTAGTCACATGGTGAGCTGGCTTCTAGCATTAAGCTAGAGGTCAAGACTGAATGAGAAAGGAGGATCGCAGGCTGTCTGCCCTACACAGAACGCAGAGATTAGCCAGGACTGCTGTGTGGAATTAGCTCCTAGCCAAACACATGACAGTCCAGCTCTGAAACACAAAGTAAACCAACAAGTTGAGGAACAACACAGAACAGAAACTGGTGTAATTGTTCTCTTTTCCTCCACAGTCCCAGTCAGTACTTTAAACTGTTCCTCTATTTCTTCCTAAAAAGGAACGGACAAAGGAGCAGATTTTCCAAACTTAAGTTAAACCATAAAAGTGATTTGATGTTAAATGTTGTTGTAGTGAAACTTCAAGGCAGAATTGCTCACAGTGGTGCTAATAGGACGCCTGGAGGGTTTAATGCCTCTAAAAGCTCCCTCTCAGAAAGTTATTACATGAAATGTTAATGAATATGCTGCCTAATGTGTCTAAATCATTGGGCCTGTTCACACCTTGCATTAACCTGTGCTTTCGGCAATTGAACCACATTTGGAATTCATTTGACTACATGAAAAGCCAGGTGTACACACCCCGAGGATGCACTGTGAGCAGACTGCCATGAGATCACTCACATCAGATTTAGAGCTGGTCAGAGACAGCATTTACCTTGTTATGCATTTTATGTCTTCTTTATCAACATTATATATACAATCTCAGAAGGCATGTGTTGGTTTACTGGTGGTTTGGGTTTTATTTGCAATGCACGGTGTCGTCATTTCAGCTACTTTACAATTAACCATTTCAGATCAAACTACTCTTAACGTCTATGTTCACACGACTACAATCTTATGCTTTAAAATAATGAGAAAAATCAACAGAAATTCCCCTTAAAGTGCCAAAACCACGACTTATTCATGCTCAGCCTCTAACTGTTCTAATGAATACTCGACCTGTCAATAGTCATATCTCTGGGGCCCAAAAACAAACAGGGCAGCATCCCTGGTTCTCTATTGAACTCATTAACATGTGTTCAATGAATGGCATACATTCCATGGTGTTAACTCATAATCCAGGTCAAAGGGTGACATCTAGGCTTTTCAATAATAAGAAATAAAACGAATTTAACCACTAGCACTGGCACATTGTTCGTTTGATTAATGGGACCATACTGTGCAAAACATTTCTTTCATTTTCACTGAAATTGAGATGAAAGCACTGGGTAAACTTTGTGAAAGACAAAAATATATAAAACCATGTGAAGTTATTATGAACAAATTACAGCTTGACTCACACAGTATATTGTTTGCACACTAACATAGCAAGATATTAAGCTTATAAACATGTTACAGAAAATATAAATATAGCTACGTTCAAGAACTTGGTGCTATTTTTAACAACAAGTAAACAAATTCCAAAGCGTAGTCAGATCCACTGTTAGCCTGTGCAAAGGGCCCTATATGTATTAACAAATCTTGTACAGTGGTGGTAACGTGCTAGGGCTAATACACTGCTAACATTTTTGCTAAAGTCCTGCAGCTGCTTGGCGCAGGTGAGCCGCTGACCAATGTCACTTACAGTCAAAATTAAATGACATTACACTTAGTTCTGATGCAATTCCTATGAACCAGGTGCTGTCTATACAGTACTACAACAATAGTGTCATTATCATATTTTATGTTATACGATGGCTTACAATGCACCATAAATAGCTGCATAAAGTTCCAGTGCAAAGCCAATGTCAATCAAGTTAAACGGTCTAACAACTTTAGACTTTAGCTATGCTAATGTTATATTTTTACTGACAACCTGTCAAGACAGAATGCAAAAATAAGCCTGCATTTTGAAGGTAAAATATGTATTAAATTATAATTAAATTATTGAGATTTGTACACAAAAGAGCCAGAATGGGATGTATAACTACGAATAATGTGTATCAGTTTCAGAAAAGAAGACAGTAATGTGACTCACGATGATATGAGAGATGATAAATAATTATTTAAAAGAGTGCCAATGCAGGAGGACTGTTTTAACACAAATCGGACTAATCTCCCCTTGAAGCAAATAATCAAATAAAATTCATAATAATTGCAAATCACCATTCACTACACTGCGAAATAAAAAGAGATTAAATACTAACAGCTACATACATCAGAATTTAATTTTCTGTGCATTAAAGACAGTCAGCATTACATCAACAGCTTCTCCCATAAATGTACACTTGTTTACTTATTAAATATGTTTGTTGTGACAGTAGCAATTATTGCCTCAGACTCCCAAACTGGTTGTTAAAATAAGCCTAATGTTTAATGCATTTTTACAGGTAGTTCAGTGCATGGAGCAGTTTTTGAGTTCTGCATATGTGTGTTTTGTAATTAGCCATTTAGCCTAACGGTTAAGTTACTCATCTCCTGTGAGGGACAGCAGAGTTCAATCCCAGTGCAGAGAAGCACTCATTAGACTTCTAATGGTTTTGAGCTGGTGAAGGGATGATGTCTCTCTGGAGCTTTCTGTCATTGCTGCTCTATGTGTTTATTGTAGTATAATATGATAATGATAAAAATACGATTTATCAGTGAGTGATCAAGCCACAATAAGCTTTTAAATAACCATCAGCCTCAACCTGTTAACTGGTAAGCTGGTTTGACATGTATGCTTAATTGGCTATTACTTCTGTAGGACCATTTCAGTGCTGTCGAGATATGTGGCAGAGGCCCACTACCACTATGCCTGGAACCAACGCTCAATTAAGGGTGTCACTATCGATTATGTTGGTATTCGAGTAATTTAGCTATTATGTCAACAATTTTTAGCTTTTTAACCCTATAGGACTCCAAACATAATTCAGGATTTGTGACAGTGTTATAGGCTCATCACTGTAAATATAATAAAATAAATAAATAAATAAATAAATACCCTAGAAACAAAGAACAGGAATCCAAAACAGACTGATGACAACAACTAAAGAAGTTTGACATTATTTCCTAGAAATGAACAGGATAGCCTACTAGGCTGTGAATATAAAATATGACCATTGTAGACGGGCTGCTTAAAAAATTAATAACACAGTTTTCCACCGCACCAGCACATCCTCTGAGCCATAAATCTGCAAGCAGATTTTTCTCTTCTCAATATTTGTCACGTTTTCTATCTGTTTTAATACTTTGGCATTTCACAACACTACATCCACATTGTGAACTCCATATCCTCACTGTTGTCTAAGAAAGCTGAAACACTGAGAGACTCCTTATTTGATAAATTACATCTGAATATCTGAATTAGAATTCTGTCTAAGCTACATGAGTGATACTTAATTTTTTTAAGTATAATAATCAAGTAATTCTGACAGTACTACAACCAAATACAGTTCACCATGGATTCAACATGCAGCACTATACACTGACAGTGGAATCAACATGCAGCTTACATCCTGACAGTGGTGACAACCCCTGCTTCTTATGCTAAACAGTATTTCTGATGCATTCCTAGAAAATACGATGTACTGTGTATTAAAGGCATTCAGCCCAGAGACAAAGCCAAACAATTATACATCAGAAACAAGAACTCTACTGTGCACTGCATCATTTCTGTAGTTCAGTGCACAGTGAGTAGGCTTGACTCTGTTCTCCCACGGATACTTTCAGTGTGCAAACTATGGAGCTATTCAACTTGACTTCTGAAAGACTTTTCTCTCTGCCTCTCAGGGCACTCTGCTGTGAAAAGTTTCAAACAGAAAGCAAGGACAAAAAGGCTAAGATTTCTCTAACAAGCCCCTGAAATCCCCCTAAGAAACATCATCCTGATTCATGCTAGCTGGGGCAGAGCACTTAGGTGGAAACACATGATACAGGTGAATACCATTTTCAGAAATGACTGATTACAGTGTTTGGCTACAGACAGCTGGACGATTGGCACCCAATTGTGAGTTTTGTGTTTTTAAATTTTAAATTATGATGTAGACTAATTTAAACAGTCATTATGTACATTCATTCATTTACTCTACACTGTTGGTCTAGTCTGTACATGTGCTATTTCAGACATTATTGGTTAAAGAAATGCATTTGATTCAGTCATTCTTCCTTTTTTTTCCCCTTCCGATATCTAGTTTCTGCAGATATTCGGCCCATACTGATACCTGGTATTGGATTAGTGTCATATCTAACCATAACAACGTCATTGTCACTGCAGTGCTGAGAACGATCCACCACTTGAAAGATTAGAGAACTAACACTAACACAAACTATGCAGCAGTGGATGACCTACTATCTCAAACTTTACAACTACAAAGTGGGCCACCACAGAGCAGGTATTACGTGGGTGGTTGATCATTCTCAGCACTGCAGTCACACTGAGGTGGTGGAGGTGTGCTGGTGTGTGTTGTGCTAGTACAAGTGGATTAGACAGAGCAGTGCTGCTGGACACCTCAGTGTCACTGATGGACTGAGAATAGTCCATCAACCAAAACTATCCAGCCAACAGTGTCCTGTGGGCAGTGTCCTGAGACCACTGATGAAGGACTAGAAGATGACCAGCACAAACTGTGCAGTGAGAGTTGAGCTAGAGTGTCTGACTTTACATCTACACAGTGAACCAGTAAGGTAGGAGTGACTACTAATACTGGACAGTGTTTAAAAACTCCAGCAGCACTGCTGTGTCTGATCCACAGGTACCAGAGCAACACAGACTAACACATCACCACCATGTCAGGGTCACTGCAGTGCTGAGAATGATCCAACAGCAAAATAACACCTGCTCTGTTGTGGTCCTGTGGGGGTCCTGACCATTAAAAAACAGGGTGAAAGGGGACTTAGAAAGTATGCAGATGAAGCAGTCTGCAACAGTTTGTAACTGCAAAGTACATATATGTGAAAGCAGAGCTGATGCGGAATGAGTGCAGATACAAGAAGGCTTACCTAATGAGGTGGCTGGGCAGTGTATATATTCTAGTCCCAATGAAGGCAGCTTAAATCCAACTTAAACTACAGTGCACTTGGAGTCTAGCAATTCAATGCAAAGTTGAGGTGGCTTCACTCACCTGTAATTCACACCAGGCCACTTCCACCCAGGTCTCAGTGTCTAGGCCTTTGTAAACCGTTTTGAAGGCTCCTCTACCAAGCTCAATGTCAAATTTAAGAAAGCGACCACCAGGCGAGGTTGCAACTGCCTTCATCTCTGCCTCCTCCTCCTGCTCACGGTCCCGCTCCTTTCCCTTCAAAGCAGGCACTGACGTGGCACCCTTCTCGGGATCCTGGGCACCACCTTGGGTGCCGTCTTCACCCAGGGCGGCCGAGGCACTGGCGGGGAGCTGCTGGTCTCCGCCGCTGAACACAGAGTCCGAGGCACAACGCTCAAATTGGGGGGCACTGTGAGGGGCATCAGGAGCTTCCTCAAGCTCATCCTCCTCCTCGCAGATCTCCACACTCTTGCGGAAGAAACGCTTGTTTTCGCGCCTCAGGCCGGGCCCGCCAGCAGCTGGTGAAGATGGGGTGGAGAAAGATAAGGGCCTGGCTGGACCCTCCACTTCCTGGCCATCTTCTCTGCCTCCAGCTTTCGAACCTGCACCTTCTCCTCGTCCAGCTCTCCTCTCGTCCGTCTGGCTAGAGGGGAAGTCGGAGGGCGTGCTGCGTGTCCTTTCTCTCTCACGGGCCGCCTGGCTCCCCTGTGCCCTCTCCTCCTCCCTCTCCCCATCAGCTTTCTCTCCAGAGGACTCCTCCGTGGCAGTGGGCTCTCCGGGGTCTGTCGCCATGGCGAATGACCTTTCCCACTCCTCCGCCGCCCCCTCCTGAGCTCTGGTTCTGTGTCAGTCCCCGTCTCTCTCTCGCGGTGGACACCCTCTCGTACAGACCCTTGTACAAATCTAGCGTTGGACTTCACCCAGAGGGAAAATGAAACTCCCCTTGCTCCTCACTCCGTTCCCTCTTGCTTGCTTTCTCACTCTCACAAAGACATAGGAGGACACTCACTTAAGTGTTCTGATATAAATCAGCTCTCAGTCCCAACACTCCTTCTCCCCATCTTCCACTTGCTGTTCTTTCCGGACAGTCAAAAGGTAACTCAGCCGATAACAATTCCCAAACTGTAGCTCGATCCCAGTGATGAATTACAACTGGAGGCCTTTCACAGCAAGAATGTTGTGCCTCAAAGAGTGAAGAGCATCTTCAGGTAAATCCTACAAAAGAAAGAGTATGTTCATTTAGTATGTGTCACGAGTAACACATAGTGCCATAATTATACAAACAGCTATTTGGACAACATTCAGTTTCAGTCAAGCAGAAGCTTTTTTTCTATTTGTTTGACTAATTAACACAATTATTATTATATATCACCTAATAAGACAACTGAACTGAATCATGCAGGAAGCCTTTTACTGAAACGATCTACAATTTGAATAACAGGAACATTCAAGCTAGCTGTTTCAGTGCATTGTGAATAAATTAGCTTTATATTATCAGCTATTATGAGATTAGCTCAGGCCAAAATAATGATTAAACAGGGCATGAGCACAAAAGGCACCTGTTATTTCATAAATGTAATTAAAATATTTGTGGCATTTAATTGTTACACAGTCACATAAAGATTCAGGCTGAAACAACTGAAACATAAGTAACTCGATTACTAAAAATAATCGATGGAAATTATTTACGTCAAAGCATTTAAAGTTTAATGCATCTAACTATATACAGCTCACTGTGTTTAGCAAAGATGATTATTACTGTTGCACAACGTGCTTATGCTGTGGAACCCATGACGTGAAGAAGACGTGATTGGATAGCACAGATTGCAAAACAAAAAAGAGATAGAAAACAGCCAGTTCAAACAGGAGAGGCAGCAAAAGAAAAAGACAGAAACTGTTTAAAGTTTGGGATCAATTTAGACTGGAAAAACAAAAACTATGTACCGTGTGTCTATTTTTAAACCAAATTAGCTTAACACAACCTCAGTGCTTCACAATCCATATGACTGCTAGTTCAAATGAAGGCCAGTAAAAAATGTACATGAATTACGGCTGTATGTAACAGCTAGTTACGTATTTAAATCATTATGGACGTAAATCAATACGGTAGCTAGTTAGTTGCTCCTTTTAAAGAGATTTGTCTTATTTTCTCTTTTATAATATTTACTATTGATTTTTCATAAAAGCAAAAAAACAGCATTTAATTAACCTGATTAATCAGTGGTATAATCCTCAGTAGAATACTCAACTGCTAACCAAAACAACAGCTGCATACTGATAATCAAATCAACGGTCCATATCACAGCAGTCAGACAGACACTAACTGTGCTGAGCAAGACTGTCACTTTGGTTGCTGCGTCTCTGAGGTTAGTTGTACACTGTCTGAAAGCGCTGTTGAATCCTGTCACTAACCAGGGGCCACAAAAGGGGCAGACAAGTGGCGAGTGGTTTTTCCCTTCCTGTCTGAATTGCTTGTAATTGTTGCGTTAGTGAAAAAGAGGGCAAACTCTTAAATTAAGCACATGTCCCTACTGGTTTACATTCTCAAAGCAGCACCACAACACAAACAGCACTAAGTAACTCTGCCTCTCTTATCCATATGGGTTCTTTGTCAGATGTAATTATGTAGAAACTGACAACCCCTGGAAGGAAGAAGGATGACCTAAGGTGAGACAAGTTGATTTGTTTTGCCTTTTGACTACAGACTAATCCTAGACTAAGATGTCGAAGAAAAGCAGGAAATGGGGCAAATCGCAAAGAAGTTGTCTTTGTAGTGTTTTGCGAAAGAGTTCAAAACATTCAAGGGAGCTCCTTCATCTTAATAATTAGTTTTGGGTATGTAAATAGGGTTGGGCACTGGGTCTCGTTCGCATTTTTCGACTGCAGCTCCAATTCCAACCGCTTCCAATATTGGGAAGAAAGATTCCAAACGTTTAGACTTTAAGAATATCTTAAGTTGGTTGGTTCATTGTACTGTAGATTGTATTGCCACGTACAGTTCCAATCAAAGGTTTAGAAACACTCAACTAAATGGATGTATTTGGTAATATTAAAGACTCTACAGGTTTACACTAGACAGACCAACAGAATGGGTTCAACATTGCTTAGAAAAAAATCTTGTTATATCAACCTCCATTGCAAGTTCAGAAAGCTGTTCCATCCTCCTGTAAAGTTGCCATTTTGGAGGTTTTTAAGGTGGACAGCAAAATTCCATATTTACTATTTTATAGTTTCATGTCTTAATTTTTATTCTGGAGCAAAGCATTAAGGTAAAAATAAGGAAAACCTTCTGTGGCCATGTCTGAACTTTTGACTGGTAGCATTTCGTCAGCTATCTGTCTCATTTTTCCCCTCACTGATATAGTGTGCTGTCACTTGTCAGGTAATGATCTTGAGAAATGTCTGTCCAGCTACTGTTGGTCATTAGCAACTCTGATAACAGCACTGATGCTGTGGTCGAGTGGCATCTGAAACCGGGAAATCTTGATTGTCCAACTTTGTAAATTGCGCAATAACAGCTGACAAAGTCATATTTACAATCTGGTAAACTCGGGCTTCTAGATGCAAGCATTGATGAGATGTGACCTTTTACACATGTGAAAAATGCTAAACGTGCTGTGAATGTGGAAAAATAAATACCTAATAAACTTCTGTTAGATGTGTGTGCTTCTGTTAGATGTATCTGCTATATACAAGCTTCCAATGAGCTTCCAGATGCAGCACGAGCGCTGATACTTTATGTCTGCCTACCTAAATGACGGCAACTGGATGACTAGCCTTTTCCTCGTTTGTCCTCATTGCCAATGTGAAAGACTGGATGCGAGGAGCTAGCAGAGTCTGTGGAGCCTGCTAATACGGTATTGAGACAACGGAGACCACATTTAGAAGGGCAACCTTCAATTTTGGAACATTTTGATAACCCTCCCTATATGTAAAGCAGTTCTACTTTATCCACACAAAAAAGGCACAGGTGCACAGGTGCAGCATGCAATGTGGGTTCTTTTTGTGATGGAAGCCAGTGATGGCACTCTAGATTTTTCAGTCGGTTTTTATAACAGTGCAGACAAAAACTGTTTCAAATTCGTCATCCTGTCTGCAGAACATGGAGAAAAAAATTGCTACCAAGCCATCTTCATGACCACCACCCACTACTTGTGCTACCCTATTGAAATGTCCTACTGTAATGCATTTTACAGCTCCAGCTCTACGCACAAAACTCTATGTAGGATGTTTTGATAGCTTAAATAACATTAATTTAAAGAAAAAGCCTTTAAACTATGTATTGAAACTCTTAATTAGATATCATCTTCTTACTCATCAGCTTCTTTTTCCCCATTCCACTTTAAAAGGTGCAGCAGTTATTAAAATGCCTTAGATGCCAGAATGTAACTGCGGAACCATGTAAGGTGGAATGGGGAAATTCAAACCCGGAAGCTGACGAACAGGAAGCCGACTTCAGCCTTGCATTAAAACGACAGGTAGGATAATTTTATAATCTAAATGGCCTTATCATTAGCATTAAAATAATAACTGGGACATGCTAGCCTAAATTAGCTTAATAATAATAATAATTATTAAGCAAAGTCTGTACTGAATTAACATTAAAAACATTTTAAAAATGTATTACATTTATTACATGTTTATACAAATAAAAAATACACAGTGCTGCTAATTTTATTTGTGGTTGTCAGTATACAACTTGGTGAAATGATTTCAGTGTTTGGTAATACTGATAAAATACACTGCAAAATACACTCTGTCAGCACATTTTGTACCATGAATTACGTTTTTCCATTATGGTGTTGTGGAAATATATACCACGCTTCGGTTCAAGTTGGCAGCAGTGCGAGAGGTAATATAACAATCACAGGACCTATAAACCTTTTCACAGTCACATACTTTTTAATTCACGCACCACTGTGGGTTCAGTAGGGTTAAATTCATTCAAGTCGCTTATTAACATGTCCAGGCCCAAACCCCTACTGAGCCGCTGAGGTTCTGTCTTTTCAGCATGCCGCGGTTCTGTGTTTTTGTTGTTTGAATCCAAAACATACTCAATTATCATTCTAATGCTTTCCATTCTTAAACTAAAGTAGAAAAGCAAAGTCTGGTGACACTGGACTCTAATGTTAGCTAGATAGCTAATCCAGCTAACGTTAACACACACTGGCAAAAGCCAAACTGGCCCTTTGTGGATTTCCTTGATACAGTCTATGGGTTTTATAGGGTGTTTCTTGCCATGAACCCACTTCTTCATATTTCGGTTGTTAGCTGTTTTATGTTCTGCCCATCTAAAACAAAGATTGCTAGACTTAACTAGATAGCTCTGTCTCTGCTAACTATCTAGCCTTAGCTCTGCCTTATCTAGGTAGCTAGCTGTCTTCATCCGACCTTCTCTTAGATTTAAGATAAAAGCAAGAAATGACCATAACTGCCAGTTTCATACACTACTCTGAGTCATATGATTAAGATTCACTGATGAGGTGCAAAACTCTAGCTAGCTAACATCAGAGCCCAGTGGCACCAAACTTTGTTTTTCTTTATTCCTTTAAGAATAATAACTTCCCATATCAACTGCAGCCATTTCCTCCTCTCTTTCTCATCACAAGGAAAGCGTATGAATAACACCTGAGTATTGAATTGAGATCTATTCAGGTAACGAGGGCCTACGCCAGTACAGTACAGTCTATTTATTCTAGTAATGTATGTCTTCTTCTGTGCAGTATGTATAGTACTGTGACACTGCAATTTCCTTCGAGACCCATAAAGTGTTATCTTATCTTATCTTAAATGCTGTGACCTGGATGTGAAAGTTGGTCATATGCAGTTGGCCATGATTACAATATTTTATCTGAGGAAATATTCATAATATGCACAATTTATCAAGATAATGACAAAATATTGTCATATTGCCCACCCCTAGTTATAGCGAAAATGGAAAAGCCAGCTGAAGAGCATGTAAAATCCATTTGTACTATGAACACTTGCTAGCCCAGTCCATTAGGATGAAAGGTGGAGAGGTTAGGCTTTAGAGCACCTGCAGCAGACAGCCTCCCACTTCTCTCTGCACTGCCTGACAATGTGCCTTCACTCATAAGACACTCAACAGAAGAAAACAGTGCACACAGGCTGGCACCACCGCCTGCATAAATATGTCAACAACAGCACTTAGGTTAAACTTGTGTGGGTAAACAAAATTCAGTAAGCTGATTAATTCATCTAAATTCAAGATCGCAGACAAGCAAGAAGAGGGTTAGCACAGGCCGTTCCAAAAATGCCCTTACTTGGCCGAATACACAACGAGGGCAAGCTGACTCAGGGGGAAAACAACCTAACTAGCCTAATCCACTAATTAAGCTCTCTTATGGCCAGAGACCTCTCAACCAAGCACTGAGAAGGTCCACATCAGATCAGGAGCTCAGGATTTGGAATATCTTATAAAATATCAGGTTGTGTCCATTAGTTGATACAAAGGTAGAATACCAGATTCCTGCCCGTTAAAAATGGATGATGCAGTAAGGGCCCTTAAGATGTGAATAATTCATCAGTGCCGGGGTTGCAAAAGTGGACTTGATGGAAAGCCACAGATCATCACTAAGGGAACACATGCAATAAATAAAAATATAAACAGCAGTCAGCAGTATTTTAATGATACTTAGCCACGAAGGGCCACGCCTACATGCAGTATCGTCCTTATTTACATTTACAGTAAGTGAATTCTCGTCAGTGCCTCGTTCACTTAGGAGCCTCTGTGGTTTGGGTACTGTCAAACAATCAACTTTCTGACTCTGTTCTAAAATGTAAACTATGCATTTGTATCAATACATTTTCGCTGTATCTCGTCTGACTTTTTCTTTATGTCTCTGTACCCTTATGTCAGTCCCTCTGCCTGATCCCCTCTCCCCTTTGGAGACATCTTTATCTTAGACGCTCCGCTGTCGCTGTCCATCTGTCTGAAGCAGTCGGGTCTCCGACATCCCCACTGACAGCACGTTCCAGTCTGCCCCAAATCTTCAGTCTGCTCAACAAGCCCTATTTATGGCAGTAAACGATGCTCATTTACCCCGTGCTGAACAGCAGAACAGGACTGAACAAGGCTACTGATGTTTATAGCGGTAGAAAGTAATACTACTACGTGACCCCTTGAGGTTTTTTCTCGACTTTCCTGGCATGAATGTTATACAGCAGTAACCTGTAGGTGGCTATACAAACAGTAATCAAAAATAACAAAACACATCTCCATACAGACGCTTACTGAATGCGTATTAACTATTATTCAGGATCCTGCAGTTAGGATTACAGTTGAGAACCTCCAGCCATTGAGCAACTAAAATACAGTAGGGGAATATACTAGGACATATACCGTACTGATCTTACAAAAACAGTCTGTGTTGTATGTTTTTATATTATCATGAACATCAGCAGCGGAAGACGATATTAATACACGTGAGAATCACTGTGTTATGTTTTCTGATACTATATCAACTCTCAAAAACACAGTACAGATTTTTAGTTAATAGTTTACATGCAAAGATTTGTGGCAGACAGCAGTTTTGTAATCTGTCTTCAGCCATTACACTCTTCCACTTCAACGTAAACAAGTTATATAAAGGCAAATTGCTAACGCTAAGACTAGTAAACCTCACTAGTTACCAGTTTTATACAATTATATTTTTAATGAATACATTTTTAAATAAAAAACAATATATCTACTGTAATAATGACATGGCAACAGATATGCTCAAAAAGTGTTCTGAATAAAATTTCATTACGTTAACTTACATTGAAAGACAGTATACAATTTCTACCATTTCGGGGTCTGGAGACTGGCATCATTTAGAAGTAAATATTTGAAAATTTGTTGGGGTGGCAGTTTTTTAATATAAATCTTCTTGTTAAGTAGTGACATATCGAGTTTCACGTCCAGGTCCTAGTCTTACTGGACTGGCTGTGACCAATTATCATACTCAATTATCATTTTACTTTCCTTGTGATGAGAAAAGAAGATGAAATATCTGCAGTTCGTGAGTTTTTTTAATGAATTTTAAATGAATGAAGAAAAACTAAGCTTGGTGTCACTGGATGATGTTAGCTAGCTAGCTAATCCTGCTAACGTTAGCACCCACCAAGCTGGCCCTGTGTGGATCCTTGATACAGGCTGTAGCTTTTATAGGGTGTTTCTTACTATGAAGCCACATTTTCTGGTTTCGGTTGTCAGGCTTGTCAGTCAGACAATGGGTAGCTAGTTAGTTAGTATGGCTAGCTATTTTTGTGGCAGCACATAAACACAGCTAACACCTAGAACATAAAGAATTGTATTCATAGTAAGAAACACCCTATAAAACCCTATAAAGTCTCTATCTAGGGACTCCACACAGGGCCAGTTTGGCTTTTACCTGTGGGTGCTAGCGTTAGCTAGGTTAGCTTGTCAGCTAACATTACAGCCCAGTGCATCAACTGCAGACATTTCCTCTTCTCTTTCTCATCATAAGAAAAGCTAACTGAGTAGGTTTTGGACTTGATTCAAACTAAAAGGAGCACCAAACTGCAGCATGCTGAAAATATGAGAGCCTCAGCAGCTCAGTGGAGGTTTGGACCGCGACGTGTTAACAAGTGGACTGGAATGGACCGATTTTAACCCTTTTTAACCCACAGTGGTGTCCAAATAAACTCTCTCTTACTGACTCTGAAGACTGATGTTGTAAGTGTGTGGTGAAGCAGAAAGGGTATTTATTTCCACGTTTTAACAGTGTAATCAAAAAATCTGTCAGCGTGTATTTGTCTTTATTAAATAAAAAAAAAAGAATAAAATAAATACACTTTTGTCAGATTTAGCGATGTTACAGTGCGGTAGCTGCAACCTGCCTTGGCAATGCACGTCCATGAATCTCAGGGACAGAGATACAGAAGGAGCATTCAAATGATGAATATATATGTTTTGCTTTTGAGTTCAAATATCAACAATCGTTTTACAGAAACACTACATGCACCATCATGCCACCTCCTCTCTGAAGATACTTGTTTTTCTTTGGCCTGCGACAATGTGCTACATACTCCTACATAATTGAATGACCCAATAATATTAATACCCTCACCAAAATACCCCAAACAAACCCCCAACCTCCATAAAATGTGGCAGTTTCATGGCTTAGGCCACAGCAGGCTACAATTTAAGTAGCTGGTGTTGTTGTATAACACTGTCTAAGTAGCGTATAGTTATAGTTACAACTTACTGTTATTATAACCTCAGTTACAGGTGCAAGAGTGTTAGCTTGCTAAACATTAATAAAGCAATATTCCTGACTACTTAATGGCCTCATAATTCAGAGGATCCAGTAGCATTCATGAGAAAAAAGTACACAGCACAAAACGTATCTTGTTTCCGAGTGAGTGCCATAGGCTGATTTTTGAAAACGCCATTAATTTTCCCAAAAACAAAACTGATCTTCGACTCCTTAGATTCCTTAATACTATAACAATACATATGTCTACAAAGGCTTAAGTTGTCTTAAAAAATTTTTGGCAGTTTTAACTGATAAGCTCTAGTTTAGACTGTATGCTCTCTATCTTCAGTTTCTTTATTAGACTCAACACGCTGTAATAGTATATGTTTCACTGCTGTTGTTTCTCTTAAGCCAAGGCACAACTGGAAACCAAGAACACATTGTTATCTCTTACTCAAGCACTATTCTCCCCCTTGTGCCTTCCTGTTCTTTAAAGACACCCTGAAACTCAGGTTCTACCAATAACAGTCATTATGCCAAGGTTTATCCAAACACCAACAGCTGAGGGAACTCAGATGTTCAGGTCAGATTAATGTCCAAAAGCCCCGGTGCTTTCTTTGTTCAGGCCTTATACCTGTGAGTGATAGCTAAAAAATGCAAAACAGAAACCACAAGCCTTAGAGGGTTGGACATAAAGGTGATTGTGATAAAGGTATGTTGTGGCTCAGGAAACATGAAAAGAGTGTGCAAGAGCATGCTGACGTCATGTGTTAAACCAATGAGGGCCAGCTGAACAGACAACCCAAATGAACGGAAGGATGAAAATCATTTGGCCCTAATTTACATTTTAAAATATGTATATACAATACAGTGTACCATAATTACCACAACAGACCTTAAAAATTAAATCATTAACATTTAGCGGATTTAAAAAAATCTAGATAATGTATATTAAATTATTTTGGTTTAATTAGTTACCTTGGACACAGCAGCACTGCAGTGCAGTAAAGCAGGTTATGGTTCATGTAGGCAAAGCAGTATTCACTGTACGAAAGCACTTTGTCCATGTTTCACTTAAAACAAACCGGTCACACTGAGTAATGAAAGACTGAGCTGCAGTTGTACACTGAAAGTACATGACAGGACAGTGCGGTCGCGAAGCTGCGTTTGCGTTCAATTAGAGAAAAAGAAAGAAGAAAAGCTTATGTGGGGATTTCTAAGTGCATTTAAACAAGGACTTTGATACAAGGATCCCAAATACCGGTGGAGATAATGAAGGTTTGCTGTAGGAAGAGAAAGAGTTGCTATGTTTTTAGCTTTTAGCTTTTTTTCCATCTAGGAATCTCTAGAATAAAAATTTTGGTTTGGACCAAACCTGTGACTCCTTACCCTACAAAACTTGCGTACTATTTGTGCTTAATTCAGTTAAACAGAGTGAAGTCAGCATATAGGGACTTGTAAGAATGCATATATGGAAACGTTGTTTCACTAGCCTTGTTTCCACCAGTACTGAGAAAGTGGTTGTTTCCACCCTTGCTGGGGAAGTTGTGGTGATTGTGTTAGTGTAAGTTTATAAACAGGCAAAAACCGCAACAGGCTAAAAGAGGGTATTCCTGGCCTCTCCCAAGGCGGAATGTTTAAAGTGACTGATAACTTTGTGATCAACCTCCACAAAATCAGTAACACTTCTCTGTGTGAGTAGATCTTTCTAGCCTGAGTCGTTCGATCATTGTTTTAGCAGCATACACTCAGGTTACGCCACAAGGTAATCAGCATGTTGGCATTGGTGCATTTTCATAAGAATCAGTATGAGTAATTAAGCACAGTATCTACCTAATACTGGTAATGATGCATTCTTATCTGAAAGTGTGTGGTGGACAAATCTAGTAGTGTTTGGGAAGATGCTTTAATGGCTGAAGGATGGCTAAACAAACAAAAAAAAAAACCAGTGGAATCTGCCATTACGTGTTCAATATTAGTTAGGGTTTTTAAAGTCCTGTGACATAAGTCATCAATACAATAGAAACTGTTAGTAACTAAGAGTCTAGCTCAACTTAGTACTTAGTAATTTACTTTCTGTTAGCTCTATAGAAATTTCCTTGATCTCATGTTTCACCTTCCCCTCATACCACCACCACTCGTGGAGTAGACCACACATGTAGCTCTGAAACTCTCCCTTATACATATTCCTAAAATAATCTATCAATTATAATGAACAGAGAAAAAGAGTCTGGGAGAGGCATGTAAAGGCTACTGCATGTAAAAGGGACAAGAGACAAAAACAACATGTGATAATGGGGGGGAAGTTCTCCTTTAAACAGGAGCTTATTTGCCTATGTCCTCAGGGCAAGGAGTTCCCATGGAAGCCACATACCGGACAAAGTTATCACAGAGCATCAAACACATTCAAACCAGCTTGCCTCTCGTTCTGTCCATTACTTTGCTCACCTAAACTCTTTAACATAAAAAACAAGAAGTTTTATTTCCCTACAGGAACTAAACAACTAACTAAGTGTTAATTAAAT
Organism: Semaprochilodus insignis; assembly: GCA_034552555.1. Lineage (NCBI taxonomy): Eukaryota > Metazoa > Chordata > Actinopteri > Characiformes > Prochilodontidae > Semaprochilodus > Semaprochilodus insignis. The sequence continues at coordinate 5,862,461 of CM067492.1, read as the reverse complement.
GAATGGCATTGCCAGAATATCAAATGGTTCTTTATAAAAACACGTTTGTTACTGGTACATGCATGACTTACTACCACTACATGATCATTTTAACATTTACAGCCCTACCTAACCCAACGGCAATAATGTTATACAATGGAGGGATGGGCGTGCCTACAACACGGCAAGCATCTGAGCTCTACTCCCATTACCCTGAAATGCACAGCATAATGTACACTGACACTCTGCCTAACAGGTTTTATTAGAAAGACGAGTTATCTCTGCGGCATCATGTGAGTTGCAGATTCCTCAGTAGCCCCAGAGGCTCTCTGTCACAGGTTTAGCTCATTACTCAACAGGTCCTCAGCCTGGTCAATATGTTTTCTTTTCTAGACCTAATGTATGTATGTGCACCAACTTCAGAGGAAGCATTCAGATGAGCAAGCTTACATTTTCCCAGAAGAAACAGAACTTAAGTTTTCTAAAAAAAACCTGTAGCCACATAAAGGAATAGGGTAATGGATTAATGGATAAGAGATGCTTTCAACTAACTCTTTAGTTTTATTAATTTATAACCACAAACACGCAGCATATGCCTATTCTACTATATAGCAGTGTTTAATGTACAAACTTTGTAAGTAGCACCTCCAGAAGGCTGAATTATACTTCTGATCCTGTGTGTGTGTGTGTCATACTCAGATGTTCACGTAGGTGTCTGCCAACATAGTTGAACATACCATATATATGTACACTAGGGGACAGTTCCCTAAACAGAATGCACAGAAATCAAAGAGGGAAGTCTAGAGCTTTGCCATTCTCTCCAAGAACTATTACTCATTTCAGTTATGTTGTGCAAAACTTTCTAACACTGGTAGTTCTGGCTCAGGTCAAGTATTGTTTGAGTCTCATCAGGGAGACTAAAAAAACCTCCTGGTCCATAATGGTAGCACTTTGTTCTGTTTCACAAAGGGAAACAATGCGGTAACACCTCAGACAAGCTTGCTAAAACCAAGGAAAATAAACATGCTTAAACATTTGGTTTGGTAGTTTGTGCTACTACTGCTACAATCACACTTCACCAACCTCTAAATCATTTCTTAGTAAAATAATACAATATAACTTGCTTAGGTAAGCCTACTGTAACTGGCTACATTTAAATACATATTTATACATATTTTACTGTATACTTTAAGAAAAATCACTATTAAGGATTGCCAGTCATTTTGGACAACCTGCTTCCTGCGACCATTTAATGAAGTCCTGCTGTAATAAAATTACTGGAGTGTGAAAATAAAATATCAACACAGAATGACACCAGCCGATATCATCAGCTACTGGAACTTTTAACCTCTTAAAATCAGTAGGCTATCTAACTCTGCTAGCTCACATTAAATATGTTTTAAAACAACCGTAACACAGACTGGCCAAAAGACATATAAACAGCCCCGCGGCCCATCACATGTTAGGAGTGAAAACTGTGCAATTCCAATTATGTGCCCCTACCAGCACACGGTGTCGTCTGCTCCCACAGAGTTCCAAAACTAAACACAACATACACTGCACATCAACCAGTCCCTCTGCCGCTGTCCACTTTTNCATTCCGAAGGTGCCTCTGTAATTTACAGCTGAGATAGCAGCAGCATTTGGTGTCAGTTTGGCGCGGCATGAAAGGAACAGGAAGTCAGGGTTTAGTAGAGGAGCCGGTGTCTTCACACCTAAACACACATCATGCAAAATAACTCTACTGCAAAGCTCACTCAATGTAATACATAACAATTACACTGTTATACACTTCTCAACCCCTCACACGCGTTTCACAAACTACTGTTCACACCTTTTTTCAACTCTGACCTTTGACTTGCACATCTGAAGCATATTTTTTGGTAAATCTGCACATTTTCTGTAAAGCGGTAAATGATTTCATATACAGGTAATTCACTTTAGAAACTTTTGATAAAACACATAAGAAGCTTAAAAACACATATAATCAGGTCAGGACTGCACAAAATATTGTTTCGGTATCGTCATATTGTGCACATGCACACACAGTTACATTGCCGAACAATGTGTAGTATTAAGTAAGGCAAATTTAATCAAACATGCCATGCTACAACTTTTATTTGCTACCTGATACAAATGGAAAACATGCATGTTTCTCATTTTCAATAACTACTCCTCTACAAGAGAAGAAGAGTTTCAGAGAGAAGAGTAGTCACAGCGCTCACCTACTTTTAGTGTTTGATGAGTTGAATGGTTCGCACTCAAAAAAGTCACTCTTTGCTAGGACTGAAAGATTAATCGATATTATATCAAAATCACAATTTAAAAGAGTGTAATATTCAAATTGCAAGAGCTGCTAATTTATCCAATCTATGTCTTATATGGGGAAACATAATACCAGAGCTTGCAAAATGCCTGTAGATGAGTTAGACCAATCAGCTAGACAACTATATGCTGTGACATCACAAACATGGCTAACTGAGGAAGGGGATGCTCTGGTCTTGCTCTGACCAAGTAACAGGCCTGGACTTCAGTTCCCAGAAACTAATTTAAATCACAGTCGCAATACCGATCAGAACAATCGCAATTAGATATTCTTCCCAAATCGTTCAGCTCTACTCTTTGCAGTCAAGAGTAAAAACTAATTTCTTTATTATTAATTTATTTTTCATGCAGACGCACTCCCTACAAATTCATCCCAATCATTCTAGAATAATGAAGTATTTCAGATAGAGCTGTTCAGTTATCTGGTGAAAACTGCATTCTTTCATATCGCAATAAATATCGAAGGAGAAACATTGCGATGGCATTTTTATTCAGTATCATGCAGCCCTAAATCAGGCATGAAAAACAAAAGACAAGTGTTCTGGCCAGCTGGCTAAGCCCTACTCTCAAGTCTTGATCACAGCTTCAAGCTGTCAAACTTCATGCCCTCACGCTTCTAAAGTTTAGATTACAGGTGAAATGTGGCCATAATCTATAGTTTATTTAGGGAACTGTTTAAGTAGGTTAAACTGTGTCCATTTTGGGGAATTGTCAGTATATGCCTTGTTGATGTCAAATCACGACACCAATTCTTCTTACCCAAAAACAGGAGAGAGAAAAAAAGACTGAATGTTCATTCATGTTTTAAAACGGCAATTTTTAAACTTTTCACCCAAAAGTAATTAGAACTGTTCATTTATAGCTAGGAAATGATGTCGTCTGCAGTCTACATTAGCCCAAATACAAGAACAATAGGCCCCCCAGCCCCATTTGCAATGCAATGAATGGTGGATGTCACTTCTGATGAAAGTCTGGCACATGCCCCTTTCCCCTGTGTTCACGATGCGGACTGGATGTGAGCTTTTCACACAAAAGCAATGGAAGAGTCTGGGGCACAATGCCCTTCCTATTTGGGCAGACCCAGACCCCAAACATGACCGACTCTGCCGCCCGGTCCAGGTCAGCCATGTGATAGTGAGTACTACACCCACTAACTCACTCACTGCAACAGAGCCACATTATCTAACACCCTTTCCTTACGTTTGCTGGGCTCGTGACCACATAATCCAGTTGGGATTGTTTTAGTCAGCCGTGCCACACAATGAACCTGGATTACAGATTTCCAAAGTGGCTTTACTACTGCAGCTGCAGCTTAATCCCAAAATGAGCTCCAAGTGATTTTATCAACTCATGCAATATGGAGCCTCTTAGCACTGCACACTTCATGTCACTGTGCCAGTCAAGGGTCACAGTTTTGAAGTCTGATGTGGTTTTACTGCAGTTATGCTAATCAAGCAAAAACCGCAGAGTAAAGGGGAACTCCACCAGTTTTTCAAAAACTCTACAAAATTCAACGGCTGAGAAGTCAACTAAGTCTTTCGGGGTGGACGGACATGAAATGCTCCATTCTAGAGAAAACTGCAGAGCCAAGATGGTTCACAGTTATGGTGATGGGAACCAGACGTCTGAAGAATGTAATGCCTCTGAAAGCCCCCTTAGAGAAAGCATATGTCACCTGAGGTCTGGCACATTGTCTTATGAACATTTGAGCTTAAATGTATTTTAATCCATTCATGCTAAGGGACACATGACGTGGGTTGTAGTGCAAAACAGCCTACAAATGAAACCAACCAACACTGCCTATATGAACCCAGATTCACTGGTGGTTCGGGATAAGAAATGAATTGGCCGAATTTGTGCTGTAGACATCACCACCACTATAACGAAACCCGCCTATAGGCTTCTCTACAAAGAACCATTTCACATCAAACCCCCTGAAAGACTCTCAAGGACTGAATCAGTCAACATTTTGAAACACTGGTGATGTTTCCCTTTAAAGGCATCATTACTATCACACGTGCCACAGAGGGCCTATAAACTGGTCGGTTAAATTTTACTGCACTCAAGAGAACTACGGTCAGTCAGCGTGGTCTAAGAAAACCAGCACAACCTTCTGCTAAATCAGAAAACAGACGAGCGGTTTGTGTGACAGTGACCGGGGGGTTAGCTCTGCTAGCCCCTGCCGATCACGGGTCCAGCCCTCAGGCGGCTCTCTGTTGTCTTTATTCACCAGGCTAACGTAAATTCTCACGAACTACCTGACAACGGCTACGGTCTCCGTAACGAACCATATGAAAACACGAGGTGTAATTTACCTGAATACAAGCACAGCCTGAGGTGGGGGCTGAGGTGAAAGAGGAACCAGAGGAATAAAGGCTCCCAAGAGGTGAAGAGAAACAAACACCGCCGCACTCGCCAGTAAAAACATTTCAGCACCTTGTCAGCGTTAGCGAGTTAGCCGGCTAACGTTAGCCTGGGGTTCCTGCGCGACAGCGAGGCACGGTTGTATTAAAACAGTAACATTAACGGGATAAAAACCGAAAACGCCCTCACAGATAAGCCACGTTTACCGTTTCTGAGGAAAACTGCTCCTATACTCACCGGTATGAGGCATCTTTTCTGTCGTGCGCTCTGTGTGTACCTCTTCGGCCAGCCGGGTCTCGAGCGGACCGCTTACCGTTTATGTATTCCTGAACATTTCAAAGCCTCATCGATTCACAGCCTTCCGTTAAACATTCAACACGCAGGATTAAACGGCTCAAACGGAACAACGCGCCTATTCCTCGGCTAGAAACGCTTAGCTCCCCTCGTTTACGCGTCGCCGTTAAATCCTTGTCTCCAAATCCTCCACTTGCACGGACTCTGATGCGGGAGACCGGAGGAAAAACGGTGCTGCTGCTGTTTTTGTCGTTTCGATGCGCGCGGCCGCCGAGAGCATAATTATTTTCCACGTCGTCTTCGTCGCGCTTCACAAGGGGACCGTATGTCCGTCCGTGTCGGCGCTCGGGCAGCAGTTTCCGCGCTCCGTGTCTCCTCTCCTCATGTCTCGCGGACTCAAGGTGCTGAGAGAGAGAGATAGAGAGAGAGCCTCTGTCGCCTTTGTGTGGCCACGCGGGGTCGCGCGCTCTAAGCACGCGACTGTAGGATGTGGAGATCGATTTACAGAACCGATTCCTTCCAACTGTCCGTTTCAATGAATCAAACCGATTCAGTGATTCCTTCTGAATTCACAGCTTCGTTCTCATTTCCTCCGTCTACAATCTGATTCGACTCTGTAGTTGAGTCAGACTCGTAATGCTAATTCACTAAAAAAGAGGAAACGTAACAAATTACATGTTACAGTGCGGGACTTCATAAGGTGACGGTTTACGACGTTCAGTTGTGAACTGTGTTATTTACATAGAGGTAAACATTTTGTAAAGGCTAGAAACAAAGGGTTCGCTTCAACTGCACTGGTGAATCGGTTCAATCGGATGATTCGTTCCCAAATCGAACATTGTTATTGAGCAGATTTTGAGCTTTAAACACGTACAACAACATGGTATTTCACAATAGCCGTGGTAATCGCGACTCTTCATTCATAGTTTATACAAAAAAGGAAAGTAGGCTCGTTGTTTTACTTTATACATCCATATCAGAATATTACTGCAACCTTACATAGCCATTATTGCAGCCACCATCACTACACCAGCCAGAAAATAAACTAAACTGCAATGATTCAGCACCTATGTCGAGTTCAGACAGAGTTCATTTATGGCAGGTCTTAATACACACATACACAGCTTGCCATTTTTAGATCATGCTACTCGGCATTAATGCTTGCACGTCGCCCTCTAGTGAGCATGACTGGCCAATGCCGCTGTCCATGGTGCTTGGAAGAGTTACTGAACTCGAAACTGCAAGTCACGATTCTCTTTAGCATTAAAGAAGAGGCGTCTTAGTCCATGTAATGGCGCTTTCATATTTTATTGCAACAGTCCCACCTTAAGTACATCATACACTCATCCTCCTCTTCTGACTATAAAATGAGACAAGTAATATTCAAAAAGCTAAATCATAATCTTGGTGTTTCAAACACACACGTCAATGTGTTTAGCATGACCATCCACACCAGATATGAGCCATGCTTCCTGAAAAGTAGGTACATTCTTCGAGCATTAGCCATCACACTAAGCCTCAATCAAAAGACAAGCAAACCACACATTATTGCATAGCAGTAGCTCTCCCTAACGGTTATTTCAAATGTCAGTACACTAGTTGATTTACAAATGTACTTGGGAGTCAAAGGTTATCGGAGGCACAGATCCATTACACATTAAATAAAACTTACTTAAAAAAAACACTTACAAAATAGGAAACAGGGCTGAAATCACCATTTCAACCCAGACTGACACATATATTAGTGTTGAGTCATCTGTTAGGTACATACGGTCTTCAACCTTCATAAGATCCTTTTTGTACACTTCAGCTGATTCTCACATTGATCTAGACTAGCTCTATTGTTTGTTCCCTTTTCCATTTACTCACATGCAGAAACAACACATTCACTGCCCTTCCTTATTCAACGGCAGAGCTAGGAGCTTCTGTAGGAACCAACAAAATCCTTCAAGAGACTTTCAGTCAAGAGACCATTTAGGTAGTTGCATGATCCGGAAGTTCACCCCGACTGTAAAAGAGTCACTTTGGTCGCTGATGAAACATCATGTTAGTGAATGTTATGACATTTAAGTTTCAGTGTCCTGGGAAAGATTAGCTTTCTAGTGGGGCACGTAGAGGAATGCAGCCATCCATCTCCAAAGACTCAGGCCAGCCCTCGTATTTATTACTAGTTTTGCTGTTCTTCATTCGCTGGGAAAAAAAGAGAAAGAGAAAAAAAGGGGAGAGGATTTAGGTGGATTAACAAATTCCATTTACTTAGCTACAGTACTGCACAAATGTCTAAGATCACACTTTCGTTTATTTAATTTCCAGCCATTAGTGTCCATTAAAGGTGCCGCAGAATGGAAAACTGTAGTAACATTGTCATAGCTGACTACAGAGAGTTCAGTATACAAGACTGATGTTCTGTGAACCTCAAACACTGTTGTTCTTCCTTCAAACGCAAATCCTGCACTTCTAAAAGAGGACAGTAAAATGTAAACTGTTACGTAACAGTCTTGACTCTTGAGTAAAATTTATGCTTCCCAAATATTCTAGCACAATGAAACGACAATGGAGCAATAGGAATGAAAATGGTGAAATATGTGGAGAAGTCTCAAATTCCAGGCTGTGTGAAGGTAGTCCCTTTGGAACTGTCAGCAGGCATTCCTGCAGTCAATCTTTAAACAAGGCTGAAGTTGGCTTCGTATTTGCCAGTTTCTAATCACAAGATCTGTTCTACTTTAAATGCTACGGCTTGTACAGAGTGTAGAATGTAACTGTGGCACACAAGCTGATGAATAGGAGGCCAACTTCAGCTCCCACATTTGCAACAAGATCCTGGACAAGTTGATCGTGTGCTCTGCACATTTCACTCCATCCAGTTTCTCAAACCTTGGACAATATGGAGCAGTTTCACTCAGCATTTAACACTGAAGAGACTGAAGAGAGGAACGGTTCCTGCTTTATTAGCATCACAACCCCAACAGCAACCTGTAAGTAGCAGCCATGCTGTGCGACTGTAGCCACTGTCTGATAGTTAAACCAGCAAGCTAACAATTTTAATTTACTCTGTGTTGATATTGAGATTGTCTCACAGCTCATCAAATTATTGTTGCGCTCACCAAAAATGGGAAAGCGGCTCATTTCATTCCAGGGCCAAATCAAATAGGCAAGTCAATTGGAATCTGTCCATTTTTCACCCCTGGTTGGTTGCTGTTGACCTTTAAAGCCTTGCATAGGCTTGCACCTACTTATTTGTCTACTCTTTTACATTCTTATGCTCCATCACATAAGCTAAGATCCTCTGGCTCTGGTTTTCTGGCTGTTCAGGCTGTCCTCTATGGGTGGAAGGTCCTTTAGTGTTGCTGCCCGTACCCTCTGGAACTCCTTATCTTCATCAATTCGTTCTTCTCCCTCTCTTTCAATCTTTAAAGCCCAGTTAAAAATGTACCTCTTCTCAGAAAACCTTTATTCACTACATTTTTCTTCTCCCCATAAACTGTAAAGCGTCCTTGGGTATGAGAACGGTGCGATACAAGTTTAACCTATTATTATTATTATTATTATTATTATTATTATTATTATCAGAAAACTATTTAAAATACTGAATAAATGTATTCTGTGGCACCTTCCTGGACAAGTTATTCATTTTTCAGAGTTTTGATAAAAAGTTGCAAAACACATTTAATAGAGAATTAGCCTTGAAGCTTAAAGCTGGTTTACACAGAATCAAAGTTAAAGTTGGGTCAGCATTTTCCTCTTTCCACAATCCAAGTAACCTCAAACACGTTCAATGACTGTGAGGTCTGAACTCGGCAGTGGCCAGCCCATTGTGCGGACCACACCAGCAAGTTTCTGTTCCGGGCTTTTGTACAGCACTGCACATATACTTCTGCAAATTTCTGATGGATTCGTCCTCTTCTGAGACATGCCAAGAGGATACTGAACACAGTGCATAAACAATTTCAACATTTCGCAGGACAATCATACCTGCTCAAATGGGCTTTTGTTCTCTATGCCTTTGGCTCCTACAAAAACCCAGCTGTCCCTAAAGGCCAGTTCCTTTACTGCTGAGCTGCCCAGCTCCTCGAATAGCCGGCGCGCTTCATCGTTTAACCTGCAAGCCACAGTTTAAACAGCCATCAATTCAAGAACAATACAAACAAAACCACAAAGACATTCCTTCAGAACCTGCGAACTGACGTCACAGTTTCCTAACACTGACGTACGGATTTATTTTCTGCAAGGCAGTGAATCTGGTTTAATGTTAGATGTGTGCAGGAGATGTATGGGACCTTACTTAGTGGCTGCATCATCAAAAGAAGCCACAAGCACTAAGGTTCCTTCATGGAGAGGTCTGAGAAACTTCAGCAGATCAGACACGTCTGTGGAAGAGGATGAAGATGGTTAAACCAAGCTTTAACAATGCGTCATTCCCAGGTGGAAATACAGCTAACATACTAGATGAGAGCACCATTTGTTTCCAAAGTTGTAGTTTTTTTTTTTTAAATATTAAAAAAAAAAAAAAAAAAAGTACTTTTACCACAGACCACAACCCACAGTAAAGTGACCACTGTTATCACTTAGTCACAGTAGTCAGTACTGTTATCAACACAAAAACAGTCACAGACGTTTTTTAACAGATTATATACCTAAAGCTAACTGTTTTAATATTATCATTACAACAGAAACACACCTCCTTCCCACATGTCAAATGCTTTTGTTTCCAAAAGCTCACCAGAGACCCCTGAAAAAAGAAAGTTTGAGCAGTTAGCATCAGACATTAAAAGAACTTTACTGTATTGTAACATCATACAACTCTTTACAAATCATATCATTCTGCAAAGTCTACAGTTTACATCCCACATAACAGCATACATATACTGTACTAAAATTAGCACGTTTAAGGCTGTACTATAACGGATTAGATCTGTCATGGTATGAAGGGAAATTAATGGGAAACCTGCACATCTATTAAGACATCATTGACAAAAATATAAAACCTTTAGCAGGAGAATACCATGTTATATCACACATAAAAACATTTTTTATAAGGAGAATCGACAAAAATAAGAAAAATAAGTGAACAACAGAAATAATGGTAACACTTTAGATTAAGTATTGACTTACTAACATGATGTAACGCATTAGTTAACATGATTTAACATTAAGCATTGTAATCATTGTTAATGTATTACTTCCTGTTAATTAATGCATTACTTTATGTTAGTTAGTCAACATTTAATGTAAAGTGTTACCAAAATAATTCTGGGATGCTCCATCCCCAGTTTTACAGTATTCATATTATTTCTATAGATGCTGCTGTTTTCAGAACATAAGAAGCTTGAGAGTTGAGAAATGACAGATAAGTCACATTTGACAAATCAGAACTTACAAATAAGTGTTTAACCGAATTTACTGGAGTACAAAAAAAAACGTAACTTTATTGGCTGATGTGTCAGTTTCTGAATTTTTATACTATATCTTTATCACGCATCACATTCCTGCACAAAAAAAGATAGGTTTGTTACCATTTACTAGGGCAATATTAAGTCCTCTCCCAACATTGTTCTTGACACTGCTGACAAGCCTGGAAAAAAGGAAAAGATAAGTCGAATACATTTCACTCCCTAAAGCAGTTCAGGATGTTGGCTACAGCAGCACAAGGACAACATGCAATAGAGTCAGAAACAGCACGCAGAGGTGGCAGAAACAGAAAGTAACGCATACTTGCATCATGCTCCCAATGAGAAGCTGGTAATGATGGAAAATGAGAAAGAAAGAATATATAAGAATGAAAAGATGATATTTTGAAAATGGAAAGCTGGAAAGTTGGACAGACAGACATAGAGAGACACAGACAGAGAGACAGACAGATCTTCTTGGCTTACATTTTATCCTCCAGACAGATTTTGGGGCCAATGACGTTGGCAGCTCCAGAGACTAAACGGAATGCGAGGTGTTTTGGAGGACATGGGGAAGAAAGACCACACTTAAACTTGCGTGGCCTCGGTTCTAGGATAAACCAAAGCATGTTATTCAATGTTGACACAAAAAAGCTGTAATAAAAAAATAATAATAGTAATAATAACAATAATAAGCAGTACTTTATCATACCTTGAGTTGGCTCCTCCTGTGCACCTGTGGATCACGCAATGTAACAAAAGATTAACCTCAAAACTTCACCATGTCCTAACCTCAACAACCAGTTAGCATAATTGTTGACTTAAAATTGGCGAAAGTTTTGAGCTAAAAATTAGTAATGCATAACGAACAGCAAAACAATAGCAAACCTGCCTATGATTAATAATGCAAGCGACTCAAGTAGCACGTTAGTGCTAAACAAACAGCAATTTCCTTTCATTAAATAACTTTTCTGAAACATGTTGCAGGCATCAATTTCAAAAAGGCCATACATTTTTCAATAACATTTCTCAGTTCCAGCAGCTGTTTTTTGTCTTTGTACTTAATTTTAAATGATTTAAATAATTGGCACATTGCCTTCCCAAAGACAAGGTAAACTTTCTTTGACCTGAAACAGCGAACTGCTCACCGGTAAAGAACATCTTCACCACAGAGTTGCCATCTCCTCCTAGTATGGAGCTTGCCAGAAGCCATGTCAAGCCCACGAGAAGCACCACAACGACAGCACGCAGCGGTCCTACGAGATACAGAGGATGCAATGAAGAACATATGAAACCACTGAGAGACCACACACACTGAGGATTAAGAGGCATGAGGTCAGCTGTAGTGTAGTGCTTCAACACTACATAGCCTAAACACTGCGTCCAATCTTTTCTCACATCTAGAATTACATGAGTCACAATGCAGTGACCCTGCACAGATAATGTCATTTGTCCAATACTGGTAAGACTGCGGTGTGATTCATATTAAAAACACTCTCAAATTCAGCTTCAGTCAAATTACATGTTATGTTGATACCATAATGAAAATACGTCCTCTACAGAGTAGAAACTTAAAAGCCATTTTGCCGGAAACTGTAGTGCATAATTTGAACATATTGGAAAAAAATAAAACATAAAATGCCTGCAACTTTCGCACAGGACACATTTATGTTTTATTTTTTTCCCCCAATATGTAAACTTCAGCAAATAAACAATAATTTTGCACTGAAATGTGTATAAGAAATTTCTCAGATGAGGACGTGTTAACTTATTTTCATTATGAAAATTAATGAGTCACCCAAACTCATGCATATGACTGCATACTAGGCAAAGACACTAAATGTGGCCATTTATTGCTGAGTATTCTGAGCAGCACATAGCGGGGCACAACCTAACATTTTGTTTTTGCTAAATTATTCTTTGAGGCATGCGAGACAGATTCATATTTTTTGAACAAAGTCAACCTGCACATCCCAGCTACTAATGAAACCAAACCAAAACTTAATTTCTTGCACCTAACATTTGTGAACTGCACTGCAGGTGCCACAGATGGTATGGCTAGCTGTAACAGTCGCTTAAAAACCCGAAATGCAAACATGAATACACACAAGTATACAACGATCAGCCATTACATTAAAACCACCTCCCTGCTTCTACACTCATTATCCATTTTATAAGCTTCATTTACTATAGGGATGCACTGTGTAGTACGACAATTACAGACTATAGTCCATCTTGTTTCTCTGCATACTTTATTAATGCCCTTTCATCCTGATTCTCAATGGTCAGGTTAGTGTGTGTTGTGCTGGTGTGAGTGGATCAGACACAACAGTGCTGCTGGAGTGTTTAACACTGTGTCCTCTCACTGTCCACTCTATTAGACACTGCTACCTTGCTGGTCCACCTTGCAGATGTAAAGTCAGAGATGATAGCTCATCTGCTGCTGCAGAGTTTGTGTTGGTCATCCTCTAGACCTTCATCAGTGGTCACAGGACGCTGCCCACAGGAGGCTGTTGGCTGGATAGTTTAGGTTGGTGGACGATTCTCAGTCCAGCAGTGACACGGAGGTGTTTAAAACTCCAGCAGCAGCACTGCTGTGTCTGATCCACTTTTATCGACTCAACATACACTACCACACCACCACCACCACCACATCGGTGTCACTGCAGTGCTGAGAATGATACACCACCCACATAATACCTGCTCTGCGGTGGTCCTGACCATTGAACAGGAACCCTGAGCAACAGACTGAAAGGAGGCTAACAAAGTATGCAGAGAACAGATGGACTACAGTCTGTAATGGCAGAACTACAAAATGCATCTATATGGTAATTGGAGCTAATTAAATGGACAATAAGTGTAGAAACAAGGAGGTAGTTTTAATATTACTGCTGATGGTGTATTTAGCAAAATAAATGTGATTTAATCGTTTAATTGAATGTTTAACTGATATATACTTTATATACATGACATCTATACCACATTTTATACTGAATCTGTGCCCAAAAAAAAATCAACTGCTATGAATTTATAATATCCGGACATTCATTTTATTATTTTAGAATTTTCAATGATATGTTGCTTTCATTTCAGTTATCATTTTGAACATCTCTAAAATGTCCTTATGTTTTATTTACTGCTTTCTGGTGTACTTTTTGAAACCTAGCGATGACTAGTTTGACTTCAGACTTTTGAACTGTCGTGTGACCAGCACATCAATTAAATAGGAAGTAGCCAAATTGTGGTTTTCTTCTCTTTTATGTACTCAGCATTTGCAACTAGGACAAACCACTTAAAAACCACAGTTTAGCCAACGACCCCAAGGCATTCAACTTTTTAAAAAAAACAAAAAAAAAAAAACATATTAGACACAAAGCGGTGGTCCAGACTCAAACTGAAACCCTCACTAAATAGTCTTCAAAAGTGAAACATCAGTGCAGTTTAGTGCAAATCTAAGCTCAGTCAAAGTCCATAAAACTGTTGCAGGTGGTGTTAATAATTCTACAACAAGGATACACATTGCCTAAAATATGCCCACAGCAACATTTGACAGCACCCATATCCGCCTCCAAACTGTTTCCAATCCAAACAGTTTAAGTACACAGAAAAAATAACAAATGACTTTTCTGTTCTAATACTGTATACATAGCCTCTATAGGGTCAGTGTGAAGTGTACAAACCTGCCAGCCTCATGTTAGCTGGACGGCAGACCCGGAACAGAATAAGGCCACTTTGATGAGTCTCCTGTCTGAGCAAGAAAACAAACGGGTTACACATACAGAAAAACGGATTTCGTCAGTAACTCATTTAACATGTTTACACGCCTTTGGGTAATGAGATAATATAAATTCCGTGGCTATATGAGTCAGGCACTAATCAGATTTCTGTTTTCCACCTGACCAATAAACTCATAGAAGAAGACGTTAGGTTAACATAACCTAAAACTCAAACCATACGCCATCGCTTTAAAATATCAAGTCGTTTAACCTGAAAATACGAACATACGTCATCCAGAGGACGAAGAGGAACACTTATAGCCTTTGTTTCGTCAAGCATGTAGTTGGTTTCATGGCCACTCAGAAAGTGCTTTGTTGTCATTTTGCAGCTACTGTTATAAACACTGCTTGTTTATTTACAGTACTGCAGTCCGTTTTAAGAATATGCTGTTTACAAGGCCATTTGAAAAATCTGATAACTGCAGAAATCCAATTATGCTCAGATAATTAAACGCATGGAAACCCGCTCACTGGCCATGCTGAGGCCCATTTCTTTCTTATGTCTTCCAGTGACTCACATGTTCAGATGAATATATTACAGAAGCATTTTCACTAGTGGTCTCAGACTTTGGACCCCAGTGTTTTTTGTTACAGTCTTGATGTTTTCTACAGTCAAACTGATGCAAACATTATATACTCATTAGTCTGCTACAACATGCATTTCCAAAATAAACATCACTGAATTAATGTGAAGTTCATAAATAGTGTACTCTGTGCACTGTGACAACTAATGTAACCAAAGACAAACTCCTTGTATGTGTGAACATACTTGGCCAAGCAAGCTTGATTCTGATTCTAATTCTGATTCTAAACAGGTAGAAGCAGCTAATCTCCTGGCTGGACACTTTAAATTTCAGCACATTCATCTGGTTACAGCAGATAATACTTTAAAACTGGAATAAATGGGAATTGAACTAACAAAACGTTAAACTGTCAAAACAAGGCCTATAAATCTTCTTAGGGACAGTGCACAGGGGCTAACCATGAGTTGGAGGCGATACAAATAACCTGTTATGTCTCCCTAATATTCAGTTATATCTGACACCAGTGCCGTTTGACAGCCCTAAGCAGGACTTTTTGGGGGAGCCTCCAGTCTTGTTAGATGATGTACTGTGAAATCAGAGGCTAAATAAAAATGACTAGCACAAGCTGTCTAATTTACATACATTAATAGCTGTCTATTTTGTGCTGGCGACTGGCTGCTTGTTTGGGGTTCTAATAAAGATGACCTTCGATCCAGGGGTGTCTCACAACGCAGTGTACCCTGCTTACACATGTAACTTTAAGCTTAGTTTGATCCAACTCTGGTAGCAGTGCTTTTTAGCATTATCAACGACTAGCTTTCCACATATTTAGATGGCATGATTATTTACGGCTTTGGCAATACTGGCTTTTCATAATGTACACAGGCACCAGAATTAATCTCAGACTAAACCCACTGCATCTGAACCTGGATTAACAGAGAAAGTTGTCCAGGTACTAGCTAAAACTAACAGCTTCACTACCACAGATCACACAGTGTGGCACCATTTTGTAGTTCAGCTTCTATTTTAACCATTGGTTATATGGCCTGATGAATCAGGAGTTTCCCGATTTTTAACCCTTTCATATGTTAATCCTGTGATTTCATTGTGATACAAATTAAAGGGGTGCTTCTCAGTTTCTGTGTGGGACATGTGTCGTGGTACCTGGCAACCCAGCCCAGAAGCAGAGGTGAGCATGCACAAAGGATGTGTCAGTGACATTGGCTGTTTTTGAAATGGCACGCTACTATACTGCACACAGCATACTACAGTAGTATGTACTGCATACTGTACGTGCCCCCTGCGTGTAAGAGTTGGTTATGACGTCTGCCCTTAACACTATGTCAACGTCGCCAAAGACTGCAATGGTGTCGTGCCAGACTGTCACGCTTTTGTCTTGGTGGAGACGACCAACAAATACATGTGTGGAGACACCGTGGTCAGCGCCAAGCCACATATGCAGAGGTGTCCAGGGGTGTCACTCCACCTCCACCCCTACAGCAAACTCTGCAGGAACTGTGTGGGAATATTCAAGCTGCATGGGATGGATTATCGCAGGACACCATTAGGAACCTCTACAACTCCATGCCAAGACGTCTGGCATGCTGCATTAGCAAACATGGCGGCCCGACGCCATACGGAGACACTACTTCTGTATGTGTAGCTCAATAAATACTACCCATACCAGTCTACCAGTCTATACCAGTCTTCCTTCCCAATAGCACTGCAATCTGACACTTCCTTCTGGGTGCAACTATTTTTAATGACGAGTGTAATTAAAGAATAAACGTTATAAATGAGCAGCATTAAAATAAAGCTTATAACATTCAATATGGCGTCTGTTTACAGAGGAAACCCCGCCCCTCACGAAAAAGAGCCAATCAGCTCGCTAGTTACGCCACGATACTCCGGTGCTGTATTTTTCCCTTAAATTTATTGTCTTAATAATCTTTAGATTTCTTTTCATACTCGGTTATCCGTTTAGTTTATTTAGTTTCAAAGTTTAATAATTAAATGAATGTTTACAAAGCCCTTGAGGATTGGCCATTAGCCGATAACCCCGATAACATCCCTCTTTTGACAGTCCTTTGCTGGCAGGTCTGGTAAAATATTATGTTTCGATGCTGTATTCGTAGTTGTTGTGCCTGTATGGTCAAAAAATGACTGTGTCACGAAAGTTCCTGTCTTTTATCCGTTTTCTAAAAGCAAATCGTTGTGGTGAAATGAAAGGTCATTCACCATTCAACCAGCAGATGGCGTAGGTCTGCACTCGCCCTCCTCCTAGTAATCAAACTCTCACAGATAAAGCCCAAACCCACGTGGATTTTTAATTCTCGCATGTAATAATGCAGATGTTACGCTGTGGCTGTGTAACTATATATAAAGCAGACATCCAGCACACTGACCGTCTAAGATAATTACCGGGCATGAGGAGGCACTCAGTCAGGGAGAGACTGGATAAACAAACACATACACAAAGCATTCCCCACCTTTTCCTGTACTGCATAACGTACTTACTAACTCGCTCTTTATCAGACTGGTTATTACGCACTGGATCTAAGAAACTGCTCCATTCAGAAAGGAAGTCTGAACCAATGTTTGTTCATATATTACGTTTTGTGTTTCTACCACTAGGACTCTATTGCTAATATGTGTACGGCGTTTTCCATACAAAGCTATATTAGCAAAACGCAGAAGTTTTTAATAGTTAATAATTTTTATGTTTGCTGTCAACAGAAAGTTATTTTCTCAGTTCATTTCCTCCGCCAGTCTTTCTCTGTGTCCTGTGTTGTTTGGTATGTCAGTCAGAACATCATGTGCTGAACTGCAACACATAACACGGTTTACTTGCTAATGCTAATTATTTAGCTATCCAGGTTACCTGCCGGCTAAACCATCCTCATCAGTATACATATATATCAGCTAATGAACGAGAGAACCTGGATTACCGTATATGGCGAGTGTATGGCGATCAGATCGGGAGGTTTCCCCGAAGCACAGATGAGAAACAGCAGTAGTTGAGAAGTAAAAGGGACGATCAGGACATGCTGACTCCCAGTGAGGATTGCTGTGTTTATGATAAAGAACCACGTCCGCAGAACAGAACCTCTCCAGTCACACACCTCAAACAGCATCCATTCGTTCCGTCCCAGCGAGCGAACCTTACAGTACAGCGCCAGCAGAAAACGCCTGTGCGGCACAGAGATGTTCCGGTTTCGATGGACTAACAATGATTGCGTCACGATGCGCGCGTCCAAACCACGTGGGACTGAACAGAGGGGTAAACGGATTCAATATCCTGAACCGATTCATTTGAACGGTCAGATTCAATGATTCCTTAAAGCACTTGTGGAGACATTTTAAATACAAGAAAATTCAAGAGGGATGTTCAGAGTGTTGTATCTTGTGATTTTCTCCATTTCAATTGTATCTGGATTGTCCCGCCTATAGCTGGGGTAAATATAGCACAGCCTTGCACTGCTCCAAAATCCAGTGCCGACATGCTTTACACCACTCCAACCGACGCTAGGCATTGTGTAATTTGATTTTAGGCTTGTGCGCAGCTGTGTGCCCACAGAAGCAATTTTGGAAAGCTTCTGAAACACTGTTCTTGTGCTTGTTTTGTCTCCAGGGCCAGTTTGAAACTCTGCAGTAAGTGACACAACAGAGAACAGGCACTGTGCGCTTCAGCACTCGGCAGTCCTGCTCTGTGAGGTTGCATGATCTAAAGCTTTGTGGCTGAGCTGTTGTTGCTCCTAGACTATTCCATTTTGCATACAGAGCATGTAAAGTTGACCAGGGCAAACCTAGCACGCCAGAAATTTCATAAACTGACTTGGCAGAAATGGAAGTGCCATGTTTTTGGATTCTCAGCTTGTCAGTACAACCCTTGCCAGTACAATGTTGTGTTTTAGCAAAATGAACAAATATTCCGGTAATGAAAATAATTACAGTGAATTATAACAAAATATTATAAACTGTATCATTTGAATTGTTGTTTAAATAGTTTAGCTGTCAGATTTTGTTTAGTCATTTAGTCAGAAAACAAACAAACAAATGAACAGCTGTTGTACAGTAGATATCATAAGTGAAAAACATAAACTAAAATATTTAATAGTTAAAGAAACATAATATTTTTCCAGTTGCATCACCACAGTGCAATTGAAAAAGAATATCCTAACCCTGTTGTGCATCTTACTTGTTGTGGTTAAATCCATTAAACTTACAAAATGAAGAGTTTTAGTTTTAGTACAGCATATATTATATGTAATAATTCATTACAATATCTAGGTGTAATGATCTTCATACCTACCAGCTTTTGTTAGAGCCACATTACTAAAGATAATAACTTTTATAACTTATAAAAGTTATAAAACTATATATATATAGTACACACACATATATACATGCACTGTAACCGTATGACATCATCACCGTGCGACAGTGGTGGCCTACATGTAGAGAAGCCATGCCTATTTATCATGTTTTTTAAATAATAAACAAAACATTTCTATTTGGTTTATGTCATATTTTACCGGAATTGGATACGGACACTGTTTTAGGGTACACAGAGTCTTAACAGTCAGGGTCCCCCCTTTAAGAAGGTCACTGTGGTGTGTAATAAGTTTACCTGTAACGGCGGTCAGACTGATTCTCATCATCAATCAGAGTCTCACAGTTCATGATGTGGAAACTAAAATAAAACACGCCCCGGAATCTGTACCAACTGCTAGCTCAGTGAGTCAGAGCCAGAGGGGAAAATGGCCTCCTGCTCCTCCAGATCGCTGTACTCCCTCGCCAAACCTCTCCAGCCGCTGTTGGGCGGACGGCTGGGAAGCACAGCGAAGGCAAGATTTTACACGTCTTCGGTCTTTAATCTGTATAAAGGTCGTGTTTTGATTAGGCTGTCCACAGATTACGAGTCGCTGTGCGCGCCAGCGATGTAGCAGTAGCATCTGTAGTAGCATGACAGCTCAGTTTACCAAAGACGAGCATGTGCCAGAACTAAACATCTGTCACACCGTAACTACAACACTTCTGGAAGTCTGTAGAAACATGGCTGATTAGGACTTTTATAAACACGTGTGCGACCGGTAGTGAGGATGTTAGCAGCTCTTCATATTAGCTGCTTCCTGAAACAAGCCGTGTGTACATGTTGATACTTGACTCTCTCTCTCTCTCTCTCTCTCTCTCTCTCTCTCTCTGTTTTTGTGTGTGTATATTTAACTGTTTTCGTCTCAGGTTTTTGGAGCTGTGGTCTCCAGTCAGAGAAATAAGTCTACATACACAGTGAGTGAGATTTGGTTATGTGGCTTGACTTGAGTGTTAAACTAGATCTCTACAGCTTAGATTAACTGTAACTGCAAGAATGTGAAACTTGATCCTACTGTCTCATTAAACTTAAAGCAACTGAACAAAAAAAATCATTCAAACAACAGCCAAACAACACATGTGCCGTTTTGGTAGCTTTCCCTGTGCCTGTACTCTTTTTAGGGGGTATGAAACCCATTCCTGCCAACTTCCTGAACAGTTCAGTTGTTGTGATGTATAGGTCTATTCACAGTGTTCGATGTGGAATGATGCGCTGTAGGGAAATTAGTTCTTTACTGTGGTGGTGATGGTAACCAGGGGTTGTGTTGTTAACACATATGGAATCATTTATTTACTACACAAAACTAATAGTGAGTTTTATATGTGATGCTGATGATGGTAAATCTGAAAACAATGCGTTAGATGAATGTGTTTTTAAAAATGTGCGTTTTAAGCCATACCCCTATCCGGTACCTACCCTTAAATTATGTAACAACTTCCCGCAAGGTAGCTTTTAGGGTAAGATGAGCAGCTTTCGGAAATGAAAACTGGGGATATTGCAAGATTTGTCGATGAGGAAACAAAGTCTCAGAAGTCACCAAGTCTACTGGCAGGGATACATTTAACACAAAAGATTCACTGATTGTATGAGCCCATGTTTCTAAAGGTTAAAAAAGACCCATGGCTATAGCCCAATAACCAGACAACCAGAAAGTTCTGGAGAGACAGAGATGACTAGATGTCATAGATGACTGAAAAAGTAATGCACTATTTGTAGATGACATGGTAGATAACAGTGGTGGATGAAGTAGACAAACCATGTACTTAAAGTAGAGATACTCAAGGTAAAATACTTCTCCAGTAAAAGTAGAAGTTCCTCCCTTTAGACCTCCACTTGAGTAAAAGTACTAAAGTATTTATCTTCAAATGTACTTAAGTATGGAGAGTAACAGTAGCATGATTTATTATGGCTCTAATGTCCTATTATCATTTCTGGAACAAGGCTCTTAATCAGCTCATTTTAGGTGAAGAGACTCTAGTGTCTTTCTCAGTACACCAGTCTTTAATAGAAGGTCATTAATTAATCTGACACTGATGTCTATTCAAATGATCATAAGCACAAAACGCTGAAGGAGAACAGTTTCCTTTAGCTAGAACCAAGCTCTGTCCATCAGGTCAAAACAAGCTCAAAACACAGTGACCGCTGTACCCTGATTGGTGCCCTCACTTCCTGCTTGTTTCATTTTGACATGCTATGTTTTTATGCACATATAAGCCAAAAGGACATCTTGAAAAGACGTTTGTGGTACTGCTATTGTAGACTCATTTACACTTTGATGCTTTACTCAGCAGTATCTAAAGCAAGACCAGCAAGTGGTAGATGTGGGTAGTAGATAGCAGCAGTCAGGTCCTCTGTGGGCCAAAACAAGCGCAATGCAGGACCTCCACCCATCTGCTCTGCTGTCAGGTCTTTCTTAGGACTTTGTTTGACATTTACAGTTAAAAAAGGGGATATTTGACCAAAATCCTTGTTTTCCAGGGCATCAAAAATGCTTTAAATACTTTGAACTTACAGTTTCACCACCACTGTGAACAATTCAGACTCTTTAGAATTGAACAGTTCACATCAGACCACTTTGAATGACATGCTTTTATCTTAATTTAGATATGCAGAAATCTAACGTTCATTTAATGTGTGAATGTATATTTTGTATTGATCATCTTCTGGCTAATGTGGCTAATTCTCTCTCATTTACATCTCCTTTCCTCCTCCCAACTGTCCTCCTCCTGAAGGGACAAAGCATAGTAAGTGTCCTGTTGCTAATAAATTTTTAAAGCTGAGACATATGAGACACGCTGAGGCATATAAACCCTGCCAGTGTCGTAATTGTATTAAAGCTTAACTTTGTGCTCGGGTCTGAAAATAAATTTTTCATATCTACAGCCTCCACCTGCCAGGTATGGTGGCAGACACACAGTCACACTTATTCCAGGGGATGGGATCGGCCCAGAGCTGCTCAACCATGTCCGTGAACTCTTCAGGTCAGTCTCATGAATGCCCTCTCGGCCAGTGTAATCGGGATGCACTGAGCTGCCAGTTTAATAGATGTGTTTTATGTGGTACACCTACAGCACTGTAGTTAAGTCAATTTGTCTGTGGGGTTTATATAAGTGTAAAATGTAGTATGTTCAAAATCTCTACATCTACATTTAAAGGTTTACCGAATGTTATTGGTATTATGAGTGGTTGAAATAAATTATATACACCTATATATGTCTTTTATAAACAATGCTTTCCTTTAACTGTTATGTGTTTTTGGTATAATTTTGCTAAGTGTTTTAATTTGCTAAGTTTAACTTCATCCTGTTAAGCTAATAAAACCTAATAAAAGTACAGTAATTCAGTAATAGTTCAGTTTTAAAAAGTATTTTTTTATGTAATTTATAATTTTCAATTTTTTATTATTTTTTTATTTTTTAAATAAATTTCAATACTTTGTTTTCACATGGAAATCAAACCGCTTCTAAGGCAAGCTGTTTTCCATGTACAATGTAACGAAACCATATAAAATTCAAAATGATGGTGTTCTTGTAGGTTAATTTAGGAATAGAACATAAAATGCATATCTATTACCACCATTATGTGGCTTATTCTTATTTTGAGCTCTCGTTCATGATTTCTGAGACAGCGCTTACCACTGTGATGGTGGAAGGACCCAACTAATATAATAAAATCAGCACAACACCCACTAACATGACACTACTGTCATTGTCGCTGCTTTGCTTACATTAGTCGCTTTCCATTGATGGATGGAGCAGCATGGGGTGATGCAAATGATACCTACAGGTGCGCCTACGTGGTAGGTGTTGTATAGGGTGAGTCAAAAGTCTCAGGTCACCCTTTTATTTCAGAAACGAAAGGGAAATTGACATATCTGAATAATCCAGCAAGTAATGGGTGAGAGGGCCTGTCTTTTAGGCTATGTCCGGAACATGGTCGCCATATTGAAAGCCGCCATGTTGGATCAAGGGCACATTTTTCCAATGGGAAGGTGGTCATGTAGCATATCAAAGAAGACCAGAATTTTCTCAGAAATCAGTTCCCAACTGGGAATGTTCCCTGTGATGCACACTGAACATGTCAAATAGCTGTGTTGTCCCTGATGCTGAACACAAAGCTGAATCCAATCATTATGAACCCGCATGCGAATCTCTGGAGAAATGCTGTTACAAGCCTCCACGTTGCGGTGCTGAAGGTGGTGTTTGTTGCAGATTTTCTCAGCATAGACAGTTTGTTTGAGATGACCCCAGAGATAAAAGTCAAGTGGTGTGAGGTAGAGTGATCTGCTCGACACGTCGACACGTCTATCAGGGTCATCCTGCAGTTTCTGCTGCAGCTGGATCTTGAAGGGGTGCCACCTATTGGTATGAAGAATCCGTACAAGGGATGACTGGCTGACACCACATTCTGCTGCGAGACGTGATGTGCTGCAAAGGCTGCCAAAACCATTGTTGAGGTTTCTTCTTCGGTAGCGGTCTTCGGACGACCACTATGTGGCCGGTTTCTCAGACTTTGGCTATGAGGGATGCCACAGTACTATGTAATATTGGTGTTTCTGGGTGTCGGTTGTTGAAGTCTGCGGCTATGATACGGCAGCTGCGTTCCACGGACATCAGAAGCACCTCATTCCTCTCTTCTTTCATCAATTCCATCTTTAGTTACCCGTAACGAACAACAAAAGTTTTGAACTTTCTGTGTTGATAACTTTTGAACCACAAGAGATATTGCAAATATGATTGCAGCAGTCAATTTCTTTGATATGCTACATGGCCACCTTCCCATTGAAAAAATTTGCCCTTGATCCAGTATGGCGGCTTTCAAGATGTTCCGGACATAGCCTAAAAGATAGGCCCCCTCACTCATTTCTTGCTGGGGTGTTCAGATATGTCAGTTTCCATTTCTTTTCTGAAATAAAAGGGTGTCCTGAGACTTTTCACTCACCCTGTAAATGTAATAGCCTGTAAGCAAGGTACAAGGTAACTTGCACCAGGCAACCCCGGCATATCACATGCTTTACTGTTATTGATGTCTTTTGGGACCACTCTGAATATGACCTGGGTACAGATTCTCTGATGCATAACATTTCAGAGCGTTCAGTATTGAGAATAGAGCAGAGCCAACACTGTGTTGACTGACCACTGTGTTACACCATCACACTGCAGGTTCAGCTGTGTTCCTGTGGACTTCGAGGTGGTAAATGTCAATTCTTCCTTAACAACTGAGGATGACATCAACAATGCCATCACAGCCATCCGCCGTAATGGAGTTGCACTCAAGGGTCAGTGCTCTGCCAATGGAACTGTATGTGTATCAGTGTTTTTTGGTGGTTACTGAAGATTTGCTTTGTAATGAATTATTCCTTTTTATAGGCAATATTGAGACAAACCACATCCTCCCTCCTTCACACAAGTCAAGGAATAATCTTCTCCGGTAAGATTTGTCTATTAAAATGGTGATATACCTCTTTTTCCGAAGTTGCCACAGTTCTTATTGTAATATCTGGGACATTCTTTGGTCAAAAATACCACCAGGATGAAGCAGCACATCTCCCTTCACTCCCTGTCTGTACAACCCTATTCAGAATGGCCAGTTTGAGTGTCTTTTCCTTTAAATGGTACTTAGCTACTGCTCAATCCGCCACCCTCTTCTAAGGCCGTGGTGTGACGAGGCTTCACGCTGCTCTCGCCATGAAGTTCATCTTGGAAACATTGAACTAACAGACTAATAGCGTTAATAATGTTGTGGTTCCTGCTGCAAGTAACATCAAGAACTTTCTAGAGCATTACTTCTCTGTATGAGGTAATACATTACCTCAGCTGTTGGCGTTAGATAGTACTAAACAGCCGAACACACCTAGAGCATAATTATTCTTAAATACTTACACTTCCCTCATCTGTAGTTTTGTCATGGACGGTTGGTGCTGACCCCTTCTTGTGTCACATTAATCCAGTTTGGAAAAACAGCAGTCAGATATGGGAGCTCACAAGCTTTTTTTTGGAATTTTCCCAATCCGTCTTAAATAAGGCAGCAGTTATTACTGTTATGCCTGAGGCGCCAGCATGTATAGTGCTGCACCATTTAAGATGGAATGGGGAAAATCTGAGCAAGAGGCTTGACAGGTTGCCTGAGGCACCAACATAGCTGTTCTGACGTTTAAGGTGGAACAGAGCAGTTCTTGAGCTCTAGCACATAATGCTTGTGGCTAGACAAAAAAAAATGGCATCCCATTATTAAGGTTTGTTCTGAAGCTGTGAGTGGAGATACTCACGTGGGGGGTGGGCTTAGGGAGGGATTATTATAATGCATCCTCCAACTGACGTAACAAGAGCCAGAGCCAAAACTGAATGAATTGTTAAATCCCATGTGTTTTTTCCCCCAGGAAACTGAGTTGTCTTACTTCAGTTTGTGAGTTGGTAGGCACTCCAGATACCCAAATGTATGAGCACTGAAAAAGTGCCTTTTAATATGATATCATAATCAAAATCACTGGCCAAGTACATTTGCATGTACAAGGAATTTGATTTGGCTGTATACTTGGTGTATACATAAATGAGTGATTCGATATAAATAAATAACTATAAAGACAGGGCTGCAAAACATATCCCAAACTATAAAATCAAATTTAAATGTGACTTAATTTTTTTTCCTCTCCCAAAACACTGTAGTGAAGATGGACTGTGTCTTTGAATTTATCTAATGGTGGTTTCAAACATGTTTTGAAGTGATTTGGCGTTTTGCCTGTGTCAAGTACCGAATTTACCCCAGCTTCATCTCTCTCTCGTTCTTCTTTAGCACCAGTCTAGACTTGTATGCTAATGTGATGCACTGCCAGTCTCTCCCTGGAGTGCAGACTCGCCACAAAAACATCGACATCATCATCATCAGGGAGAACACGGAAGGCGAGTACAGCAGCCTGGAGCATGAGGTAAACATTGCCCTCTATCGCCATTCACGGGAACTGCCTCTTCACACACAAAGGCCTGTGTTCAGTTGACCTCAGTTGCTTTTTATACAGTTGTTTTACTTATATCTGGCTGATGCTGGCGCTGTACCGACATCAACTTCCCTCTCGTACTCTGTTACCTGCCTATCACTCCAAAGAGTCTTGCTTTGTGAAGCCTGTGTAAGACTTTTCCCCGTCTTGTGTGTTGCTGTTTCAGAGTGTACCCGGTGTGGTGGAATCTCTGAAGATCATCACACGGAATAACTCTCTGCGCATTGCTGATTATGCCTTCAGGCTGGCCAGGGAGAAAGGACGACGCAGAGTCACAGCTGTGCACAAGGCCAACATCATGTGAGTTAGCTGTGACTGCCGTTGGCCTGAACGTAACGGGTTACCATTTCTCCAGTGTTTGTCAGACTTGGGTCAACAAAACATGGCCTGATTTATTCTCGTTCCCTACTTTGATAACCCTAAACCATTGGTTCCCAACCTGATCCTCAGCCCCCAAACAAGCCTCATTTATGCAGTAACCCAACTCGCAATACATAGGAAGGGAAAATGTGTACCATCCAGACTAAAAAAAACATTTTTAATGTTGTTAAAAATTAAGTGGTATTTACTACAAGACAGGTTAGCATTACAGATGTGAAGTTTCATATGACTTCCAGTTTACAAGTTAAAGTTCTAAACTGTAAACTCAGAATGAAAAAAACTGCAGTAATGTGATTTAATGTTTCTCTGTAAATATCAACAAGAAATAGATTTTCTTTTTTATTACATCTTACATCAGCACGCGCTTATAGTAATCAGAACGCATTTGGACTTCACACATACAGAGGGGATCAGCCGCATGTTGACTGGAGAAGAATCTTGGTGAAAAGTGTAAATAGAATCCATACGATAAGATTCAGACTTGAAGCGTGTGTTAATGCAAGGTTCAAATTAGGGCTTGCATAGTCAACAGCATGTCAGCTAATCGCTAATTACATCATAAGTGAAACAGGAGGAGAAGGAAAAGCCTTGCAACAAGCAACTTTAAAAATCTCTGACAAAAAGCCAAACTACACAAATCCAACAAGCCCTGTGTCACATTGCTAGCCTTCATGGAACCAAAGAGATAGGCCCCACCACATGGAACCAAAGAGATAGACCCACACCAAAGAGCACCGCCCAACCACTCTCAATATCTGATTGCTGAAGTCCTGAAGATAGGCAGAGAAATATGACCAAGCCAAATGCTACAGTTCTGTAGAACGTACCCTTTCCAGCAAGCCTTGGGTAGTATAACTAGCTTTCGTGAAACTGCCAATATGGACCCTGAAGTCACCAGGCTCATCAGCTGTGGTCTTCTCTGAGGCG
The DNA here is from genome assembly GCA_034552555.1 of Semaprochilodus insignis. Lineage (NCBI taxonomy): Eukaryota > Metazoa > Chordata > Actinopteri > Characiformes > Prochilodontidae > Semaprochilodus > Semaprochilodus insignis. Next base: position 5,835,138 of record CM067492.1, on the reverse strand, counting down.
TCCATGTTGTTAGTGTCATGATTACATGATCATGATTAGTCGACATCAGTCTTAAGGCGTCATCACTGAGCAGTGAAGTTGACAAGTAGACTAGTCTGTGTATCTTCTAGTGTCAACTTGCTCTTTCATCATGCTTTTCCATTAGTAAACTTAACCTTTGGTTGCACTCATCACTGTGTTTCAATGCATACTCTGGCTTGCTCCCTCTTACAGACATTCACAATTCCAACCTTTGGTTGAGTGTCCAGCTGTTACTCATTGTGTAGGGAGGATGTACTGTAAATGGTGAATCAGATAGTTAAGTTACTACATGAGCTGTAAAATGGACTTGTAGACTAATATCTGTCTCTCTGTATGTTGTACTCTTCTCTGTCCTTAACAGGAAGCTGGCTGATGGGCTCTTCCTCCAGTGCTGTAAGGAAGTGGCCTCTGGATACCCCGACATTGCCTTTGACAGCATGATTGTGGATAACACCACCATGCAGGTAAGTGTCTGATGCAGTGACCTAATGCCATTTGAAAATGTGCTATTAGATGGCCTTTGTGTTCTGAAGTCATCTGGGATGTATTATTGTCACTGTAGACTGTGACCGTGTTTAAGACTGCGGTTAGAGAAGCAGCTTAATCACAGGAAAACTGTGGCTGATCTAGTGCTCTTATCGATGGCAGATTTTCAAATTGTTTGTTTTAGCTCGTTTCCAAGCCCCACCAGTTTGACGTCATGGTGATGCCCAATCTCTATGGGAACGTCGTTAGCAACGTGTGCGCTGGGCTGGTGGGAGGACCTGGTCTGGTACCTGGAGCCAATTACGGCCGTGATTACGCGGTATTTGAAACGGTGAGTAGGCTTCAGTCATGTTAATGTAGTTCTTAAAACTAGGCCAAAGTTCAGTTCAGAGAATTGAATAAAAGGCTCAGTAAATTTTGTTCTGCTTCTTTATCAATGTGGACTTAACAGACACACCTTTTGCTCGTTTACTCAAGCGGCTTATGGTTTTGTACATCAAAAAGAAACCTCTTTTCTTCAGACTTATTGAACATATTTGATGTATTAGATGTGGAAAAAATACGTCTGTATACATGCAGCGTCACAGGCAAAACCTAAAGAGAGCTAACTTTGAATTTCTTCCAGTTTCATACAAGATGTATTTGTATGTAGATGTATATGGGGTCTATGTATATGTATTTATGTGTTTATATATTTCTATGTTTATTTATCAGGCCACTAGGAACACCGGAAAGAGCATTGCTGGCCGGAACATTGCCAACCCCACTGCAATGCTACTGGCTAGCTGTCTAATGCTGGACCACCTCAAGTAAGGTCAACTTAAGGTCAACTGGTCTGACACTTGGGTTTCATTTGTTATTTTGAGTTGCATCACCTCTTCCAGCGGTCTAATAATTTGTACTTTGGCACAGTGGCTAATTGTGATTTTTGGATTTAACTATTACTATCATATTTTCAGATCACCTATTATACCAGTTTAAAAAATGAAGAAGTGATTATTTTTTCCCAGTTAGAGAAACACATCAATCTAGTTCAATCAAATTGCACTGTCGATGGAAATGTTCTCCTTGTGTGAATATTAAGGATCAGACATTTTTTGGGTTTAAATATAAATAGAGAAACATAGAGAAAGTATAGTTCAATTAAATTGCACTGTCAGTGGTAATTTTCTACTCTTTCCCTTTGAAATGTGGCTTTCTTGGTCTGTTTAAACAGTATTTAGATGGCTCACTTTGTGAAATGTCAACGTCAAATCACCTTTTGTTATGGAGATTTAAATTGTTAACCAATAATGAGTCTTGTTTTTCTTCTTCCTTAGACTTCATGACTATGCCACTATGATCCGTAATGCTATCAACACCACTATGAATGAGACTCAGGTAAGGCACGTTCACTCACTCTGCAGCTTTCTAATGTATTTGTGTTCAAAGCACAGACCCTGAAGACATACACTCAGCAGGGTCTTCTTCGTGAAGAAAGGTGATCATCACGTGTTTAACAGGTTTTGTGGTATACTTTGGGCACGTTCCAAGCTTGAGATTCTGATCAGGTCAAGTGTGTCGCACTTGAGATTTATATATTCAGCAATGGTTCTGTCCCTGTGGACTTTTGTTTTGTGTAAACAAAGCACCTGAGTGTAGCATCTCCTCTAGCATCACTTCAGTCTGTTATCCACTGTTGCTATCCCTTAGCAACTTGGCTTGCTTCTTAATTAGCTTGGTAAATTTCCAGAGATTAAGGTGAACTTGCAAAGCAGGTCTACTCGGTGTTGGAATAGCATGGCTTACTGGGAAGTGGTGACTAAAGTTACAATTTGTTTTGTTCCTGTTAAAGCCTTCTCCTCAAAAACAAGGTGTGAAAGTAATTTCTGTGAGAATTTATTGAAACATCATTGACATTGTTCACTAGAATTTCCAATGTATGGTAAATAAATAACTTTTATTAACTATTGAAAAAAAAAATAATGCTATGTTTTATGCTAATGTTTTTGTTGACCTTATTTAGAGATGCTGATCCTTTCTTTAAAGGCTGGTTTTATCAGTGAGGTGACAAATTCAATGTACAGCCCCTGGCAAAAATTATGGAATCGCCACTCTTGGAGGAAGATCTTTCAATTGTTTAATTTTGTAGAAAAATGGTAATCACAGAGACATGCCACAAAACTTAAAAAAAAAAAATTCCAACCTTCTGGCATTAAGAAAACAATAAAAAAATAAAGAAATAGAATTGTTGTAGTCAGTCACAGTTGTGTTTTTTAGATCAAGTAGAGGAAAAAAATATGGAATCACTAAATTCTGAGGAAAATATTGTGGAATAGCTCTGTAACTTGCAGTTCTAAACAAACACCTGCATCAGATTAAATAAAAAAAAAACCACAAAGGAGAGAATTATAAAACTTCTTGAAGAAGGTAAATCATCACGGAATGTTGCAAAAGATGTCGGTTGTTCCCAGTCAGCTGTGTCTAAAATCTGGACCAAGTACAAACAAAATGGGAAGGTTGTAAAAAGGAAGCATACAGGTAGACCAAGGAAAACATCAAAGCGTCAAGATAGAAAGTTAAAACAATATGTCTTGAAAACAGAAAATGCACAACAAAACAAATGAGAAACGAGTGGGCAGAAACCGGAGTCGATCTCTGTGACCGAACTGTAAGAAATCGCCTGAAAGAAATGGGGTTTACATACAGAAAAGCCAAACGAAAGCCGCCATTAACACCTAAACAGAAAAGAACAAGGTTACAGTGGGCTAAAGAAAAGCAATCATGGACTGTGGAGGACTGGATGAAAGTGATGAATCGTGAATCTGAATTGGGCAAGGTGATGATGCTGGAACTTTTGTTTGGTGCCGGTCCAATGGAATTTATAAAGATGACTACCTGAAGAATACATGTAAATTTCCTCAGTCATTGATGATATGGGGCTGCATGTCAGGTAAAGGCACGGGGGAGATGGCAGTCATTACATCGTCGATAAATGCCAAAATCTACTTTGAAATTTTGGACACTTTTCTTATTCCGTCAGCTGAAAGGATGTTTGGTGATGATGACTTCATTTTTCAAGATGATGATGCGTCTTGCCATAGGGCAAAGAATGTGAAAACTTTCCTTCAAGAAAGACATATAAGGTCAATGACATGGCCTGCAAATAGTCCAGATCTCAATCCAGTTGAAAATCTCTGGTGGAAATTGAAGAAAATGGTCAATGACAAGGCTCCAACCTGCAAAGCTGATCTGGCAGCAGAAATAAGAGACGGTTTGAGACGGACTGATGAAGAATGTTTGTCATTAGTTAAGTCCATGCCTCAGAGAGTTCAAGCTGTTATAAAAGCCAGAGGTGGTGCAACAAAGTACTAATGGTGCAGTGTTTTTCCTCATGATTCCATAATATTTTCCTCAGAATTTAGTGATTCCAGATTTTTTTTCCTCTACTTGATCTAAAAACACAATCGTGACTGACTACAACAATTCTATTTCTTTGGGGGTTTTTTTTGTTGTTTCTTAAGGCCAGAAGGTTGGAATTTTTTTGTGGCATGTCTCTGTGAATTTATTTTTTTATTTTTTCTACAAAATTAAGCAATTGAAAGATCTTCCTCCAAGAGTGGCGATTCCATAATTTATGCCAGGGGTTGTATTAAAAAAATGGACATCCATGTCCTGTTGAGATCATCTTATAAAATTGTATTTTAAATTCAGATGTCTGAAGAAATATACAGATATACTCAATTTTGTGTTGGTCGCTCTGTTGTAGTTGCATACAGCAGACATCGGGGGGCAGGGCACTACCTCAGAAGTTGTTCAGTCTATCATGAGGAACATACAAAGTGGCGGACCTCTCACCACAGAGCTGTGATCCAGTGCTTCAACACCACTCCAACATCACATGGTACTAAACTGCTTCACACACTATGTTTAATAAAAGCTCTCATTAGTTGTTTTGCTGTTTGTTCTGTACATATTCTTAGGCTGAGCTAGCTGGTTTGTGTTAAATAGGAATGCAGGGCACAGTAGAAATCAAAACAAGTTCTTTAACAAGTTCTGTAGGTTATGACTCTTTGCAAACCGGCATGTAATTTGCTTAAATGATGCCTGACTGGATGCTCCCTTTGTTTGTATGTTTTCACTGTAATCTTGCTTTTTCATAAAGCAAATTTCTCTTTCTTCCGCAGATGGTCAGGCTTCTTCAGGACTCTGACACTCCACTGTTCGTCCAGATTAACTCTGAGCCTTTACCATCAAGCCAACTATTCAAATCTGAAAGGAATTTAAGAAAGGACCAAAATATCTTTATACTGTTTACATGTGAAGGTAGGGTGTGGTAGAACACTCAAGATTTAATTTGGATCCCAGTGTGCTAGTGCGTGCGCTGTGCTTGGTTTGCTTTTCTCTCTTGGGTCACCTGAACACTTATCTAATCATGTATCTGAACGGTTATGTATTTATCTGCTAGTACTATATTATACTGTATATTAGTAGGACCCTGTAATAAATAATAAAGTACATTCCACATGTCCAATAACAGGAACCGGTTTAATGCAGATAGACTTTTGGTATTTAGCTCCATTAGTGGTATATTATTTGCTCATAGCTATCAGAAGATATAGCTGCAGTCAGGTATCTACAGAAGTGGATGTCTTAATTATTTGAAGATTTGCAGAGCTTGTTTCATTTGTCACACCAAACAGTCATTTGTATTTGTTCTGAGGTTTCTAATATATCACCTGCAAATAATACTACATTCATGCCAAATTCACTATATAAAGTATTGACTCTATACTGTACGGTTTATTTAAGATACATATTGTTTGTCATATTGAACTGTTTTTCTTTCTTGATTACCATATAAACAGTTATTCATAGTTCATTATTCAGAATTCAGGCATACTGTAACTCTTCCAGCACAATCATGTTGACCTAATTTTGTATTTGCAGTATCATGCTGCTGCTTTAATTGCACTCTGATGATTTGGTGTAAAGTGGGTAAAAACTGGAGTTGGTGATTTTCATACATATCCTCTGTGGTTTGAGATGCTACTAATAAAGTGGTTCCTTAACTCTACAGGCAAACTTCTGGTCTTCTGGTTAGGTTCATGTTGTTGAAAGCTTTAAAGAAAGACGTGAAGCCTTGGTAGCAGTAGTTCCACTTAAGTTGTTAACATAGGGATCTACTTTAATTAAAAGAGACGTTGTTCTCTTATTCCTGGAGACCTACCTTGCTTTGTTTTGGCAGCTGAGAAGTACCAAACTTTGGATTTCTGTGCCCACTCGATTTGCTCTTGAGAAATACCTCTCTAGGAAACAGTTAGCTGAGAACTTCCGCCAAACATTCTTAGTAAGATTTTATTTGAGACACTGCCAGGCTCTCAGCTGTTCTGTGCTTATTGTTGGATAGTGTGGTTTAATACCCATGCCTACATACAGTTAAGATGGCAATATGATTTTAAAAACTTTCAGTAAAAAAAATGACTGTTTAACGGAATAGCTTGATGAACATGCTTATGCTATAGCCAAAAGTATTCACTCACCCATCCAAATCATCAATTAAGGTGTTCCAATCACTTGGCCATGGCCACAGGTATATAAAACCAAGCACCTAGGCATGCAGACGACTTCTACACACATTAATGAAAGAATGGGTCACTCTTAGGAGCTCAGTGAATTCCAGTATCGTACCGTGATGGGATGCCCCCTGTCTAGTTGTGAAATTTCCTCACTACTGAATATTCCACAGTCAACTGTCAGTGGGATTATAACAAAGTGGAAGCAATTGGGAACAACAGCAACACGAAGTGGTAGGCCGCATAAAATGATAGAGTGGGGTCAAAGGATGCTGAGGCGCATAGATCACCAACTTTCTGCAGAGTCAATCGCAACAGACCTCCAAACTTCATGTGGCCATCAGATAAGCTCAAGAACAGTGCGTAGAGAGCTTCATGGAATTTGTTTCCATGGCACAGCAGCTGCATCATAGCCTTACATCACCAAGCACAATGCAAAGCATTGAATGTAGTGGTGTAAGTCACACCGTCGCTGGACTCTAGAGCAGTGGAGACATGTTCTCTGGAGTGACGTATCACGCTTCTCTGTCTGGCAATCCGATGGACGGGTCTGGGTTTGGTGGTTGCCAGGAGAACAGTACTTGTCTGACTGCGTTGTGGAGTTTGGTGGAGGGGGGATTATGGTGAGGGGTTGTTTTACAGGAGTTGGGCTCGGCCCCTTAGTTCCAGTGAAAGGAACTCTTAATGCTTCAGCACACAAAGAGGTTTTGGACAAGTTCATGCTCCCAGCTTTGTGGGAACAGTTTGGGGATGGCCCCTTCCTGTTTCAACATGACTGTGCACCAGTGCACAAAGCAAGGTCCATAAAGACATGGATGAGCGAGTTTGGTGTGGAAGAACTTGACTGGCCTGTACAGAGTCCTCACCTCAACTCGATAGACTCCTTTGGGATGAATTAGAGTGGAGACTGCGAGCCAGGCCTTCTCGTCCAACATCAGCATCTGACCTCCCAAATGCTCTTCTGGAAAAATGGTCAAAAATTCCCCTAAATCATATTAAACCCTGCGGATTAAGAATGGGATTTCACTCAAGTGTGTGTGAAGGCAGATGAGCGAATGCTTCTGGCAATATAGTGTATATTGCAAACAGAAAATAGAAGCTAGTTGGTAGCTGCTTTTCTTTAGGCCTGGGCAATATGTAAAAATAATTAGGATATTTTCATGTTTTAAAAAAAATCATGATTATCATTTATATTGGCAAACCCACACTCCACCCCCAACTACTAACCCCACCCACGAACCATTTAAAAGTAGATCTTACGGACACATATTAAATGCAGTGTAGTGTACCCAATGCCTCTTCAAAACTACTTCACGTGTCATTTTAATGGATGTTATTGCAAATGCACATTCATGAGATCCATCCGGTGCAGATTCTTGGCGACTTGTTAGCTAATAGCTGCTGGAGAAACCTATAACTGCAACCTATAACTGCAAGCTATATCCAAAGCCTTGCCCACATACTTCCATTTTAATAAAACCATTTGTTTTAGCTGGGCCACTAAGGAGTTCAGCAATAGATGCCTTCGTATAAACCGTAATATACTGTAGTATAATCATTTCAGTTTTCATTTAATTTCATTTCAACAGTCAAATTGACCAACCCCTGGGACATTTAACACGTATGTAAAAATACTACACATTTTTTTCAGTAAATCACATCCATCAGAGATAGTGGGGAAATGGCCACAGACTGGCAGCTTGTAAAAGCCCCATTATAATGCTAATGTTATATTATGAACTTTCTCACAGTGACTAGATCTACCTGCCCTTGGGTAATACCCAGTCCTTTAAGCTGGGGTGTTTTAATCCAGCAAGTCATACTGAAGCAAACGGAAGTTGTTCCATGCACTCAGGCTAAACCTGCAAGAAGCAGAAGGTGAGGAGCTGTGGGGTAGCTAAACTTGGCAGTACAGGGTGTGTCAAATACTTATTAAATGTGAACCCCAAATTCAAAAGATATTTTGTCTTGCCTTTTTCACTTTGCCAGTGTGTTACTTTTTCGTCATCGACTGTATCCGATTATATCGCCCCATGATCTTAATGTGTCCATCATAAACTCATCATCAAAAGGTATAGCTGCACTCAGAAGGAAGTGTCTGATTGCAATGCTGTTGGGAAGGAAGATAAAGGTTACCAGGAACAATAAACGATGATAAATTTAGACTGATATGAGTAATATTTATTGAGCTACACATACAGAAGTAGTGTATCTCAGTATGGAGTCAGGCCACCACATTTGCTATGCAGACATGCCAGACGTCTCAACATAAGAGTTGTAGAGGTCTCTAATGGTGTCCTGTGATAATTCGTCCCATGCTGTCTGAATATTCTCACACTTCTGGTAGAAGTGGAGGTGGTGTGACACCAGGCTGTCTGGACATGTGACAGCAAACTGCCTATTGTGGCACTGAGCATGGTGCCTCCACACACGGATGCGTTGGTTGTCTCCACCAAGACAACAACGGGACCCATCACTGAAGATGACCTGTCACTGAGGCACAGTGACGTGGTGTTAAGGCCAGTCATCATAATGGTCTGCGTACATGTAATCATGCGTCATGCAGCCGTCTGTCAGTGGTGCTGACAGGATGACTCATGGGGGGGGATCACTGCTTGCTGAATGCCTGCAATCATGGCTGTTGGGTCAAGTCAGATACAGCGATAAGGCCCGTCCTTGCTTATGTCAGATACGTGGTCGAGCATGAGACTTGAATCATTTGCATGTCTTACAGTGTCAAACCTACCCACCAAGTTTCATTCCTGTCGGTTGATTCCTTCTGAGTTACCTTCTGATTCTGTTTCCTGACCATAGGCTGGGATCAGGAATGTTCTTTTACTTTTAAAGGTTCGAGGTCTAGAGTTCGGTGCTCTGGGGTAATACCCAGTCACTTTAGTTTTGTTGTTTTACTGAAGAACGTTGAAGTTCCAAAGCACAGTGTTACTTGACAGTCATCTACGATGGTTGATTATATTGCCCTATCGTCCAGACCTTTATACAACATTGCCTTTTTTGCCTAAAAATTCCATTAAAGACGATGAGCGGTAATGCAGGGTACGTTCTGTAAAAGAGAAGCTGAATGTTTTGCTGTTTTGTGCATAGGCCAGGCGGTTGCAAATGCAAGCAAAAAATCAGCCCTTTGCCTGAATGTAAACACCAGTGAAAGCTTGTAAGTGTTTCAGTCTAGCTCAATCAGGGGGCAATCATCGAGAAGTCTGATGATAAATGTGACGCTATTCTTGAGAGTTTTGGATGGCACCACTCCACACCAGCAGACTGCCTCCGTCTTTGCCTGTACTATATGATGCAGTGAAAAAAACAACACATAATTACGGCAATTAGCTGCTAACACGTGTTAACACAAAAATAAATTAATTCACATGGACCTCTGGGAGCAAAACAGTGAAGTTACTGTGGTCTGTTCACGTGTTTGTGAGCGTTCTCTGTTGGGAGAGCTGAAATGCCACATTATTTTTCAGCTGCAGAAATGCTGAACACGGCATTAGCAAATTTATTTTCATCACTGCCCTATAATAGATCCTAACATATGACTCAGTATAAGGTTAAACCCATCAGTTGCGGTTAGAGATCATCATAAAGCCATGATGGAAATTCCTGAAGCTGTATTTAAGAAATAGTTTGGAGAAGTATCCGAGCTGCATCATTTCCCTCTGATACAGAATGTAGGTGCTCAGCCAAGACCTGTTTCTTGAGCTTCTTAGGTTTTCTACTGGACAAAGGCTGCTTATGCTTTCAGCCATGTATTAGTGATGACAAGTATGCTGCATGTTGACTGAAGCCACTTAAGCAAGTCTATTTGAGGTTACTTAACAACAGTGTTAATGGATGTGGTATGATTATGTGGTATGGTATGAATGTATTACTTGTTACCTACAACCCCATTTCCAAAAATCCAGGATGCTCTGGAAAGTGCAAACTGAATATTACAAACATATCAAATGTTGAAATTGGATTGATTTCGGAAAATGCATGTCTATATTTGATGCTAGCAACACATTTTTACCACTGTGTTCATCAACCATCTCCTTGTATCTACACTCATTATCTATATTATCAGCTCCACTTACCACATAGATGCCCCTTGTAGGTCTACAATTACAGACTGTAGTCCACCTGTTTCTCTCCATACTATGTTAGCCCCCTTTGATCCTGTTCTTCAGTGGTCAGGACCACCCCAGAGCAGGGATTATGTGGGTGGTGGAATTATTCTCAATACTGTAGTGACACTGACGTAGTGGTGGTGGTGTGGTAGTGTGTGTTGTGCTGGTGTGAGTGGATCAGACACAGCAGTCCTGTGGGCAGCATCCTGTGACCACTGATGAAGGACTAGAGGGTGACTAAAACAACTTGTGCAGCAGCAGATGAGTTGTCGTCTTTGACTGTACATCTACAAGGTGGACCAGCAAGGTGGGAGTGTCTAATAGAGTGGACAGAGAGTGGACACAGTGTTTAAACACTCCAGCAGCACTGCTGTGTCTGATCCACTCACACCAGCACAACACAGACTAACACACCACCACCACTGTCAGTGTCACTGCAGTGTTGAGAATGATCCACCACCCACATAATTCCTGCTCTGGGGTGGTCCTGTAGGGGGTCCTGACAACTGAAGAACAGGGTAACAAAGTATGCAGAGATACAGATGGACTACAGCGTGTAATTGTAGAACTACAAAGTGCATCTACATGGTAATTGGGGTTAATAAGACGGATAATGAGTGTAGAAACAAGGAGGTGGTTTTAATGTTATGGCTGAAGGAAGAAGTGTTTTTGAATCTATATCTGGTTTCTTCTTTGCAAGGTAAAGTTTTAACTTTGTGAATGCAGCGACGAACTGTGTTCACAGGTGATAGTTTCCGTAAGTGATCCCGAACCCACGCGGTGATTTCCACTAAAAAATCATGTTTTTTTTAAATGCAGTGCTATCGGAGGAGCCCAGATAACTTCAATACAGTACTGGTTTGGGCTTTGTCCCCTACATACAGAGATTTATCTGTGATTCTCTTAATCTATTAATGATGTTATGTACCATGTACCATTATGCATCATTTGGGTTGCCATGATGAACACCCAAATTCTTTACATTTTCATGTTTGCATTAATATTTTACATGAAGAATTTGCCCACACAGTTCTCTACCCATATTTACTTTTGAATGACTCGGCAATGTGTGTTTGATAGAATTACACAACTTTACCAGTCTGTTGTTGCCCCTGTCCCAACTATTTTTGATAGCTTTTGATATGTTCTCTTTGTACTATATCTAATTAAATACAGGGTTTAAATGATTTGCATCACTGTAATCAACTTCATAGCATTAACTAAAACAGCAATCTTTGTCTCAGCTTATTGATAATATTTGATTTTACAGGAAATCTATGCTTTTAATACAGCATCAGGAATTTCCATTAATGCTTTAACATGTATTATAACCATGACTTGTATATAGCTGTGTACATCCTAGGCTATGAGCCATTACATGGTTGTGATTCTTCCTCCAAACCAAGAAAACAATCTGGCAAATATGTCTGCAGTGATGTTAGAAGAAGGATTATAAAGGTTGTTATAGGAAGTTCCTTCCCGACTTTTATGCGGACCTTGATAGTGAGCAGTGGGAGATGGAAAAGCTCTGGGAATGCAATAATAAGGGGGGGACTTGAGGACAGTGGCAGAATGCAGATGAATAAAGATTGAGGGGAAAGTACTGGGAAGCATCCATGAGTGTACTTTGGCACCATATTCTCCATCTCCAGAAAAACCTCCTCCTGCCTGTCACCGACTGGGCCCATGGAAGCAAATCGCTGGCTAACACACATTGATCTTTTGTTCTATGAATAAGTTCCATCTTCGAGTCTGATTGCAATTATTTATAGCCTATTACCATGTTACTTCTTACTTCAACCCTCAGCTCCCTCCATTTTGCATTTCACCCCTGCTCTCCTGTATGTCCTTCATGTTCAGATTAAGCCTCTTAATCCAACACTTTCACCCAGAGGTCAATCACAGAGGAAGCCTGTATGACTCACAGTGTTGGCAGGGAATCCCTGTCAGTGCAGGAGAGTTGCAAACAAAGAGAAACACATGGACTATAACTTTAATTCAGTTGGTCCCAATATATGATGGGACCATATTGCTAAAGCGGTTGATACAATACATTTTTACATATCAAAGAATAAGCTACATCCACAAAATAGGAAAAATACCCATGTGAAAAACATATGTCTCCATTTTTGTTTATTTTTACTTTTATGCCTCATTTGATCACATGAGCTGCTGTTTACACTGTGTGGAAATTTCATGAAGAATGGACCGACAGAAAAGGCCCAAAACTGCTTGGTAAGATGTCTGGTTCCATTGACTGCTTCCATTCAAATTAAATGAGGTTTTTGGCCTCTCCTGTAAAGTTGCCATTTTGGAGATACTTTGGACAGTGACGACATGTAAGTTGCAAAATATTTTTTAACGATTGCTTTATTAGTTATTAGTTTATTAGTAATATATTCAGCGATGTTGAGGTCTGGGTTGGGCAGTCCAGTGTTCTGAGAACACCAGCTGCTTCAACTTCTTGACAGCTACACATCCTTTGAGACCAGAGCTATTAGAGTTAACCACCACTAAATTTAATTGTGAAAAATGAAACATGACAGCTCAGCCAAAAGTATAATTCCCACTGCTGAACTAACTACAACCAAATTGAATTACTCAAGCAAAAACAAAAAAAAGTTCTGCCAGAAAGACCTAAGGGCAAAAGTGATGGAAAACAATATTTCAATCCTCAGTAAGGTGTACAGTTTAAAGTATAACAATTTATAAGAAATAAAGAGTCTTTGGCGTAGTAAGAGGAGGGATGGGGGGTGGACGCTATTCTGTTCTACACCTCATATACCTATCATATAGATATCATATACATATAGCTCCTATCATAAAGTTTTTCACAATACTAAAAAACTAAAACTGAAACTATTATTATTACATTTATAACTAACTGAAGCTTAATTTTAATTGAGTCCAAAATATAAAACTAAATAAATATAAAAATTAGTGACTTTTAAAACTTTAATAACCTAAAGTATAAATAAACTAAAGTCAAACTAAAACTTTAGGCAACTGTTTTGGTGGTCTACCGGCTCTTTCACGGTTGTTAGGACCGCCATTTCTATGTTATCGAAATTTTTAACTCTAGTTTTGCAGCTACTGTTTTTCCTTATGCAATTGGCTGATTTTATATCTAATGATCTCCTATAAAATGAAACCATTTTGAATGGAAATTAGATAAATGAAGAGTGGAAGACTGGCCAAATTAACTACACTCAATATCACAACAGAAGTAGCACAAATATTTGCACCCAGAAGAATCAACCGACAGGAATGAAACTTGGTGGGTAGGTTTGACCTTGTGAGACATGCAAAGGATTGAAGTTTCACATTTGGTCACACATGTGACGTAAGCAGGGACAGGGCTTATCACCGCACCTGACTGACCCAACAGCCACAACTGTGGACATTCAGTAAGCAGTGATGCCCTCCATGATTCATCCTGTTAGTGCCAGCACTATTGGCAGACAGCTGTACGACGCAGGACCACATGCACAAAGACACAACGTGATACAACTGCCCTTAACACCACGTCAGTGTCGCCAAAGACTGCACTGGTGTCGTGACAGACTGTCATTGAGTGACTCAGAATGGCAGCAACGAGTCCCACTTTTATCTTGGTGGAGACGACCAATGAATCTATGTGTGGAGGCACCGCGGTCTGCGCCCAGATTAACGGTTTGTTGTCACGCGTCACATGTCCAGAAGGCCTTGTGTCACTCCACCTCCACCCCTACCGCAAAATCTGCAGGAATTGTGTGAGAATATTCAAGCTGCATGGGATGGATTGTCACAGGACACCGTTAGGAACCTCTACAACTCCGTGCCGGGATGTCTGGCATGTTGCCTTGGCAAACATGACGGTCCGACGCCATGCTGAGAGATACTACTTACACTGATTCCATTTCTTTCTTTATCTTCCTTCTGAATGGCATTGCAATCCAACACTTTTTTTTTGATGATGAGTGTAATATTATTATTAGAATGCGTAAAAGTGACAGTTTTGATGTCTACGTATTGTGTTGCAGAGATATTATATAATTATTAATTAATAATAATAATGATTAATTATATCATATTATACTATAAGTTTACTATATAATTCTATTTATTACTATATAATAAATGCAATGATGGCTAAGGCTTTCAACAAGCAACCATTATAATGACTGTCGCCACAGACTGTGCATTTTCTGGTGGTATGTTGCCCCCTATTGTTAAAAGGGTAGCACTTTACAGATCAAGTAGGTAATGATATGGTAATTTTACAGTAACAAACTGTATTTAATCATTAGTTAAATGCCAATTTCCTAGTTGCTACTAAATAATAAATCAGAAATTGTAGTGATTGTTAACTAGGTCGTTATGAAATGGTAAAATAATGGCAACAAGTTGTACTTTCCTAAAAATTACCTGCTTATTTTATAGTTCTTTATGTATAATAAGTGAGCAATTGTAGTAACAAGACAGTAATGATTTACCTCATTCTATTCCTGGGTAACAGTACTTGTCTATAGGTGAGCCTAATTGTGAAGCAGAAGACCATTTTGAACTGACGTTATGATCTAATAGGATGTGTAGTAAGTAAGAAACAAGATAGAGATAAGTGAGTTTGTATTTTACGGCTCTAATACAGTTTAGTTTCACTGTAATTACTGTCTGTAACTCACACTGTGTCTGACTATTTAAATACATATCAGGTAAGACATAAAACAGAAACAAGTGAATTAGTATTTTACAGCCCTGATACCAGGTAATTACAGCAGAACTACTTCATTGATTTTGGGTTAATAACGCTACATTATTTATTATATATTATATAAATGATTATATACATTTTTAGGTAAGTTCAACTTCCATAATTTTACCATTTCATAATGGTCTTGTTAACACTCACTACAATTTCTGATTTATTATTTAGTAACAACCAGGAAATTGGCATTTAATTAATGATTAAATACAATTTGTTACCGTAAAATTACCATATCATTACATACTTATTACCAGTCTGTAAAGTAAAGTGCGGTTGCGTCATCTTACAGATTGTATAGTGGGATGAGGAACTCTGTTGGTGTAACGCTCTATAAATTGTAAAAGCACCCGTAAACGTGCTTTGATTGCACTGTAGCTGGTTTGACAAGTTTTGGAAGTTATCCTCATGTCAACCTTTTTTTGAATCACTTAACGTCTTTTTCACAGCTGTGCCTCTCATCCTCCTTTTCCAGGCGGACTTGACAGCAAGACAGGGATGCGATACCGCACCGTCCTCGGCTCATTTCTAGCCGTTTCTCAGTGTTTATGAGCTGAAAGGTCAGTCATTTCCTCAATGATTATGAGCCACAATTTGAGGGGTATGTTGTCACTGACACTTTCACTTTCTACAAGTCCTGGCTGCCTCCATGTGATCGTAATTTATGACTGATTACCTTGTTGCTTTCAACATTCAACCCCAAACTACTTGCATGACTCACAGTGGACTACTGCACATACCATGCCGACGAAGATTTTACTCCAAACCACAAGCGGCTGTCATTCTCCTCATTCTCATATCTACATAACTTTCATGAATTTCACGGTAGTTAGTATGTCATTTATAGTCGCATGCATTTACAGATCCATT
Organism: Semaprochilodus insignis; assembly: GCA_034552555.1. NCBI lineage: Eukaryota > Metazoa > Chordata > Actinopteri > Characiformes > Prochilodontidae > Semaprochilodus > Semaprochilodus insignis. The sequence goes on along the minus strand of CM067492.1, from coordinate 5,819,341 downwards.
TTTCTGCAGTTTGGTGGTATCCAGATATAATACTGATGCTGAAGACACATGAAGTGACCAGGTGTAAACCATAAACCCATCCCCCAAAAACGTCTCTGAGATTACAGTGACCACGATGTTACAGCAGATCAAGGACAGAGGCAGATGTTTAACCAGTTCTTATAAGGGGGTCATAATAACAGAGGTCTATAATTAAAATATCATTGCTGTCCAAATAAAAACATGTATCTGAAGGAGTAATTTTACAGGAGAGGGCAAAAACCTTCTGAGCTTTTAATGTAAGTTAAAGTAAAGAGTTTTTATTCCAAGTGATTTTGGAGCATTTCTACTGGTCTGTTCATCATGATGTTTTCACAGAATGTAAAGGACAACTGTCATGTTCAAATGCTGTAGAAACATAAACATTGCAGTGCAAAGCAGTGTGAACAAATTGTAAATGACAACATGCATAGCATTTGACCCATACATCATTAAACATACACAAAGTAATAGGCAGTTTTGATATTTAAGTAACAATCTATGTAAATATTGTCTAGGGATATTGTCTAGCGATCCTGAAAGAAATCCCAGAAGATTCCTGAAGAATCTTGCTGCTTACATGCTGACTTTATTTGACCCACTCCAGCAGTCCAAGTATCATGAGATGATGACTTTGCATGACTTCAGCCAACACAGCACTGATCAAACAATCGACTACGAACACCAACAAACTCAACGGCCAGGTGGGTGTGCCATGCGTGTATGTGTTTGTTGGAAGGGTGAGCAATGGCACTGTGAGCAATGACCACCTACAGTGTAGACTGAGGGTCAGCACTGAAGATGGCCATTTGATCTGGGCGATTTTGCTTTGAAGTTCTGGAGTTCTGGAGTGCTGGCACAGGCTCGTGCTTAGGTATTTCTAAACCCAAAGATGTGCACGTACTTTAGCTGCTTGGAACTTGCATGGAGCTAAATTTCACTTCTGTTGCATAATGCTGACTTGACACTTGTTTGAAAGTCACCTGCAACAACTGAAAGTAGATGTTTCATGAAGCGGCCAGTTTAAATACTAATGATGTAGCACATGATCATGTTGATCAATTACAATATGTTAACAGGCTGTTCTTACTACAACAGGACTGCTTCTTTGAATGATGTTGCTCATTTGTCTGCAAGCAGTTAGCTTAACTACTTAGTGCCAGCTGAATTTGATGCTTGTGTCACGAGTTTGTAACGCCTGTTCTAATCTAAATAGCTTGGTTATTATTTTACCCTTTCTTGATAAACAATACAAACATTCAAACATAGACTATACAATAAAACACATTACACATGATTTACACAGTCAAATCCCATTATTATGACATTATTCCTACTTTCGATGGCGGCAGCACACAGCTCATTAAGAAAAATCACATTTTCATGGCATTCTCTGGGCCCACTCATCCATGTGGAAGGCACTTCCAACCAATTTGGGTATGAATCCTTCCCTGCAGATCACGTACACCCATACATGCTGATTGTTTTTTCTTGGGCAGATGGGTTCTTCCAGCAAACATGTGCCATGGCTAGAAATGTCCGACATTGGTTGGAAAAAGGGTACTACCCTGGCCCCCTAATTCTCCAGATTTAACCCAATAGAGCATCTGTGGGACCACCTTGATCAATATGTTCACTCTATGGATCCTCCCCAAGCACCCTCCAGCAGCTGCAGGATGCACTGCAGTCAGCATGGCTCCAGATACCTGTGATGACCTACCAGGACCTTATTGAGTCACTCCCAGCCTGTCTAGCTGCTGTCCATACTGCACACGGTGGTTAATCTGGATATCAGCTGGTGGTCATAATAATATGTGGTCATAATAACGTGACTAGCCACAATTGTACAGTAACAAGATGTACTACCTTTTAAAGGAGCAATATGTACGATTTTTAGTTCAAGACATTTCAAGATTAATGGCAATTATCAACAGAATGTAAAGACATAATAGTTTTGACAGTGTATTAAAGACATCTATTGTAGAGATATCTACTATAGTTAGAATGCTAACCAGCTAGCCCCGGCCCATCCTGTCTTGTAATACCACTTTGTACCTCAAGAGGCAACAATGAGTCACTGTGGAGTCAAGTCAAACCAGTCCAACATTACAGGATAAACATTTGCTGCCCTGAAGCCATTTTGTAATCTCGTCTTAGAGATCATTTAAGGGCAGATACCAGTAAACCCAACAATTTGTGCCCATCCCAGCAAGAATCCACATTCAGCAGCAAACAAAAGAAGTGATATAAATAGAAGGAAAACAATAGTTAATATTGGCATTACTTCTTGCGCTGGCGCTGGCGACTCTCTCGGCGAGTAATGGGGTATAGTTTCATGCCAAACTTGCAACATTATTCCCAGGCTGGTAAAGAGTGAAGAGGGAGGAGGAGGGACATTTTCTGGCTATATGTTGCCCTCATTTGTTTGGAGAATTAATTGGACAATTTCTTACAAATTGTTCCTTTAATCACACTCAAAGAAAAAAATCAGTGTGCTGCATGCATGTAAATCTCAAGCTGCAGAGAAATGATGCTGCAAATAGCCTTACATTTGCTGCACAAATTTACATGTACAAGTCCATACAAACCCCTAAGAATGTGCCACAGGGACCTACAGCACACAAATGGTAGAAGAGTTTATTATGCGTGCGCATGTGTATGTTTAAGTTGTGAAGGGCCCCTCAGCTCTCTCCAGTGAGGTAAAATGATCCCACCTGTGCATACCCCAGTCAGTGCCTAGTTTATGTAGCCCTGAACTGCAGCTGTCTGAGATTCATGACCAGCTGAAGCTTTTGTTACATCACAGAACACTGAGGAATCCCCATTCCTTCACTATGTCACTCTGAAAGCTTCTTGGCCTGGTTACAAGCGTGGGCTGCATTCTATTTCCGTTCGGTTTTATGGCTTTATGAGGACATGTAGCAGTGAACGGTGAAATGCACTTTACGCACATTGATGGTCCTTCCAAGCAGAAACAGAAAGGCGTGAGTAGAGGAAGACAGAATAAAGGAGGGAAACCACAAAACTTTGCAGTGCTGCTCCCCAGGAGTTTAGGGACTTAAATTCTATTATATTTTACATGCATAGCAGTAACAGACACTGTTCCCAAACAGCTTCTCAGAAATTTGGGTCCAGACCCCTAATGAACAAGCCAAGTGGGAGGAAATAAACTGGGAACATGTTGAAGAATGACTGAATAGAGCCTAGAGAACCCATCCTCGTCTGGGTCACACCAGATATTGGAGTTATGACGCAAGTAAGGCTTATGGGATTTGTTGCAATCTGCCGTGCTGCAAAAACCCTTCACAGTTCTCTGAATTTCCACCTGAAACTGACCTAGAATGTGAGCAAACTGTCACAAGAAAAGCAAATGAGAACTCAAGAAAACAAAGAACACTGGTACAGAAACTAATTAGAGATTAGAAGGTTCGGTCACTTGACAAACAATCACTATCAAGTCTGGTTTTCACCACACACAATTCTGAACACACACCATGCCTTGGTCAAAGGGAGCAAAAAGTTGCCAATGTGGTTACAAAGCAATTTCGAAAGACTCTGGACTATCGGGCAGATCACAAAAAATCCCAGGATAAATATCTTAGGATCTGCAGGCCTCTCTTTCAAGAGTTAATGCCAGTGTTCATGAGTACACCATCAAACAAACACTGAAAGAGAATATTGTTTATGGAATGAAAGCAAAAAGCCACTGCTGTCAAGGAAGACTTGCCGTCTGAATAAAGTTCCTCAAAAACCGGCCGGATGAGTCAAAAGACAGCAAAAATACTTTTGGCTTAAAAAAAAAAACTGAAATGATTATGGCTGAAATGAGAAACATTATATTTGTCCAAAATCGAACAGTGAATTCCAGCACATGAACCTCATCCCAGCTGTCATGGTTTGGGTCTGTTTTGTTGCCATTGGACCCGGATAGCTCAACATCATATTATGGTGCTATGAATTCTGGATGATATCAGGAAATTTTATCTGAGACTCTCAATCCATCCATCTATAATCTGAAGGTCAACGGAAGGTGGATATTGCAGTAAGGCGATAACCTTAAACACATCTACCAGCATACCAAAGAATGGTTGATGCTGGGGGAAAAAATTATGTCCAGACCATAATCAGACAGGACATTACTTATCATCACTTGGAAGTACTGCTAAGGAAGAATGGACCAAAATGTCTTCAGGTCAGTGTATGAGACTTGTCAACAGTTACAGGAGATGTTTGATTGGAATCGTTGCTGCTTAAAGTCGTCAGTCAGAGGTTCACACACTTTTGCCAGTAAGATTTCACGTTGGTTCAGTTTTTTCAATAAATTAATGGAAAACACTCATCGTCAAAAACGTTATTGCACCCAGAAGGAAGTGTGGGATTGCAGTGCCATCCGGAAGGAAGTTAAAGGTTACCAGGAATAAATGATGAAGGTAGTGGAAACAATGGAAGTAGTGTCGCTCAGTATGGCGTTGGGCCTCCATGTTTGTTAAGGCAACATGCCAGACATCTTAGCATGGAGTTGTAGAGGTTCCTAAGCGATAAGGCCTGTCCTTGCTTACATCACATGCTCAGCTAAGCATGAAACTTGAATCTTTCGGATGTCTCATGATGTCAAACCTACCCACCAAGTTTAATTGCTGTAGGTCCAAACTGTTCCAAAATTGGAAGTATGTCTTTATATGCTATTACCCATCACTGGGAGGAAGAGACAGAGTCCAACCCTCAAACCCAGACCCATTATCCGTCCACCAGATTTTATTGCTGGCACTGTGTTCCAGTAGGCAGTGTTCTCCTGGCATCCACCAAACCCAGAATCACCTGTCACATTGCCAGTGAAGCATGAATTATCACTCCAGAGAACATGTTTCCACTGCTCCAGAGTCAGTGGCGCCTTGCTTTACACCACTCCAGCCAATGCTTTACATAATGCATAGTGATCTTAGGCTTGTGTGAACCTGCTAAGTCACCAAAGCCCATTTTTTGAAGCTCCGGATACACAGTTCTTGGTTCTGATGTTGTTTCAAGAGGCAGTTTGAAACTGTGTTGAGTGATGTAACAGAGGATTACATGCTTCAGCACTTGCCAGCCTCAACTTTGCATTTGCATGCTCACTGCTTTGTGGTTGAGCTGTTATTGCTCTTTTATGCTTCTATTTCACATTAATAGCATTTACTGTTGACTAGGGCAGCTCTAGCAGGACAGAAATTTCACAGAATTACCTGGCAAAGGTGGCACCCTACGACACTTCCAAGACAGCCCAGAAGTCACTGGGCTCTTCAGTATAGCCCATTCTACAGCCAGTGCTTGCCAATGGAGATTGCATGGCTATGTATACACCTGTTAGCAATGGCTGAAATACCTGCACTTTATTATCACTGGGGGTTCAGAAAAGTCGGCAGTTGTCGATGTGATGAAAGATGAGTCAGTCTCAACTGATTGCTGATGATGTCATGAATAGGACCACATCAGAAGAGAATGTATTGCAACAAGTGGCTTTAAAAATCAATGATGAGGCCAAATTCCACAGACCAGTGCAGGAAACAAGCCCTGGATCGCATTGCTAGCCTCGAGGGAGCCGAAGATACGGATGTCAAAATCAGCAGGCTCCTTACCTGGTGTCTTCTCCATGTTGTTAGTGTCATAATCAAGTGATCAGTAACTCGCTGACATCAAGCTTAAGGCATCATCACCAAACAGTAAAGTGGACAAGTTGACTAGTCTGAGCAATTCCTAGTGTCCATATATTGTACTTGCTTACTTCTTCTTCTTCTTCTTTTTCTTCTTCTTCTTCTTGAAATCTCGATACCATTTTGCATACACTATCTCACACTATACACTACTAATTCAATGTTGGTCTGAGCCGCACTTGTCTGTTTGTGCGCCCCCCGACCCCATCATTAGTTCCTCCCATAGAGTCCAATTCATTTACACCCCATTTAAAACCCTATTGTTTACTTTAAACTACAGCCACCAAACTCCATGTATCCAAACAGAGCAGATTACCAAACTTTAGTCCACAGCCATACTGACCCACACTCCTCTATGTGTCGTTTACTCATCCCTCATTCCTCCCGGACAAAATATCAGGTTATTATTTTTCACATACATTTTTAATTTGTAATGAGTGATTTAGCACATCTTGCCTTGCACTCTGTACCCTTTCTCTCTCTCTCTCTCTCTCTCGTCTACTAAATTACCTGGAGAACCAAAAGCACATCCAATAATTGCCCGCCTAAAATTAATGTGGATCAAAACCACCAGGATGTTTGCTATGGACTCGTTCCTTAATTGAGTCCTTGAGTATTTGACTGGGTATTGTTTCACTGGGGGACCTCTGGACAAAAAAATTGTCCTTGCGTGTTTTAGGTGGTAGTAACTTCAGGCTCCTGCAGACGATATTGCATGAGGATGGTTGGGCTATAAATACCTACAGGGTTTGCAATGAGATTCAAAGACTGAGAAGAGGTGGTACAATGCAGTACATGTCTTGTTCGATGTGTGGAAAGCAGATGCCAATGATAGGCAAAAAGGAGTGATTACATTTGGGCATGCCAAAGGCCATAGTGTAAAAGAAGGAGGTGAATTTGCACGTGTATGGAAACGCGTGGTCATATGGTCTACCAGCAGTGGCAGAAATCCCAGTCTTCAGGAAATTCTTCCACCAAACCTGGCCCAACTGTGCAATTCTTTGGTGCAAGAGTGGCTGAACATTGATGTCACCTACATCCAAAAATTTGTCCAGTCCATGTTAAATTGAATCACAGCTGTTATTGATGCTTGTGGAGGAATTACACACTATTAGGTACATTTCAGTAATAGGTGACTCATTATTTGTCTGTTAAGTTTATGTCATAACAAATTTCTGAAATTCTTTGAGGAACTGGTGTGACAACTTTTCAAATTTTCAAGTTTTCTGTTATTTTCGGATATTGACAACTTCACCATTTACTATTGGGGACTTTTATATCTGACACATTAACACCTCCAGCTGCAGAGTTGCTGGATAACATAATAGCAAGCTATGGGAAAGATCATGAAACGTCTGCGTATTATTGTAGGATGATTCCAAGCCTAGGTAACAGGACCTTGTTAGCTCTTCAGAAGACATGGAACAGGAACTTGAATCAGACACTGGGGGATGAAGAGTGGGATAGCATGTGTAAAAACATAAATACACTGTTGAGGGATGGAGGGATACGATTTAAAATTATGCAGTGTTTTTACTGGAGTCCTTCCAGATTGTTTAGGCTTTAAGACCAACTTGCTGTAAATCAGAGGAAGGTCATCTGTTACATGTTTCATGGTCTTGTGAAAATGTTCAAGAATTCCGGACCGGGATATATGACATTCTCTCTGTTACTTCAGAAAATTAGGTTTTCCACCAATCAGTGAGTGGGACAATGAGTAGCCACGCTTGAAATGATGCCTTCTAAACAATCTGGATAACTAGATGAAACTTGGTGGGTAGGTTTGACATTGTGAGACATGCAAATGATTCAGGTTTCATGATCGGCTGTGCATGTGACATAAGCAAGGACAAGCCTTATCTCTGTAAATGACTGACCCAACAGCCACGATTGCGGACATTCAACAAGCAGTGGTGCCCTCCATAAGTCATTCTGTTAGTACCAGCGCCATTGGCAGACGACTGAATGATGCAGCACTACACCCTTGCAGACTATTCCGACAACTGCCCTTAACACCACATCAGCGCCATCAAAGACTGCAATGGTGTCGTGCCAGACTGTCATGGAGTGACTCAGAATATCAGCGGGTCATCTCCAGTGACAAGTCCCGTTTTGTCTTGGTGGAGGCAACCAACTAATCCGTGTGTGGAGGCACCGTGGTAAGCTCCAAGATGAACGGTTTGTTGTCACACGTCGCACGTCCAGAAGATGTGTCACTCCACCTCCATCCCTACTGCACAATCTGCAGGAACTGTGTGAGAATATTCAAGCTGCATGGGATGGATTATCACAGGACACAATTAGGAACCTCTACTCAATGCCGAGACATATGCATATATTGGCTCTGTCATTCAAAAGAAAGATGGTGTATTTGTTAATAACCAAGCTGTTTCTGTATGTGGTCATGACGACTTGGGGGATGGAGGAGTTCTATTTCTAGTGATGTTATTTCCATTTAGTGATGTATTTTGTGGTGCTAAAAGTGTTAATCAGTAAAAAAAAAAAAAAAACACTTATAAGTGTAAGTGCTTGCTTATAAGGTTCAGAGCTGTTTAAAAAGTGTTTGGGGCTGTAGCACAGGCCATGCGACAACCCTGCCCTATTATGTGCCTGGGCCTCCAGTGCACCATACACAAGCAATTTCAGCTGTTAGCCATCATATCACGTAGTTTACTCCTAACTTCACATAACAGCTCACAGATGTCTGTGCCCCCCTTATATCCTGAGCGGGGGAAGCGAAACAGTCTCTCCTACCATAATGCTGATGCTATTAAGCGCAGACAGGGTTTTAAGAAGCAGAGCACATTAAGCAGGGGAACCCATCTTGCAGGCTCCATCCACCCCCACCTTCAAGCCATATCAACTCACTCCAAATCGTGTCCTCATCGCCAGAGGCTTGTCTAGACGTTGGCTGAACACATTTGCAGCCATTTCTCATGAGCTCCCTTTAGGGCAAACAATGAGAGAAAGAGTCCCTCTGAAACAGATATGTGAGACATAGTGTCAGACAGACAGACGGAGAAGTTTGAGTCACATTTCAGGTTTTAAAAATATTTTTTATAATATTTGTTGCTTTCAGAAATTACCACTGACTATATGATCCACTCTGCATCTCACATTTGTCTCTTCTCATGTTTTTCAGCCAGACCGTTTCTAAAATGCTTGTTAATAGATGTCGGCTTATGTTTCCTTTCTAGCTTATTGGCAAAATGGCTTTTTATAGTGTAGCGAATTTTGGATGCAGGCATTAACACTTCCCTTTATGTTTTATGCTTGACCATGATGCATCTAAAGTCTTTGCTTCTGGACAAGAATACAACCACTTACCTCAGGACAAACCTTTTAGGTGCTTAATTGCCTCTAAAAGGCAAAATGCATCAGATAAAATCAGCTCATTTTTTGACAAAGTAATAAAGTTATTAAAAATGCAACCAGGGTGGCACGGTGGTGCAGTGGGTCGTCACCTCACAGCAAGAGGGCCTGGGGTCAGTTCTAGGGCATCTGGGATCCTTTCTGTGTGGAGCTTGCATGTTCTCCCTATGTCTGCGTGGGGTTTCCTTTGGGTGTTCCGGTTTCCTCCCACAGTCCAAAGACATGCAGTCACGTGAACTGAAGATGCTAAATTGTGTGTGTGTGTGACTGCCTTGTGATAGATTGTTGGCCTGCCCAGGGTGTTTCCTCCCTTCCACACATTGAATGCTCGGCTCCAGCATACCCCGTTCGGATAAGGACAAACTGGTTTAGAAGATGAGAATGCAATCAGTAGTGCATTTTAATAACACTTCATTATTCATATCATTTTTGGATATTCTTTACATCCACTGGTGTAATCCCATTATAACTTTAATTATACGCTGCATTTTTTGCAATTATGACATGAGTAGTTCAGGTTTAAGGTCATTTGATGAAGGTAATATAACAGACTCTGGCTCAAACCAATTCGTCAGACCTGACACCATTGTAAGAATAGCCACGGTGGTGTGAGGAGCGGAACTCTGACACTCTGGTGGATCATAATTGAGTGGCAGAGCTGACCAATCAGAGATATCCACTGATGTTAGCATGCCAAATAACTAGTCCTGATCCTTCCTGTCTCATAACAGCACTTTATACCTGAAGAGGTGGTTGGCAACAAAAAGCGAAAAGGGTAAAAAAAAAAAAAGTCCTATGACTCAAATTTATCCGACTGGCTTCAAAGAGCAGATTTTCCTAAACCTTTTCACTACCTGTAGTAGCAGTGTTGTTTGTTGCTGATTCCGCTCAGTGAATGCCACTCCAGAGGGCTTGATTTGTCAAGGGGAGCATTTGACGGGGTAATTTAATTGGATGGAACACCGTCATTGGTTAACACAGTCTCTGGATGGTGCCATATGAGGTAAGCCTGTGTGTTTTAGTATTCTCGTATGATTTATGTGCAGATGGTGCATTTCTGGTTTGTTTTCTGATGGCTTCATCTTTATTTTTGACCTACTTCTTTCTGCTGACCTCACCAAAAAAGCTGATTCTGTTACTCTTGTACCAAAAGGATTCATTTGTATTTGCATTTCCTATAATAAAATATTGCTAATTGTCATTTGTGTAGCCATACAATATCACCATGCAAAATATTACAATAATATACTGTATTGATTTTTTATCTCGCACTCAGTCTTCAGGTCACTAATTCTAGCTTGAAAACATGAGATAGTACAATCAATGTCATATTTAAATGTACTGTATTAAAATATATTGTCGTATGTGTAATATGTGGCTTGTCATATGTGTAATACTTCTGTGCTTTTCTGGAAAACAAATGTTTTAATCATAAAAACAGGATTATTAATGTTGCATATGCTTCACTGTAGAAGGAACCATAGTTTCTGCACAATATGTACACACTATCTTTGATATCTTCTGGTGTTCCTAAGGCAAAAAAGGATTATATAATCCACTTTATACACCATTACAACAAGTGATTTACCCTAACTTCATGTTAAAATGATCATCCACTATTGTGCTGTCATGCGCACACACACACACACACACACACGCACACACACACACAGACTTTAAACTCAGCTTCATCTTAAAACATGTGCATGACCTTTATCAGTTTACCTTTTCAGTATATGTCAAAAAGAGCTTTGTTTTGTCACATTTACGTGTAGACATAAATAAGTATGATCATATCTCAGCTTTTATGAGAAGACACACTTTTTTGCGGCCATCACTGTCAGGAGAGAAAGACCGTACTGTGTGTGTACTTATGCTTTAGGAAGAACAGTAAAAGGCTGGGACAGTTTATGTGCATGTCCTTTGTTTAATGTCTTTATGGGGACAAAATGTCCATAAAGTCCTGGAAAAACATAAAATTCTGCTGTCTTTTTCCCACATGCGAGAAACTGCTTTGCTACAAAAAATGCAGCTGTTAGCTAAAAAGGAAAGAGCCAAAGGTTTCCCATTTGATTCCGGAGGTTAATGTTATGGTTAGGATGATGGCATCGCCTTATTTATCTACAACAATAGTCTGTTGAGTGGAAAACTCCCTCAAGGCTTCTGGTCAGAATTGGTTTGCAAAGCCAATGAAAGTTCCCACAGTCGCCACAACCTCCCTAAATCGCCCAAAAGTTTTACTTATATTTGTTATGCCATATTTGTTAGGCAGCTTAACGCAGTTTCAACCTACTTGTGTTTCTTCAGCATGGATGTAACTTTTACCTAAGCATACATCTCCCTGCCCGGACGAGGTCTACAATAGTTTTTACATTATCGTTTACCACATATATTTGAGATGAATTGTTTAAGATGACCACAATCATCTTTACAACAAGCAGAATATGAAATAGATGTGTTTGGTCAGTTAATGCTGGACTCGAACACACATAGGGAGGTATTCCAACTAGTTAGTTTAATAACTACTTTATATGACCATATAAAGCAGGTCTCAAAGCTTTACCTGTATGTTCCTACATGGACTAAAAGCAGTCCAAAGCCTCGTAGTGGCGAAAATAAAAGTAGAAATAAAAGAGAACAAAAGAAAGAGCAAGCTACAGTGCCCTGTGTCATGTTATAGTACAAACTCTCCCTCTAGGGAACCATTGTTACCAATACTTGTATCAAGTACTTGTACTAATAAGAAACACACCACACTAACTGATGCCATCTGATCACATCAGCCACTGATATAAGCCTGGACGCTACCACACTAAAGACAAATGACTCAAGCTGGCAGTGAACAAGTGTTGCTGGAAGTTGTCATGGCAGCTGGATACACTGACAGGTCAGTTTGAAAAATTCTACCTTGACAGATTTTAACCCGTTTACAAGCGCATATTGACGCTCTCCAAAGAAACCCAAGAATCCCCAAAATGGCAACTTTACAGGACAGGGCAAAACCTAATTTAACTTGAATGTAAGTCAATGGAACCAGACTTTTTTCCAAAGCAATTCTGGGGCATTTCTGTTGGATCATTCCTCATGAAAATGTTAAAGTAAGCTGCTGTGGTCAAAGAATGCATAAAATTAAATATTGAAAAAAATGGAGATACATCTTTGGTCAGCGGCGACATACGATCACACTTTCCTAATCTAGGTGAACATACATAGACTAACAAACATAACAAAGTGGTGGCAAAGAAGTCCACATTTGCAGTACTAATGTCCGCATATGGCAATTGAGGTTTTAAATTGCCTTTGTAAAATTTGCTGCAGAGAGAGCACATTGTTCTACCTATTTACGTCATCACCCTGGTTTTAGTTTCCATGCATAGTCTGGCACAAGTTAGCAAAGCTGCTGTAGCGTAGTTTCTCAGAGTGTTTGCTTGTAACTTGGATGCTCAGTGTGTTGTTTTGAATGAAAGGGTTTTATTGATAATTAAAAGCTATGCCTTACACCCATCACATCTACTGACAAAGTGCTTTCCTATAAGCATTTGTGTCGTAGGTTTTGTCCGTACATGATCTATTGATGGTCTATTCAAATGTACAGGCGGCCTATTCAAATGTAAAGGGTGAGTTGTCACAGCTCAACCAACCATTCAAAAGACTTCAGCAAGACATAAAACTCAGTAAGGGCTCTCTTCGGATGCATTAGCCTTGGGTGTGATTCCTGCTGTGACTGTCCTGCAAAGAGGAGGAGCAGGGATCAAAACTATGAAATGTGCTTTACTTACAGCTGTACAGCAGCGCTTTTCTGATGTGGAACAAAACATGTTTTTCTCCACTGTGATGTAGCATAGGTAGCTAATACACATAATTTTAATCAGTTAGTTTAATAATTTAATGTTAAGCTACCTTGCACTCATTTATGCGAACAATTACTAAACCGTAAGAAGTTGCTCATTATGGTATCTATCTGTATTTAAAGTGGCAGGATTCATGACAAAAAGGCGGGCACAATTGCTGTGGCATTTGGTGTTTTTGTTATTTTGTGATTGTTAAGTTTACAACTTTTGGCATTCAGTGCATATATACACTACATAAATGTCAAATTTCTTCATATCAGAAATCAGTGTCAAGATTATACTCTATTGAACTCCATTTCACTGGAGATCCTGCATCTTGAGTAACCCAGCAGAATTATACTCATCTCACATTAGATTAAAGTTTAAGATTAAAAGTGGGGCAAGGGATCTGGCCTATGGGTGAAGCTATGAGCTAGCCCACTCAAACCAGCCTTGCCAAGTGTCTTCCTTACAATCTCCCAGCTTTTACTGGCTTTGAAATGTACATTTCTTTACGCTGAGGGAGTTTACTGATATCTTAATCACAGCTGTAATAGATGCTAACACTAAGACAATCCTGGAGGAACCACCTAGCACTAGCAAAACCCTGCTGAATCCACGCCGAGAGGGACCTGTGATATTGGCAGGAATTACAGATGATACTGCCCAAAACTTCACCAAAACACCAAATTCCCAACCAGAGACAAACATATTCTTGTCCAAGTTTACACAAAGCAGCCCCATTGCCACACCTTGGTTTATCAGACCACATCATACTGGAAATGATTCCATCCTACAAACCTCTAATCTGCAGAGGAAGACTGGCTGTTAAAACTGTCCAAGTCTGGAGTGAGGCTGGAGTGAGGGAGCAACCTCCCTATTGCAGGGCTATTTTGAAACACAGACTGGGAAGTGTTTGCACTGGGGGAATACACCTCATCTGTTTTGGCCTACATAGACTTCTGTACTGAGACAGCACTAAGCACAAAAACCATCAGTGTACTTCCAAACTGAAATCCATATTTAGACAGACTTGTATGCTATCATATCAGGGTATGAGATGCTGCCCTCAGGACAGGCGACTTGCTGGGCCACAGAAATACCTGGAAAGAACTGAAAAAGGGCATTAGCACATGCAGCGCACTGTGGGGCACTATGAAAACAGCTGTGCTCCCAACCTGGACAGAGTGTATGCTAGCCGACTACACGAGCAGTCTAGCAATATCAGAAGGCATCCACCCCACCTAGGTCACAGTCTGTTTGAACACTTGCCATCGGGGAAGAGATACAGAGTCATCCAAGCCAGAACCAACAGACTGAAGAACAGGTTTCATCAGCCTCCATAACAATTACTATTAGTGCTGATTCTAGTAGTTTTAGCATGCTGATGTGCTTTCAGGCAAGCTAACTGATTTAGCCGACATGTCAAGCCATTCAAAATTCCATATGGTTCTACTTAGTGGGCTATTCTCCTTGATTTTTCTGCAGAAGGTTCCAAACACACAGTGTCCGACTAGCTTTGGCACAACTTTTTCTCCCCTCACTGTGTTTATTGCCGCTCTCTGTGATAGACCGCTCAGAGAGACAATCTGCTACAAACCTGTCTATCTGACGCCAACTGGAACTAGATGTTGGGGGCTAGACAACGATGGGACTGACCTCATAATCCTTCACAGTTGCACAATATTCAATACACCAAGGACGCGCACGGACAGCTATGAAAACTACCGGCCCTGTAATATGTTGCCACTGTCATATCCAAACCCTGTGCCTCTTCCCATCTGCTCTTCTCATTGTGTAAACACGTCTTGATGAATGGAACAACAGACACTGTCCAAGAAACATTATATAAAATCTTGCTGTATAAACCTACATTAAAGTTTCAAGACTTTTCTTTCTGAGTTTTGATAAAGTTTCGCTTTTGGTCACAACCTTATACGGATAGATTTATTAGCATTTGTCAGTGGTGTCTGTAAGGATCGGGCCAAGATGTGAAGTGTGGCCAAAAAATTGTTTATTGCCACATTACAATACAAGGTCAAAGTCAAAAACACAAGCGAAGGGTCAATACAAAGGCAAACGTACACAAAAGGGAGATCCAAAATCACAGTCAAAAAGAAGGCCGAAAGAGCTCACAACGAGAAGAGGCTTGGTGTGTACTGAACATACAGACACAATAATTTGCAAAGGGCTAGACCAAGCAAACATCTTAAACAGACCATGAAACAGGTGACACAAATCAGTAATCAGGTGAGGTCGATCTGGGATAGGTTGCTGGCAGCAACTGGAGGTCACATGCTCACCCAGGGTATCCTGGGCCCCCAGTGGCTAGGCTCAGTACTGAGCCTGAAGGATGCATGACAGTGTCAAATCAGTGTAGAAAACCAAACCAAGCTGGACAAGACACATCCAATAAAATTTAAAGGCTGAGGATTCGAAGGAATTGAGTGATTATTGGCCCAACCAACCGTAAGCTAAATTTAAGACATTAAACTATGATAAAAGGTCATCTGTTTTGCGGTTTGTCAGATAATCTTGTGATAAATGCCAGAGCACCAGTGCGGCGCAACAAATATAAGAACCTCTGGCCTCATTCGCTTCACACAGGCCAACCTTTGAAAGCTTGGCATTCCCTACAGGCCTCTGGATCGCCCCTTCTCCTGTCACTAATTACTTTTGCATCGCTGTTCCCCAAACACATGGCTGAGAATACAACCTTTGTCCAGCCATGTGAGTTTGGTGGGTGCTGGTGACCGCCGGCAGATTCTAGATTTCAAAAGCACAATGTTTAGGGATGATGATCCTGCGTAAGTTGACCATTCGCTGCTCCTCCTGCATGATTTTTTTCCCCCCAAATGCGATACAAAAAGAGAAGTCCTGTTAACCCTTTCTTCAACGTGACACAAAGCAGGCTCAGTTTAAAAAGGCCTGCGTCTGTTTTGTTTCTTGCCGTATTACTGAAGTGCGGTTAAAAGCATGACATGCCACCGAAACTACAACAAAAACTTAAGTCCTGCCTGTGTTTGTCTTCCATTGAATGTTGGCTCTTCCTCCTTTGCAAAGAGACAGCAATTACAGAAATATGATATTTCCCAAGCTGTTTGGAAAGACTGCTCTAAAAAGATACTTACTCTGCAATTGTTGTGACCCTATGTCATTAGAGGGAATGATTATGTAAGGTGTCTTTGTGGTTTTGGCTAGATTCCACCAAGGACTTATTTCTGTTTTTCCCATCTGATACTGAGTCAAGGGTACCAAGACTTAAAAGGAGCAATTTGTACGATGATACAACTTCCAAACAAGGAAAAGCACTGGCCCTCCCCCTCAATGTGAGCATTAACAGCTGTTTTCTTACCAGTATAGGAAAAAATCTTATGAGTTACAGCAACAAATTACATCCCTTTACTCTTCTAGGGCATGTCATGTGAACTCTATTGTTTTGGTTTTATTTCTTTCACTTCTGTTATTTGCTGCGGAACATGGTTTCTTGCCATGGGCGAGCAGCAGTGGTGGTAATGTCTGCTTGCCAAGAGCTTCAGCCAATGTTTACTTTTCCTTTCATTAAATAATTTAACCAGGACCTTCAACATGATTGACAAGGGATTACAAAATGACGTCAGAGCAGTGCTTCTTCCTTATCCTCTCATGTTGGACAGATGCCAGACTACAATGACAGGTACAAAGTGGTATTTGTCAGGACAGCCTGGGCCATGCAAACTTTAGTAGATATCTCTGCAGCACGATACATATACGGCTTTGACACACCGACAAACCTGTTATTTCTTGATATTCTGTTCCGCTGTGGTTCCTCTATGCTTTTTAGGTGAGGCCAATCATTCTCTGAGTAGAGCGTTTAGGGCCATTTTGTGCCATTTGTGTTTTTACACACAGAGGAATTTGCCTTCCACATTTAACCCATCCGTGAAGTGATACTAGGGGGCAGTGAGAACACTTGCCCTAACCACGGCACCCGGGGAGCAGTTCGGGGTTAGGTGCTTTGCTCAAGGTCACCTCAGTCGTTACTGTCAGTTCAGGAAATCGAACCAGCAACAAGGCTGGTTACCTTAACCTCCATGAACCAAAGAACCATTTTGGATTCTTTTACTGCAGTGTGTGCTAGCTGCAGGGGTTATGCACCAACGTGTATTTGCATGCCAATGCTGCAGCCTGCAGTAGATTATGTATTAAACTCAGATTACAGATGGCCTACCTGCAGAAATTAGACAGCACGTAGAACATCCCAAACAGCTGAAATGTGTAGTTTTCAGAGAAATCATAACCTAATCACCTTATTGTGACTCACACACACACACACACACACAAACTACACAATCACCTCTCACGGTTTGTATAAACATACCAGAGTATATGGCACTACCGCCGTTTCTTCTTCATTTTCCTGACTGTATTGATTTGGCTGCTTCCTTCAGCTTTCAAAAAAAGCTGTTGGGAATAATTATAGTAAGCCAAAGGAATGTTCTGTTTTTCTTATCAATCATACTTTTCCTTTCTCCGTTCCAAAAAGGCACTCTCTACATCACTCAGCGCCATGTTTATAACCGACTTTGCCCTCCTGTTTGTTGTCCTTCTTTCGGGACGATTTATTTTTGGTGAGTGATTGCTTCATTTTTTTTGCAATCCAAATATTCATGCCACCTTTTTTTCCTTGTCACTGTTGCCCTAAGCCTGCCGCTTTCTTAAGACTCCTTAGGTTGATTGGCAAAAGCATCTTAAATTGAATGCACCCAATCAAAGAGCTTATCCAAACCGCCTTGTCAGCCTGTTCCCCTTGTTATTCAAGTGTTTATTTAATAGAGATACGTGAGCACAGAAAGTTACAAAGATGGTCATAACATTTCTATCACACTATTTACAGCTACATGCTAATTTGCAGCGTTTGTTCCTAAATGGGCTTTTGATGTGTTTACCGTAGTCTTTAGTGTGTATCCTCTTTCTCTATCTCTCTGTTTCCCCGTGTCCCCTTCATAACACAACGTGAAACTAATGAAAAACAGTATTGCTGAGGCTTTCCTCTCAGGAAACCATCACATCTGCAGCTGTGCAGGCCAACATCAATTGCTCCCATATCCCACGTGCCCTCTCGCTGAGATCACTGTCCCCACATCCCTCACACCTCAGAATTCATTAAAGTCTTCTTGCTTGCAAGAGACTACTGGACTAAATAAGAAACTGCTGGCTTTTCTTTTAGCCGTGTTGACGCTTATTTATCATGTGTCAACAGTCAGAGGTGCTGCCTGTTTCTAATTCATTCTGATACTTAAATTACACACAGGAATTACTAAAAAAAACCTTCTTATGCTGACATTACTCTCACTAGCCACTTTATTGGAAACCCTGACCTTAAAGGTTCACAGTGCTGGTGTACAGTTATAGGCTGTAGCCCATTCATTCGCCTTGAATGTGTTAGCCATCTTTTATCAATGGTAATTTTCTAGCTACATAACCAGTGAGTGGTGTTCAAGATCCTATGGGTCTCAGTGCAAAACACATTTATGGGCTGGTATACAGCAAGACACCATGGTGATCACACAGAAGCAGCATGTTGACAAGAGAATAAAATAACCATCCGTGTAAATATGCTAGATCGGCATAATACACTTACCATTAAAAGAATAGTTGCACCCAGAAGGAAGTTCAGATTGCACAGCATGCATTTGCATTTGCAGAGGTTCGTTGGTGTCCTGTGATAATCCATCCCATGCAGCTTGAACATTCTCATGCAGTTCCTGCTGATTTGCGGTAGGGGTCGATGTGGAGTGATACCAGGCATTCTGGACATATGAGGGGTGACAACAAACCATTCATACCTCCACACATGGATTTGTTGGTCGTCTCCACCAAGACAAAAGCAAGACTCATCACTGCAGATGACTCGCTGCCATTCTGAGTCACTCCATAACAGACTGGCGCAACACCATTGCAGTCTTTGGTAATGTTGACGTGGTGTTAAGGGCAGTCGTAATGGTCTGCGTGCATGTAGTCAGGTGTTTTCAGTCAATGGGATGACAGTCAGGTGTGAGCGGCTGCCATGTTTTGTTTGAAGAACAGTGATCTATCAAAGTCTGATCTTCACAACACATGTATCACAACACAATGTATCACGGCATGAACAAAGGATTTTTCTGAGAAGAAGAGTTTGTTGATGCTCATCAGGCTGGAACAGGTTACCAACCCAAAGAGAGTTTGGACTCCACCAATCCACAGTTGGACAGATTGAATGCAGATGGAAGAAATTCAAGACCATTACCCTCCCAAGGAGTGGTCGACCAACAAAGATGATGCCAAGAGCAAGGCACGTAATAGTCTGCAAAGTCACAAGGTAACTTCTAAGCAACTAAAGGCCTTTCTCACATGTTCATGAGTCCACCATCAGGAGAATACTGAACATCTATAGTGTGCATGGCCTTTCATCTATCAAACAAAGTGGTGGTAGTATCATGGTTTGGACCTATTTTGCTGCATCTGGGCCAGGACAGCTTGCCATGATTAATGCAACAATGAATTCTGGATTATACCAGCAAATTCTAAAGGAAAACCTCAGGACATCTGTCTGTAAGCTATACCTCAAGAGAACGTGGGTCATGCAGCAAGCATACAAGTCGTTCTACCAATTAACAGTTAAAGAAGAATAAAGTGAAATGTTTTGGAATGGTCAAGTCAAAGTCCTGACCAGTCCAATTGAAATATTGTGGGAGGACCTGAAGCAAGCAGTTCATGGGAGGAAACCCACCAACATAACAGAGTTGAAGCTTTTTTGTGCGAAGTTGGAAACGTTTAGCTGCAGTTATTGCTGCACAAGGGGGGTCACACCAGATACTAAAAGCAAAGGTTCACTTATTTTTGCCACTCACAGATCTGTAATATTGGACCATTTTCCTCAATAAATCAATGACCAAGTCTAATATTTTGTCTCATTTGTTTAATTTTCATCTCCTTATCTACTGTTATAACTTCACAAACGGTTTACAAACTTCCAAGGACTACTGTAAATACTGTATTTCATTTAGTGTAGGTACAACACTGTACAGAAATCACTGTCCCCCACATACCAGTGCAAACTTCATCTTCCAAAGTTCACCCACATGACTCCACTGCTGCGCTCCCTTCATTGGCTTCCTGTTGCTGCCCGCATCAGATTTGAAACTCTGATGCTGGCCTACAAAGCCAAGAACGGACCAGCCCCTCCCTACCTTATGGCAATGGTGAAGAGTCGATCTGTACCTCGAGCCCTTCACGCTTCAAGTACAGCTAGACTCGAACCACCATCCCTGAAGTCTCATAGAAGGCAAACGACCAGACTCTTCTCTGTCCTGGCTCCCAGATGGTGGAATGAACTCCCACTGGGCGTCCGAACAGCAGAGTCTCTCGCAGCCTTTAAACGCAGACTGAAGACCCATCTCTTCATAATGCACTTAAGTGAGTAAGCACTAGTAGAGGTGTAAGTTGTGTTGTGTTGCACTTATAATGACCTTTTCTTTTCTATAGGTATGAGCACTGGGCTGGGGTTGCCAGGTAGTGCTCTTTTTGCTCTATATGTGTGTATTGATCTATCTAGGTATCAGCACTGGCCCCCTGTTTGGGCAGTGTCTGAGCTCATGGTAAGTTTTAGGCTCTAAACTTCCTGTACTAGCTGGAATATTATCCAATGGAACACTAAGCACGGTTGTAAGTCGCTCTGGATAAGAGCATCTGCTAAATGCCGTAAATGTAAATGTAATGTTCAGAAGGGTCAACCATGCAAATCATATCTGGTTAGCGGTGGTCCCGTGTTCAGAAACTGACCAATGATGAATGGGGTAGAGAGTGGCTGAAAACACTGGGAACAGTGTGTGATTCCACACCTATGTAGAAGACCTATAAGGTATTCACCTCATATAGTGGCCAGTGAGTGGAAGTACAAGGTAGGTCAAAATTCTGATGTTTGCGTATGTAGTATCGGATTAAATATTTACCCTTCACACCGTGTGTCATGAATCAAAGGAAGGGAAACACTGCACTGAAATTTCCATCGTAGTATCAGGTACACATATGCAGACAGACATTATAAAACCAGGCCAGTGACCACTACACTGAACTGGAAACGTCCCACAAGGCTCCTTCTCTTGTCTCCTCTGCTCTTCACAGAGCACTATTCACCCCTTCCCTCCCATTCCCCCCTTCACTTTCCCTGAACATTTCATTCATCTCTTAGTCCACACTGAGCTTCCTTTCAACCTCACTTTTTTTTTCCACCTCCAAGGACAAATAAACATAATCATCAACATCATAATCGGTCAGTTACGTCAGCAGCCGCTAAAATACGGGTAACACCCACATATGAGAGAATACAGACATTCACATATTTATGCAGTCTGGAACATGAATTACTGCTCAGAAGACGGGAATCAGTGTTTTCAGTAATATGTGAGCTGGTTGTAGGTAAATCATATCTAATGATTCTAATATGACTTAATGACTTGTATGTATATAATTAGTATCCTGTACAGGGGTAGACAGCCACCAGTGAGAATGAACCACCAAGGCCACCAAGAAAATGAATCTTCTGGAAACCTGTTATTTCAGGACTTTGAGGCCAGAATTATAGAAACACAATGAACCGCATGTCACTGTATCAAAAACAGTCATGACTGTAAGTGTTGCTTACATGTACACTGAGCCATTGTGGTGACCCTGTAGGCCCACCCTGACATCATCCAATGTAGGTTGTGTAATTAGGGACTGCTGCAGTGACGGCCTCTCAGCACAACAGTAGCTTATTTAGCACCTTATTATATTTAAAACATTATTTCATAGTGTGACTAGGAATTGCATGGATTTTGTGATGAATGTCAATTCAACATTGACTAATTGCCAGTGGTGGATGAAGTACACACACCATGTAATTGAGTTACAGTACAAGATACCCAAGGTAAAATATTCCTCCAGTAAAAGTAGAAGTTCCTCCCTTTAGACCTCCACTTGAGTAAAAGTAATAAAGTATTTACCTTCAAATGTAAAAGTAAAAGTAGCTGATTAATTATGGCTCTAATGTCCTATTACCATTTCTGGAGCAGGATTCTTGCTAACTCAGCTCATTTTAGGTGAAGAGACTCTAGTGTCACTCCCAGTCCACCAGTCTTTTATAGAAGGTCATTAATTAGTCTGACATTGATGTCTATTCAGATGATCATAAGCACAAACACTGAAGGAGAACAGTTTCCATTAGCTAGAACCAAGCTCTGTCCAACTGGTCAAAACATGCTTAAAAGGAAGTGCGCGCTGTACCTTGATTGGTGGGATTGCTTTGAACTTCTTTCAATTGGACATGTTACGTTTTTACGCACACATAAGCCAAAAGGAAGGACAGGTTTGTCCATAATGTAGTGGAGTAAACAGTAAGATATTTGATTTTGAAATGTAGTGGAGTTAAAGTAAAAAGACCCCGAGAATGGAAATACCTCAGTACAGATACCCCAAAACAAATACTTACAATACAGTAACCAACCACACTAATGAGATACTGTCCACCACTGCTAATTCCTCATGGTGTCATGATTTAAAAAAAAGGGGAATGCCACATGCGTAGGTCAGTAAAATGTGACATGCTCTTTCTAAAGAGAAATTCACATATACCAGCTCACATTTCAGCTCAGTGAAACAACGGCAATGGAGCAACAGCAATGATGGACTATACCTGCAGAAGTGTACCATGCCTGTGAAGGCGATGTTGGCACTCTTCATACCTTCTCCAAGGAACCAAAATGTCAATGGGCATGGTTGATGTTCATCTTTAAATGAGGCTGAAGTTGGTTTCCTATTTGCTGGTTTCTTGATTGAATGGTCTGTTCCATCTCATATGCAGCCCAAATGCCAGAATGTTACTACTGCACAATTTAAAGTGGAATGAGAAACTCACAAAACAAGCTGGTGAACGGAAAGCCAACTTCAACTCCCACATCTTTACCCACGATTGCGGACAATCAGCGAGCAGTGATGCCCTCCATGAGTCATCCTGTTAGTGCCAGCACCTGTAGCAGATGTGATGACTGCCCTTAACACCACATCAACGTTGACAAAGACTGCAATGGTGTTGTGCCAGAATGTCATACAGTGACTCAAAATGGCAACGGGTCATCTTCAGTGATGAGTCCCGCTTTAGTCTTGGTGGAGACGACCAACAAATCCGTGTGTGGAGGCACCGTGGTCAGCGCCAAGATGAATGGTTTGCTGCATTCAACTTTGGCCCATCCTAGGTGGGCTTGCCGAGACACTTGCCGTGGCGGAGTTGCGGAGTCAGACAAATTTAGTGCAAGAAAATGAGAGTAACTGACTTCAAACTTTAAAGGACTATCCCGCTTCTCCAATAAAACAAGTCTTTCTATCTTAGTCTTCAGGAAACCGGAGATAACGACATTCAGTATCTGATCTTTGAGACTCTAAAGATTGGATCTATATCCTGGATTACTTTACCAGGCTTCAGCAAACTGCAGATGCTGACCCTGAAATCACCAAGCTTCTCACTTGTTGTCTTCTCTGTTCGTGTCATGATCACATGCAAGTACTACTAATACATAATTACTGTATAGCATTCGTCCTTTAAATACTTCAGACTTTTTGACAGTGCTGTATGCCATTTGATTACTGCTCACATAAACCTTTCCCCCACTCTTGGCTCTAAACAGGTTCAAAACACAAATTTAACTATACACTACGTAATATTTATTTAGCTCTAAGCATTTGTATACAGCACATGCAGTGATTGGCATTATCACGGCAAAGACTATAAATGGCAATCAGTCAGTTTTATTAGAGTCTGATGCTGCAGCCTGGTTTGAATTGCTCTGCAGTGCAGGAACACAATGGAGTCACATCATTTATGTCAGATTGATGCATTACTTGATTAGAATGCTTAGGTCTGCGTTTGTGTTTGGCCATAGCATCTGTGCAATGTGATACAGGCACTGTGGCCATCAGTCAAATAAAGTTATTTCCTGCTTTACCTCAACCTACCCCCTTTCTCTCTCCTCCTGCGCCTTCTTTTCTTCTCCACAGGCTGTTTAATCAGGGGCAGCGGGTGCTGGATAATCAGAACGAGGTAAATCTCCATATTGTTTTCTCTGCTACCCGCTAATGGCTCAAATTAGAGCAACACACTTAAACTACCACGGCAAATTTCCATATATAATACCAAAAGTTTGGAGTTGTCAGCTCTAAAATGTTTGTGAAAGATATTTTTTAATTGCAATTATTTTGTTGGATTGAGCTTTAGATCAGAATGTCTTTCTTGGAAGTTGTACCTAAGTCAGGTGTGTGCAGATCTTTGACTGATACTGTACCAGGGTCATTATAATTCATGAAGTAGTTATTTAATATTAAGTAAATATTATTAGGTAGAGTTTTGTTCTGAGGGTGGCACATTGGGTAGCGCTGGGTATTTGCATGTTCTCCATGTGTCTGCATGGGTTTTCTTTTGATGGGACAGGCTCCAGCGCCCCCTGTGACCAAGGAGGATAAGCTGTTTTGATGATGATGATGATGATGATGATGATGGTGATGATGATGAGGAGAAGGAGGAGTTTTGGTTTTTACTGTTAACATAAATGTCGTCAGAAATCATGGCTTTAGCCAAAGTTATTCCAAACTATTTCTGATCAGTTTTACCACTATTTGTATTTTATTTTTGCTTGAATTGCAGCAGTTTTTCATGTTCTTAAAAACTGACATTTTTATATATAATACAGTTTTCAGTTATAATATAGTTTTCAGTTTTCTCAGATACATATGTGCAGTATATGTTCAAAATAAGAGACCAACTTTTAATTTAATAAAAAACTATATATTAAAAGATGATGGAAAAGAAAATGGGACTTCTAACAATTCAGCAAGACCTGGTAGACTATAAATGTTGTCTGTCAGATAAGGCTGTCAGATATCACAATGGCAAATATTAAATTACAAAAGCAGCATTCATTATTGTGCAAAATAAATAAAATACAAATAAAATACAACCTACTGTTACATCAACATCATCCATGCATGCTGACAGATGACTGGAAACACCACGAATAGTGCTGACGTCCCCTTCACAGCCTGGAAAGCTAGTTTGCTGAACATATAATCAGCCAATTCTCTTGATCTGTCGTCGTTGTTTCTGCTGGGCTGGAATTTGGGCTGCTATATGCAAATTTTGGGGGCATCCTTATGGGTGGAGTTAAGACTGTTACATAACACTCTATGATTTTGGAATCAACTCGTTTTACTGCCCTTAGAAACACAGGATTTGTATTTGAAGGCAGGGACAACAGTGTTCGGGGTCACGGTGTGCCATTCTATTACCTCTCATTATTCAGCTATTCCCTTTATGCAGACAAGAACTGAATTCTGTTTTCACCCTCTTCACTTAAATAGGTATGAGAAATTTGGTTAATCTTTGGCTTGGGCTAAACTGTATTCTTAGTAGGAGCTGTAAATTAAGCTAATCTGTTCCTTTCACTTATGGACCATTCAATATGGACCATAACCTTGCCTCTCCCAGGTTTCTTGGGGAAACAGGTATGTGCGTAGGTTTGCATATGGACAGCAGGGACGTGTCCCTACCACTATTTTGGCCGCTATCTGTCCAAAACGTGAAAATGTAGTCTTTCAGATGATTTACTGCCCCTTTCCACATTTGTTGTTGGACAAGGGCAGGTAATGGGTGGTTGTCGTGTCCCTACCAACACTGAGACCAAACCTACGCCCTTGGAATCAGGCCAGCAGTTCAGTGGATGGAGTAGTTTTTGAACTGTGTACATGTGTGTTTTGTGTTTGGCTGGATGAGTAAATTACTTACCCCCACCCCATGTGGAGAGGAGATCTCAATCCCAGAGACGCACTTCTAACAGTTTGTGCTGTTAATGGAGAGACAAACCAGTGGCCCACACACCTAAAAGTTAAATTGGTTTTAATAAACAAAGAGTGAGAAAGTTTGAACAGAGCAAACTGTTAACAACAGTACAGCAAGCGAGGCAATCATAACAGACCAGGGGGAGGCTAGGCCGAGAGCAAGCTAAGGTCAGAACCAGAATAGACAAACAGCCAGGCAACCAAAACACAGAAACAAACCAAAAACAAGAGTTAAGATACAAAGCAGACCTCATACACGGAAATCAGACAGAAGACAAGAAAGAACACTCAGTACCAACATGAATAGTTGGAAATACTTTGCAAAAAAGTGAACAAACAGAGGAGAACATGTACAGATAGCTAAATGGATAACAGGTGATGAGGATTAGTATTCTGGCATGCCGAGTGGGAAGGCAGCTCGTGATTGGGTGATGTCTGACACGTGGTGCTGATGACATGATGAGATGGATGATGGGAAGTGTAGTTTGTGGACTCGACGGAGGCAGGAGGAGAACTCAACAGAAATGAGTGTGAGGTCATTTGATTTGTTCTGTCTTCGCCATTGTGACAGTGCTTAAACTTATATCATGGTAATAATAAAAATAGAGCTAATCAGGCAGCCCTACAGAACACCAAATCTGTCACCATCACTTTTGTGCATCCTTCCACTGTGAGAAGCCAACTTCAACTATACCCAAAACTTTGCCTAACATTACATACAAGTTCTAATAAAGTTTTAAAGAAAATGTTTTTGTCTAATGTTCAAAAAATGTTTCAAAGATGTTGATCATTTCAGATAATGTTCCTATATAAGCTTCAACTGCAACATTCAGTGGATGTTTTGAGGATGCCACAGATTATGTGACATGATAACAAAGGATCTGCAGCTATTGAGAAGCTGTTCCTGAGAAAAGATAAAAATACAAAAAAGAAAACCTGTTTTCAGAGCACCAAAAGTGCACATTTGAGGGTCTAAATTATTTAATTGGAACTACTTGGAGTGTGAGATGCATTAAATGCAACCAACTCCTAACCGTACATTCGCCCCAGGTTTGTCTCTTGTAGGTTTGTTCGGGACCACTCATGCTGTCACGTGTGGGCATGTAGAAGTTCCAGTAAAGCTACCTAGCTTTGAAAGTACATATTATTATTGACGAACAAATTTGTATAGAAAATTCATAGATAGCTTTATTAGCCAGTTAGCATGCTGGCTAACGTAGTTAGCTATCGAGTGACCTCACTAGAGACACCAACAATATCTGCTACTTTCTTCCATGCTTTATTTTTCTTGAACTGTATATGTGCAAAAACGCATCATATAAAATGGGAGGAAGAAGAAACAGCGGTTATGAGCGGTTCTCCTCCTTATTTCCCACCACCCTTTTTAGAATCGGAACGAAATCCCAGTAGGAACAAACGTTTCAGACAGCAGGAGCTGGGGACCTCGGACCACCGTGTCTACGATTGGTCTGAAGAATTTGTTGGAGTCAATTGTTTATATTGTCGCTTCACAGCGTCATAATTAATTTCCATAAAGTTGAGAAAATCTCAACTCGATTTATCGCACACACTCCCATAGGAAATGAGTGGTCGCTTGTCACTCTGTTGCCTGCTAGTGTGAACGTAGGGCAAGGTGGAACTTCTTATGTTCTTCTTAAAAAGAATGGAAGCTGTAATAAACATAAAAGGTGGACACACTAAATACTGATAGACATTTCATTTTAGTGTTACAGGCTTCAAAAGAACTTCAGTAAAATGCATGTTTCCTTTAGACTGGAAATGAAAGACAGGATGGTCTCTGACTTGCAAAGTGCTCTAAGTACATGTATGGAGACACCCACACAAACATGCGTGAACACGCGTGTACACACATACATCCGTAAACATGCATTCACATGTATGCCCACACATACATACTGGTGGAATTCAGAGCTGTGCCGTAAAGGATCTTCTTAGGAGCCCAAGAATGAATGGACTCTGTGGTCTGCAATTCACTTAATGTGAATGAGGACGCCAGGAAAGTGATACACGCTCTGTTGAGTGCGCACACACACTGACATTGATCTAAGAAATGAAAACAAAGAAAGAAAGAGAATGACTGATTGCAGGCATTATTGAAGAGGAGGCTTGTCCCTGGGACCCCTACAAAGATACACACAAGCGTGTGCAAACACAGACACGCACTAAAAGTGTGTGGTACACATACAAGCACACCCCACACTCGCCATCTCAGTACCATATTCACCGCACAGACATCTCAGCCATGCATTTTTAATAGGTGTACATGGAGCAAGCTAGTATTACAGATCTCTCATTGATATGCTTTGTGTGTCTGTCCTTGCCTGTTCATTGAACAGAGTTTCATGTACTAATCTGTTATGCTCAGAACGTGTACATATTAAAATATGAAATCAGAGCTTCATACATGTCGGGTTCTGTGAGGTATGCTCATATGCTTCCTACACAACGTCTGACAGTTCTGCCCTACAGCACCAGCTCATTACCTTTTCACACTCATTCTTTGATTCTTGATAGGGACAATGGGCAGCTTTTCATGTGCCAGAAATAGCTATGATCTAAATTTGATCTGTTCTCCCATGTAGTGCGCTGACAGCTAGCATGTTTAACCCATCATCTGACAACCGATAATATTACCCAAGTATTCCCTGACAGAGCGTCAATAGCTTAGTTCCGCCGAGTTCTCAGCCCACGTTACGTCTCAAATGGAGGTCAGAAAATCTGTCCTCTCTTTTATTGCACCCTTTATCCATCCATACCTGCCATGCAGGTATTGACGGGTTTTATGAGTTGCTGTTCATATAGTTTGAACAGATATTTTCTAGCAAAGCAAACCAGCGTAATCCATCCGTATATTAAGCTGACATAAAAGGAATGCATGAGAAGCCGGCTGTAAGGCATGTCTATGCCTGTTTCTTTCTGTGTCCACGGTGCCAAGAAGGAACTGCAAAACTTTCATTGTACAATGAAAACAGAGACATTGTAAAGGAGGAAAAGACTGTTGACAGAACAGAACAGAAAAAAATGAATGGGTAAGCTTGCAACACTCACTTTATAGGGAAAGTCTTGCTCTTCAGTGCAAACAGTGCACCCAGAAGGAAGTGTGGGATTGCAATACTATTGGGAAGGAAGATAAAAATTACCAGGAACAATAAATTAAGAAATTTTAGACTGACATGGCCAATATTTATTGAGCTGCACATACAGAAGTAGTGCCTCTCAGCATGGCGTAATATTCCATCCCATGCAGCTTGAATATTCTCACACAGTTCCTGCAGGTTTTGCGGTAGGGGTGAAGGTGGAGTGACACCAGGCCTTCTGGATATTTGACAACAAACCATTCATTGGCGCTGACCACAGTGACTCTACACACTGAGGTCACTGAAGATGACCTGCTGCCATTCTGAGTCACTCCAAGACAGTCTGGCACGACACCATTGCAGTCTTTGGCAATGTTGACGTGATGTTAAGGACAGTCATTGTAGCGGTCTGCATGAATGAAGTCTGGCGTTATTCAGCCGTCTGCCAGTGGTGCTGGCACTAACAGGATGACTCATGGGGGGCATCACTGCTCACTGAATGTCCGCAATCGTGGCTGCTGGGTCAGTGAGGTACAGCGATAAGTCCCGTCCTTGTTTATGCAGCTATTCTATTGCCAATGAGTGTATATGAAACAACCACATTATTTGGTGCATTATTTGAATCAAATGCTACAAGCTGTTCACAGTGGAACATTTTACCAGTGATTTCAACTGTTTCCAGAACATGAATGTGGCTTTCAATATTAGTTTATAGGTCTCTTCTCAGATACAGGAGCTTCGAAGTGAATATTACTGTTTTTGGCCAAATGTGACCGGCAGTGTAACAAGTGTACTAGCATTAATTAGTGATTGTGCAGTGCACAACACTATTGTTATCCGAAAATATATTATTCTTCTTCCGAGGTCATCTTCTTCTTGGTATATGTTTTTATTGTCCGCTAACTTGTCTTGCAGTTTTCAGGGTATTGATGCCGTTCCAACTCTGGAATGTTCGGTCTGATCAGGAATTGTGTGATGGTATACAGCTTATTTATCTGATTTACAGATTTCATAAAAACTTTGTTAAACTCACAAACTTTGCCCATTAAGAATGAAAAGTAGGGTAGAAAAGTAAGCACACATTTGCTATACTTGCTTGACTGACAGAGACCATTTCACATACCCCATCTCAAGGCAGACCCCCGAGCACAAATTCAATGTTGGTCTGACCTGCACTTGTCTGATTGTCTTTCCTCCTATAGAGTTCCATTCATTTTGGCCCTACCCAAACCCTATTGTTTCCTTTAACCTACAGCCACCAAACTGCATGTACTCACTCAGGGTTGATCCCTAAACTCTAATCCACAGCCATACTGACTTGCACTTCTCTATGTGTCGTTTTTTCATCCCGTACTCCTCCCATAGAATCACATTCATTTTTGCCCCCACACAAATTCATTGTTTCCATTGCTTGACAGTCACTGAAGGCCCAAGCTGTAATGCACAGATGTATGGTCCCGCCCTCTTAGCAACACCTAGCAACCACTAAGCAACCACCAACAACCTTTTTTTTTTAATGGGCAGAAGTTGAAAGGTCAGTTTTAGGTAAAGATCCAAGAGAGGAGATAAAATTTGAGTCTGATTAACAGATTAAGCTGCTTTGTTCTTCTGCATGCTAGATGGGGCACGGTTCCAATTTAAAGCTTCAACACTGACAAGTCTTGAAAATCCTAAAGGTCTGGGTTTCCGGCGTAAGTGTATGGACTTGCAAAGCATGCAAGAAAAATGCAGCAGTAAACAAGAAAGACTAAGAGAAGATGACGAAGGCAAAAAAGACTAAAGTTTAGCAGATTACCACAAATGGGAGAAAAGTTTAGGTGTTGCTGAATGTGAGAACACACACTCCTTTCCTGTCCTCTACTGTATGTTGTGCTCTATGGCCAGTTTAATGGCTTCTCAGGCTCTTTATTTTGAAGGATTGTAATTATCGGCAGCGAAGCAATCGGTCATTCTCAACGCTTTGTTTGCACAAGTTGTAATGGACCTTCAGCTTCCATTAATTTCTGTGATGAATATTCACCTGCCAACTTGCTGTAATGAACAGGTTTTAGAAGCCCTTCTAACATGAGAGACCTCACATTGTGCAGCCTCCATAGACCCTGCTGTGTCTTTGTACACTCAACTCCATACAAAAGCCTGGCACAGCTCATCTCTGCTGACTGTTTACCAGCTACCTGACAGCCATTTGCTTTATTTTTTTCAGGTGGAAGAACTTCTTCAAGAACCAAGCAGTCCAGGCAGAGCACAAGCTGTTTGGCCCTGAGTACAGGCAAAGCCTGCCTGCAACTCATCCTCATGGAACTGTCACTCAGTTAAGCCCTTTATATTCATGTTAGCACCAATTTGTTGTTTGATTTTGGCAGACTGAACAAGTAATTTGAGTATACACTATAATTCAGTGTTATTTTATATGCAATAATGACATAATAATATAGTTCAAACTATAATAACGCAGTTCAAACAATATTAGTGATAATGATGTACTATACAATCTCATTTTTAATGAAAATATCTGCCTCCAGATTTGATCACCTCTTTTGAATTACACTTATTTTCAAAAAAGTAGTTGCACCTAGAAAGAAGTATCAGATTGCTATGCTATTTGGAGGGAAGATAAAGGTTACCGGGAATAATAAATGATGATAAATTTGGACTGATATGGGCAATATTTATTCAGCTACACATTCAGAAATAGTGTCTCTGAGTATGGGGCCGCCATGTTATGTCCTAATACAGCATACCAGACATCTCGGCATAGAGCTGTAGAGGTTCCTAATGGTGTCCTGCAATAATCCATCCCATGCAGTTTGAATATTCCTGTTCCTGCAGATTTTGCGGTAGGGGTGGAGGTGGAGTGACACCAGGCCAAACCACTCGTCTTGGTGCTGACCACGGTGCCTCCACGCATTGATTTGCTGGTTGTTTTCACCAACACAAAAGCAGACTCATTATTAAAGGAGACCCACTGCCCTTCTGAGTCACTTTATGACAGTCTGGCGCGACACCACTGCAGTCTTTGGCGGCGTTGTCATGGAGGGCATCACTGCTTGCCGAATATTCGTAATCATGGCTGTTGGGTCACTCTGCGCACATTGGACAATTCGTTGGTTCTCTCTCTTCATGGTTCATGTAGGTCTACCAGATTCTTCATGTTGCTGGTTCATGCCTTCTTCTATACACTGCCACCAACAACGTGCTATGGTAGTATCGGCACGACCGGTATGGCACGCTAAATGGATAAGACCATCATGATTCCCAGAGCCCTATGATGCGACCCCTCTCCAACTCTTCCAACTGCTCTAATTGTTTTTGAACTCTTCTCTGAGGCATGCTTCACTTGCAAAGGGTGCTACCAACACAACAGCATGAGTCAGAATGGAAAGCATGCACAACAGGATGACCTTATTTAGTGAGTCAGGTACAGCGATAAGGCCCGTTTTTGCTTACGTGTGGCATATTGTAAAACTTGAATCATTCGCATGTCTCATGATGTCAAACCTGCCCACCAGGTTTCATTCCTGTTGGTTGATTCCTTCTGGGTGCAGCTATTTTTTTCACGATGAGGCAAATATGAGACATATACATATTAATTCTAACATCATCCACCATCAGCTACTCAGCAGTCTCAGGCAATTTACGTTATTGAAATGATTGAAAATATTGGTTCCAATGGTTGTACGTCTAGGTCATGGCTATTTTCATGGCTATTCCTAAATTACAGCCCTCTATAAAAGAACATTTGTTTGGACGTCAGTAGAATCCACTGCTCTATATTTATAACATTTATATTTGTTAAATCATTCTTGACCTTCAGCTTTGCTCTAATCTGTGTAGTTGGCTGGGATTTGAGTCCCTAAAGCGGCTGTGATTTGGGATAGTCATGAGGTATAAGCCTTCAAAATTCTGTAGTACATCCTCCTCCTCTGGGAGGCTTAGTCACTTTTATGCGTGACTTTGTGGTGGACTGGTAGGAGCTTATTGCAAGTGTCTTATGGGTCTATCAATGTTTCAATTTGTAGACGTGCCGATGAAAGGGCTGCCAGAGAAACTCTCTCTCTCCGAGGAAAACAGCTGTCAGTTTTATTTCTGGCCCCTGACGGAAACAGCTGGAAACGTGCCTGGGCGCGTGGGAGCAGCTCCAGCAGGCTCGCCATCTCCATAGAAACCAGCTTGGGACTGCTCTGTCCAGGGCCCCCATTTTCCATCCTGGGGGACCTTGGAGCGGGTGCTTTCGATAAATCAACTGATTATGGTAAATTACTGTGGACTGGTAGGGCATGTGACTTATATGTATGGGAGTAAACACTATATATCCTGCCCTGGGGATATTTGTAAAAGTGCATGGAGAAGAACAGTAGGTGCTTGTGCAAATGTCTAGGTGCAGCATAGAACTGATAAAACTATTAATCTTTCCAGTAAGTATTTTACTTGCAGAACATAATAAAGCACTAAGTAGCACCACTTTCTTGTTTTAAAAAGGGTATGGATATGTTCCAAGATGATATGGTGCGGAGAAACACTGTTTCCTATTCACCTACAGTATATGCTGCCTAAACATTGTATGATTACGCTACATTCCACCATCAGCACAGCTGATTTAATGACTGATTAGACCAATCAGACACCAGTATAGTATAGGATAGTATCTACTGTTACTGTACTATAATTCCTTCCAGACATTACACGCTGCATATTATCGTAACAAGCAGCACTGCAATTAGACCCTTGCACACATGCTGAACACAGCTAACCACAGAGTATTAAACTCTCACTTGTTCTTGTAAGATTGACCGTTTTTCTGCGAAGGTTCACAAGGATGGCAGAGAAAGTTACACAGTTACATACAGCAGCTTGCACCACTAACGAGCAAAAGAAAAGAAAGACAGAAGCACAAAAGGCTTCGGAATAAAAAAAGTGGTTGGAACAAGGCCCGAAAAGTGACACTAAGGTTATTATTTTTCTGCTGGGCAGGTAATTAACTGGTTTGTTTTGCTTGTGGGAGAATTTGATATTCTCCTGAATTACGTAGCCACTGTGGCTAGTTACGTAGCTACACTGTACGCTCATCATCAAAAGAATAGCTGCACAAATAGTTGCACCCAGAAGGAATCAACCAACAGAAATGAAACTTGGTGGGTAGGTTTGATATTATGAGGCATGCAAATGATTGAAGTTTCACGCTTGGCTGTGCACGTGATGTAATTTTGTCCACACAAACCACTATGACGACTGCCCTTAACAACACGTCAATATCGCTGCAGACTGCAATGGTGTCGTGCCAGACTGTCATGGAATAACTAAAAATGGCAGCGGGTCATCTTCAGTAACGAGTCACAGTTTTGTCTTGGTTCAGACAACCAATGAATCCATATGTGGAGGTATCGTGGTCAGCACCAAGATGAACAGTTTGTTGTCACCTGTCACATGTCTAGAAGGCCTGGTGTCACTCCACCTCCACTCCTACCACAAAATCTGCAGCAACTGTGTGAGACTACTGAAGCTGCATGGGATGGATTATTGCAGGGCATCATTACATTAGGAACCTCTACAACTCCATGTCGAGACATCTGGCATGTTGTGTTAGCAATTAGCCCACTGCTAATTTTAGCTGTAGGTGTAAGCTATAATTACATATGTGTGTAATATGTCTAACAGTGGGTGCTTTGTAGTTTTGAGCGAGTGTCGTTTGATGGTATTGTGGCATTGCCATCACGTCTCAGTCTAAAAAGAAAAAAAAAAACCTTGGAAAGCCTGAATATGAGTGAATTTTCCAAGAATAGAGTGGATATAGGTTTAGTTACTAGCAAGGGAAGGTTTTTGTTTTTAGCCTAGCCTGCTAACAGTTTGGGGAGTGGGAGCCAGCAGTAATTGCAGGCCTGTTCTTTTGTTTTTGTTGTGTTCTTTGGCAAGTTTGGAATTAAAGCCAGACCCGGAACTCTCGAGTTTATTTATTCATTGTACTTTTCTCAGGTTTGTCTATATTGGCTTTGAACGGGACGTCTTATAAATGGGATGATGTAGTTAGCTAGGTTATTTATGTGTACTGTAGTTATGAGAAAGATTATTTAAGTTCCACAACGAGTTCTGCACCTCTTTCCAGCACTCAGGCCATTTCAGTTTCAGGGCTTTGGAAGAAGGGCTGAAAGTAGAAGAGATGATTTTTTTGGCCAGAAACTGTATGCAGTTCAATAAGCATTGCATGTGATTAATAAGGTCTGCGGAATACTGAAGCACTGAAGCCCCATTACATCATAGGTTACATGTGTTCTATGTAGCATATATTACATGATTACATAACTGATTTTGCTTATCTTTTATCCATATATTGTACATCTGTAATATGTGTGTATACATACATATATATATATATATATATATATATATATATATA
>CM067492.1:5633668-5783663 GCA_034552555.1 Semaprochilodus insignis | reverse complement strand
ATCACCGTGTTACTTAAAGGTGCCAGAAATTGCATTTATTCAGCAGTTTAAATTGTTCTCTGATTTTCTACATAGAAGGTGTAACTTGTGGTCGTGGTGGAAATGACCAGATGAGGTTTTACATGCCCGTTTACCATCTGGGATGAAACGAGCTGTTTCCCTTTTTTGGTGAGCTCATGAATAATTAAATGAGCTGTGCTCTGATTGGCTAGTTTACAGGGAGACACCGCAGTGGTCACACTGAAGCAGCATGACGAAATAGAAACAGAAAGGAGAATAAAATCAACCTCTGTGTAAATAAACTAGATTGTCAGACTGTTTAGTTAGCTATGCTAGTGTTTAGCTACTTTGGGCTTACCAGTAACTACCGTTATCTATACTAGCTACTTACTTTTGAACTCGACAGAAATACAAAACTGTTCCCCACTATGAAACTTTCAGTTTAGGATGATCTGCTCCAACTGGCAAAAAGTGTATGAGATCATACGGCCTGGTTGCTGTTGGGGTTGTGATGCTAATAGAGGTGGAACTGCTCCTCTCCTAATCCTCTTCAGTGTTAAACGCTGAGTGAAGCTGCTCCAAGGTTTGAGCAACTATCCAGGGTGGAATTTGCAGAATAAATTTATCAACACTGAATTAAAGTTGCCCGGCATCTTGTGAAATGAATGGGAAGCCAACTTCAATTTAAAGATCAACCTGCCTGTTGACAGTTCAGCTGATTGTAACGGGTATAAAGGTGCCAACAGCCCCTTTATAGCCTGGAACAATGCATTTCAGCACAGCTTGTTGTTTTCATTTCTGTTGCTCCACTGTTGTTGTTTTGCTGGGATTGAACTTAAGCCACGGCATGTAAATTTTGGGGGCGTGAATATTAATTTGTCAAAACTGTTACATAGCAGTTTAGGATTTTGAAATCAGTTTGTTTTACCATCCTCTTTTGCAAATACGGGATTATGGGAAGGAGGAGACAACAGTTCTATGTACTGAACTCTCCTCATTCAACTATGACAATGTAAACACAGTTTTCCATTCTGTGGCACCTTTAAGCGCAAGTAACTGAATATACTCAGTTAGTTCAAATACATTATTAAAAATATTATTATTAATTTTGAAAAGTATGTTTTACACAACTTAAATAAGTGAATGGAATTACTTACTATCCCCTTCTGGGACCGATATGTTATTGCAGTTGGTCATTGCAAACCGACAAAGAAAACACATGTATTAAACCATTGAAATGACCCAGGTGTTCCCAGCTTTTCAATGGGCAGCCTACACAGACATACACTGACATACTGCTACATTAATTCAATCCACAGACCAAGTGCACTAGTATGCAAACATACACTCAAGAGCACCAAAGCAATGAGGATTAATGGAAGCGAGGATGTAAATGTTGACACAGATCACCATCTTTCAGCATGTGAACAATGCAGTGAGTGTGCCAGGGTGTGCCTGAGTCCATATTTGACCTTAGCCCCCTTCCATCTTTCTGTTTGTGTCACACTAGAGAGCTTTACGGAGGAGCACCTCTCTCTTGCTCCTTGCTCCTCTGACTCCTCCCAGAGTACGGCAGGGGGAGGGGAGCAAAGAGAGAGAAGGAGGGAGAGAGAGGGAGAGAGAGAGAGGGAGAAATCTGAGCTCAGATTTAGCAAATGAATGCTCGGACACACACTATTGAGGAGCACCAGCACACTTCTAAGGATATCTCACTTGACTCCATCTGGGATAACTCGTTTGAGGTCACAGAGATCCTGACTCCTTCACCTGGGGGTCAAAACCTCCCACCAGAGCTCATCAGATTCACACATGCTCACCTAGGCTGGTGAAATAACGCACTGCTATTCATCAGCCCTGTGGAAATCACGCAAATGCTGCAAGGCTGACCAGGTAGAGGGACAGAGGGTGAAATCCTGACTGAAGGTTGCTACAAGCACGTGGATTTGACCATCAACAAGCAGAAACTGGACAAACAGTAAGTAACTAATTTCTTCTTCACCTGTCACTAACAGACTGTAGACGTCATAGATGCAGCCTTAGACCACATAATCTATAGACTATAGATATTTCTACTATCCTTCTATACTAACTCAGTCACAGCAACTCAAACATCCACTTATGTGTGTGTGTGCCTTGTTTTCTATGTACACAGGAAAAGTTAATGCACCCAATTAACTTGATGTGTATTGCACTTCCACATCAGAATAGTTACTGCCAGATGTAAATAGACTGGAGGGCTAAACTGTAAAATCAGTGTAGTACCTTTTTAAGACGAGCCCACTGATGAAAGCCATAACATAAGGATGTGCATATGATCTTCAAGGTAGCTTTGAAAATGGTCACAACTTTCTAGGAGGCTTTATAAGACTCTGCATTATCAGATAAATGTGTTCTACAGGTTACCATAGGCTAGAGTTCTGGTGCCTGGACTATAGCGGAGTCATGTTGCATATTAAAGGTGATTGAAACTGCTTGGACGTATTGTGTCTTATTAAAGAAATGATACTGAGAGTCGTATTACATTAGTCAAGGCTTTTGTCGGAGCAGCATGGGCTACAGTCATATGATACAGTATGTGTTTGTGTGTGCTTTAAGGACACTGTGGGGGAACGCTGCTGGAGTAAAGACCATGCACTGACAGTCAGGTAGGGGACTCGTACGTCAAACACACATACAGACACCTGCACACAAATACGTAATAACAAGGCTTATTCATCTAAAGCATGGTTACCTAAACCTTTAGCTTATCTTGGGGGGCCAAAGTTAAATGTTTGCGGTGGGCTGATGGCCAAAATGACAAAATAATTTACATATAGTTTAAAGGTAGATAAGTGTCAAATCAGTTTTCTTCATTATAACACTACACTGCAAAATACTGTGTTATTAATTTGCTTTAAATAAGAAAACAGGAAAACAATATATTAATCAGGTATAGGTTGTCAGTGCAGGCTCTAGCCTTTTGGGGGTCCTGAACAAATTTTTTTAATGATGTACTATAAAATTGGAGATAATTCCTAAATTGGTCTTATTCCCCTCACTAAAAGTATGCTTTCAGTTCACTCTTTATCTATTTAACAGTGATAAACTAAACACAATTATACCACTTCTTGGGTTATACTGACAAGTGTATAGAAGAGTCTAGAAGTATATTTAGAAGTATATTTAGCATGTATTTGTATGTGATCTTTTGATTGAGAGATACTTAAGAAGAGTATAATTAAGTATTCTTGTACATAAAGTTTAAGTGTACTTGGCTTGTAATTTGAAGTGGAATAACTTTAAGTAAATAGTACATGGGTGGAACTGGACCTGTTCTTTTATGTACACAGTGTTATTAAACAACACAGACACAGATTAACATTTGGCTGATTTTACTGATGATATTTTTCTAAGGTTTGAGAGGATTGTACCACGCTTGAGTCACATTATAATCTATTACCATATACATATCTATCTATCTATCTATCTATCTATCTATATGTATGTAATTTTTTTTATCGCATCACAGCAAGTCAAACAGGAAAAGAGAGTCTAAGTGTGCATCGTATTTTTGTTTGACACCAGAGTGTAAATTGTGTTTTGTTTGATGCCAGAGTGTGCGTTGTTTTTTAGGTTTGATGCCAGAGTGTGCATCGTATTTTTGTTTGGCGCCAGAGTGTGCATCGTGTTTTTGTTTGATGCCAGAGTGTGCATCATGTTTTTGTTTGATGCCAGAGTGTGCATTGTGTTTTTGTTTGATGCCAGAGTGTGCATCGTGTTTTTGTTTGATGCCAGAGTGTAAATTGTGTTTTTGTCTGATGCCAGAGTGTGCATTGTTTTTTAGGTTTGATGCCAGAGTGTGCATTGTGTTTTTGTTTGATGCCAGAGTGTAAATCATGTTTTTGTCTGATGCCAGAGTGTGTGTTGTTTTTTAGGTTTGATGCCAGAGTGTGCATTGTGTTTTTGTTTGATGCCAGAGTGTAAATCATGTGTTTGTTTGATGCCAGAGTGTGCATCATGTTTTTGTTTGATGCCAGAGTATGCATAGTTTTCTTCTTTGTTTGATGCCAGAGTGTGCATTGTTTTCACTTTTGTTTAACGCCAGAGTGTGCTTAGTTCTCTTTGTTGGACCCCAGAGTGTGCATAGTTTTCTCTTTTGTTTGACACCAGAGTGCACATTGTTTTCTCCTTAGTTTGACGCCAGAGTGTGCATCATTTTCTCTTTTGTATGACACCAGAGTTCACATTGTTTTCTTTTTTGTGTGAGGCCAGAGTGTGTGTAATTTTGTCCTTTGTTTAATGCTAGAGTCTGTGTTGTTTTGTCTTTTGTTTGATGCCAGAGTGTGCATCATGTTTTTGTTTGATGCCAGAGTATGCATAGTTTTCTCCTTTGTTTGACACCAAAGTCTGGGTTGTTTTCTCTTTTGTCTAATGCCAGAGTGCACGTTGTTTTCTCCTTTGTTTGACCCCAGAGTGTGTGTAGTTTTGTTGAATGCTGGAGTGTGCATAGTGTTCTTTTTTGTTTGATGCCAGAGTGTGCATTGTTTGTTTAAGGCCAGAGTGTGCGTAGTTCTCTTTGTTGGACCCCAGAGTGTGCAAAGTTTCCTCTTTTGTTTGACGCCAGAGTGCACATAGTTTTCTACTTTGTTTGCCACCAGAGTATGCGTTGCTTTCTCCTTTATTTGATGCCAGAGTGTGCATCATTTTCTCTTTTGTTTGACACCAGAGTGCACATCCTTTTCTCTTTTGTTTGACGCCAGTGTGTAGTTTTGTCCTTTGTTTAATGCTAGAGTCTACATTGTTTTGTCTTTTATTTGATGCCAGAGAGTGCATCATTTTCTCTTTTATTTGACGCCAGAGTGCATAGTTTTCTCCTTAGTTTGACGCCAAAGTGTGTGTAGTTTACTCCTTTGTTAGATGCCAAAGTCTGCGTTGTTTTCTCGTTAGACGCCAGAGTGCACATCGTTTTCTTTTAATTTGATGCCAGAGTGCACAGTTTTCTACTTTGTTTGGCACCAGAATGTGTGTTGTTTTCTCTTTAGTTTGACAGCAGAGTGTGCGTTGTTTTCTCCTTTGTTTGATGCCAGAGTGCACAGTTTTCTCCTTTGTTTATGCTAGAGTGTGTGTTGTTTTCCCCTTTGTTTGACGCCAGAGTGTGCATAGTTTTCTCTGTTGTTTAACGCCAGAGTGTGCGTAGTTTTCTCCTTTGTTTGACGCCGGAGTGTGCGTAGTTTTCTCTGTTGTTTAACGCCAGAGTGTGCGTAGTTTTCTCCTTTGTTTGACGCCGGAGTGTGCGTAGTTTTCTCCTTTTTTGGACGCTAGAGTGTGTTGTTTCTCCGTTGTTTAAACCAGAGTGTGAATAGTTTTTTCCTTTATATGACGCCAGAGTGTGCGTCAAAAATCGTAAAAGTATGTACACATGACTTATCATTCATTTAAACTAGCTCATGTTATCAACCGCTAGCAGAATATATATATATATATTTTTTTTACATACTTTAGAGAAGGCCAGCTGTCTACTGTGTGTGTAAAAGTCATCATGACTGGACCAAGAGAAATGATTGATAATCACTACATAAAGTTTTGCTACATCATAGTACATTACAGTCAAAATGAGATATATATATATATATTAATGCTTCTGTGTAAATGCTATAAATACTATTATCTGCTGACCTGGATCACTGTCATATCTCACATGTGGAATGTTTCAGATCAACAGTCATATCTCCTTATTGATAACTGGAACTTGGAAACAAATGTGCTCACAAATGTGCTCTGTAGTAGTTGTGTTTACTCATGTGTACTTAAATGATGTGCTGAAGGATTTGTACTTTTCAGACTCTACTTTTCAAATCATAATAGTTCTGTGAGGACAGGGATAAACTTCTTCCTAGGTTCCCCTTGGTATTAGGTAAACATTTAGGGTGGAGATCCAAACTGTGCTTAATTTCATTTTGTGCAGTTCACTAATCATCACCTTTGCTGTTACACACGCTTCTCACTTTTGAGCGTCAGTATTATACTTTAGACCGAAAGAACCTCAAAGACAAGTACAGCACCTAACAAACTGCAGTCACTCTGCTGCTAGATGCTGGAAGTCATTCAACTGCAGTTCTGCAGGGAATTAGGTATTTAAGGAGAGTTTTATTTTTGGGACCTGATGCTTTTTTACAATGGGGCTGTTGTATCTACCACTCAGAACTAATACAGCTGCACAAAAGTGAGCAACAGTCAGTTTTGCAGTCCTCCAGCAGGAAGAATAGATGGACCAGTTGATGAAAGCCCAAAAGGCTGCCTGAAGCATCCTGGCAGGAGAGTTGGCATTGCTAACAATCGTATCACAGCTCTGGTCAACACGCACCAAGCTTAATAAGCTTTCCAAAGATTGCTTTGGCAGGTCGCAGTGGGTTAATGTGTTTACCTGTTCCACTGCATGTTTAAGGGAGTTCAATATTACAAGACACTGGGTGAATTGGTGGCTGGCAAACAGAAGCTTGGATTTAGAAGTAAAGGTACGGAAAAGGGTTCTTTGGAGTGATGGTTCATTTATGCAGATGGGATGAACGAGTGTGATGAACCTTTTAAACCTTATAGAACCTCTGCATTGTCACGATCATGAGGTTTTCCCTTACAAATAAGAGCCATACATAATAATTGCAATTAGCACATTAACTGAATTTTGTTTGCTTTACAGAATAATTAATGATTTTAAGTACCTCCCAACTGACAATAACTGAGCTCTAGCTCAAATAAACAAACATTACTTAACACTGTCCTCTGACTGTGTAAAAGTAGCAGTCGGAATTTAGAATATAATAAATGAATAAATAAAA
This sequence comes from Semaprochilodus insignis, assembly GCA_034552555.1. Taxonomy (NCBI): domain Eukaryota; kingdom Metazoa; phylum Chordata; class Actinopteri; order Characiformes; family Prochilodontidae; genus Semaprochilodus; species Semaprochilodus insignis. The sequence continues at coordinate 5,776,848 of CM067492.1, read as the reverse complement.
AAATCAATAAATTCATTTGCTGCTTTCTTTTATTTATTGTATTTGGGTTTTTATTTTTACATGATTTTAATATGTTATTAAAAAGAACATAATGTGCCCTTTATGTCTTAGTTATAGTTAGTGTTGTCAACGTTTTAATTGCCTGTTGATCTGGTTGCACCATTTGACTTAATGGTTATGCCACCTGACTTTTCAGACTAAGTAAAAAACAGGCATCTACTTAAGACATCCATGAAAAGCTTCATCCTTGAATTCGAGTTTGTACTTTTATTTTAAAAGGAATGAATAGATAAATAAACATTACTGTAATAATTACACATTTTCATGGTCGTACCTAAATTTGTGAAAGGGCTACTAACCTTCGTATTGCACCATAAAAATAATTTAGGGTCTTTTTTATGATGCAATACCCTGACTCATCTTTTGTAAAACATGTCAAAATAAAAGTCCTTTGTTTTGTTTTTTTTTTTGGTTGCGCTGCCTGATATTTCAGGACTAGACTTGGGGACTAAATGTTTTTCAGAGAGTTGAGTTTCCTTATTTTGCAACATGGTTGTTATGTTGAAATGAAACATGACAAACTACTCTATTCAGAATTTACGCCTCAAAGTTACCTTTTTTGATAGTTTACTTAATGAACAAATGTGGTTGCATCACCTGACATTTTTAAACTTTTGGAGGCACAAAAAACTAAAATTTTATATGCATACACTGGAAACTGTTTCATATGAAAGAGCTATTGTTGAATAATTTGAATAATTTGATATATGTCGTGTATGAAATTATTTTTTTGGACAAATAACAGACTAATGGAATGATGGACTAAAATAATGGACACAGAAAATGTATGTCAACGACTCCTGATGAAAATGCACCCAATTCACATCTTGTTTGTTGTAATTTAAACATATGGTTGTGAAAGTTACCAGCTGGGAAAATAACAGTGGTCAGCTAAATAATTGAGGTCAGTGATATGTGACATAAAAATTGGGACAGTTGTAACAATTATTAGCGTAGGGTAACAGAATTTCTTTAAACCATTTGCCTAAGCCACCTGTATTTTGCAGTGTTTTAATGCCCGTCCTGTCAACACAGTCCCTATAGAACCACGGTAGACCTTGCATTCAGTGCTTCTCATGATAGGAACTCTGGAAGGAAGTTTGTTAGGTGCAATTCTTCATTACTTCTCTAGAACATAATACTTGGAGGTGTGATGCATAAGCAGCAGCAAAGCAGTCAATATGCTGAACCAACAGTACAGAATAAACACCTACACATAACTGAGTTAATAGATCTGGATTCTATCCACCTCAGTTAATGACTCAATCGTGATCCCAATCTTGTTTGAAAATCTGGTTCGAACGGGTGGCTTTGAAGCTGGATGATTCAAGGTGCTGGTAAACATTGTGAAATTAATTAGTATTGAAGTAGAGCAGCTATCTGGCTAGCTATGAGCACTTCACAACATGGTGTGAGCTCAGATCTGTGAGTCACGCTTTCCTTTCCTGGCCTTGTTAGAAATAAATTAAGCCATATCATGCTGTTGCATTATGTGCCAAGACCCATGTTCCTGACCCTGGTCAATAATATGCCGTGAATCGCAAACCTCGACAGCTGTTACAGTGTCATTCAGTGTGATGCTAGGGGCTCCAACAGCTTATCAATGGTGAGAATTTGAAAGGGGATTTTACTGTTGAAAGACGTTTTTCTAATGCTTTTGTTTGGGTATTAGTCACTCTGTGCATGCACATGTGTGCCCAGGTGTGTCCAGGTGTGAGCACTTATTGATAAGTGTATAAGGCACAATGAAGAGTAAATAAACGGTCAGAAATAGACTCAGGCGATACACAGGAAGACGAGAGCTTAAGCAATTTCAGGAAATTCTTCAGCAAAGCGTCATTCAGGTATGTGGCTTACAGTAATAAAAAACAGTTACAATAAGTTTAGGGTACATTTTTCAACAGTCAACACATCACAACAGACGTGACAAGACATGTTTAGTGTCTGAAGTTTGCTTCTTTACTCTCTTACTGGAGCTATGAGGCTAAAGTAGCTTATGTGATGGAAGCTTATGACCATCAATTAGCATCACACAAACTACCCAGCTAGAAACGTTCTGCGTTGTATGCAATGTAATGTTCCATTAATCTTTTCCTTTGGTTCCCAGAATGTTCTCTCTAATGGTAGCAGAAAGTTCTCTAAAAACATTCCGTCACCTCTGGTCTCAGTAACGTCCATAAAACATTTTCCAAATGTTGTGCTGAGAATGAATTCTTTCTATGTTTTCATGTAACATAAGCTGTGGCCCTGATAACATTCTCAAAACCCCCAGTGAACATTGCAGTTGAAGCGTCATATCTCGTTTAACATCTAACCTTATAGGAACATTATCTGAACATATAAACATCCTTAAAATGCTCTTTGAACATTAGACTAAAACATGTTCTTTAAACTTTATTAGAACATGTAGGCAACGTCAGCAAAATGTCCGGGGCTAATTTTAGGCTAATTTTTGTGGGTTTACGACACATAACTCGTACTGTTATCGATAAAAAAGGATAGAAATATGTAGTATAGCTGAAAGCAGAGGCGTTAAAGCCTGAAAATATTTTCATTAATAACAGTAAGCCATGCGTAATAGCAAGTCATATAGACTAGCCACAATAGCAAGTCTATATGACATTACTTAACAGCTCGACATGCTGTGGTGAATTTTGGCTAATTGGTGAAAGCCTGCACCATTATTTGCTACGTGCAGTAGGATTACAGCTCCAGTGCAAAATGAAAGAAGCAAGTTGTCTTGATTGAAGAAGTGTAGTGTAAAGCTTTAATAAACATTTTACTGTTTGTTATTGTTTGAAATAGATTCCAGTTTTGTTGGTGGCCTCAGTGGGAATGCCACCCAGGATGGTTTGGTCTTACTCATGTCTGGGTCAGATGACAGACTGGGTGTTGCAGCCTAAGCTACGAGAGGAAATAGATTTAAGTGTGCTTCTTCCAGTGCAGTTACACCCAACACAAACACTAATGCCACTATTAAACCTGGACATGGTGGAGTTCATGGAGTTCTTTGTGGGAATCAAGAGCAATTTACCGTATCGTCCTGCACTGCTTTATCAGGTACTTTATCAGAGTGTGAAAAACAAAGAATAAACAGGTGAAAGTGAAAGGTACACATAACAGGCAGTGCATGAATTGGGAGGATACAGTTCGGCAAAGTGATTTTTACCGGTTCTACCGTATTATTTCTATGATCTACTATTTGAAATATTTGTCTGTCTAGCTATAATCGGCACTCACTAAGATGCAAGCTCATACATAATAAATATCAGACTTTCTGAAAAGGGAGGATATACAAATAACCTTCAAGAGGTGGAGGAGACATGGGAGGGGGCTGGGCTAATCTCCAGAGTTTACCCAAAGTCTTATATCTTCATGAAATACTCTGAGGTCAAGAAAGAGACTGTGCAGAAACTGGCCTGTAATGATAAAAATCCTAAGAGTGGAGTGCAAGTAGTCCTCAGACAAAGAGGTTATAGATGGAATACATTCGGACTTTCAAATAAGTTGGTGCCAAATGCGTAGCATTTCTCATGTGATAGCTTTGGATAGTTTTTTGGACAACTAGCCTTAGATAATGGTTGTACTGTATATACACACATCATGAGTAACTCAAGATATACAAACATGCTAAACGATTCTAGGCCCGCATTATCCTTGGAATTATCAACAACCACAGAGCAGAATGACAATAATAGTCCAAGCGTTAACAAAAGTCAGTGGGGTTTGGAAATTTGCTAGAAGGAGGAGGGGACCTGCCACTGTTGGAGCTTTCTTGAGAACTCAGTTGGTCCTTCAGGCATTCTTTGCACACAGATTTGAATTCTGGATGTCTGAATGCAGCAGAGTTTGTTTTTAGGCAAACTTAAACAGATTCTTAGACACAGGCCATGCTGTAAGAACTGAGGGAGCCTTATCAACACGTACACGAATAAAAGCCCCACTTTTGGGAGGCCTAGGCTTGTTGTCTTCAGGTGCAGCCTGGATTATGAAATAAATGTCTACATGGGTTAGAATGTATGCAAGTACCCCACTTCCCCAATGCACAAGCAGGGCAAAATCCTTGTGCTGCATCACTGTTTTTGCAGAGGTCAAAGTTTTCTGCTGCACAACATTAGCAAATCAAGGGCAGAGAAAGACAAAGCATAAGCAATTATCAGCCGCAGTCCCAGCACTGCATCAGCTGATCCAGGGGCCAGGGGACGCTCATCATTTATTGTCAAAAACTGGGATGCTAGCAATAAAGCTACAAACACAACTGTGCCACATAAAGGGTTCTGTACAAAATCCATGAGTCCATGAATATCTCAGGCTATAACATACAGCCAGGCTTGATTTCTTTACATAAAGGGTGTCAAGGACCATTGAGGCCCTGGGTGGTCTTGCCCTTGAGGTGATTAGTGTTTGGCAGGTGTGTGGAGAGGCCTGGTTAAGTGGCATCTGCTGCACCCAGCATGATCACAAGGGGCCAACTAACTAATTACACAAAGTGAACACGTCTCACACATCGGTAATACAAAGAGAAGCACACACCCACAGACACGCGCACAATACACACACAGACATCCTCACTCACACGCACAAGGAATGACAGATACAGACTTGAGCCAATTATAGTCTTAGGAGATAAAAAGGTTTTACAGTTAATTTTCAGGATAATTTAGACATAATGTCTTAAAAGACAATTTCCACTTTTTAAGTCTTTGTGAGGTTCTCATTCCCCTCTGTCCATTTGCCCTGCATCAGAATCCCTTTGTAGACAGAAATGGTTTCTCATCTTGAATGAAAGGATAAATCAGAAGCGCTTACTACTCAGAAAAGGCTGTAAATCAATTTAAATGGGTTCCATGCAAATGGAAAGTCCAATGACTTCTATGAACTGCAGTAAATCATCATCTGTAGTGAGGATACTTACCTACACCCAGCCAAACCAACCTCTAATGGTCCCTGTATCCATGATTAGGATCTAGTGAGATAACAATATTGCAGTGTCCCACTACTGGTTTGTTTATCCATGGAGGTATGGGTGGAGTGGCCATGCAGAACGTAGTGCCACACTCGCAGTGACAGAGCCGTTAATTTGTACATAGTTGTCGATGGCAGTGTAAAGATATACACACATGGTGCTTGTGTTCTACTGTGTCAGGGTCACTAGACTGTCATCTAGTGTCAAGTGCAATATACACTCATCATCAAAAGAATAGTTGGACCCAGAAGGAAGTGTCAGATTGCAGTGCTATTGGGAAGCAAGATAAAGGTTAGCAGGATAAATTTAGACTGATATGGGCAATATTTATTGAGCTACACATACAAAAGTAGTGTCTCTCAGTATGGAGTTGGGCTCGTATGTTTGCTAATGCAACATGGCCGACGTCTCGGCATGGAGTTGTAGAAGTTCCTAATGGTGACGTGGTGTTAAGTACAGTCATCGTAATGGTCTGCATGCATGTAGCCCTGTGTTGTGCAGATGTCTGCCAATGGTGCTGCCACTAACAGGATGACTCATGGTGGGCATCACTGCTCATTCAGTGTCTGCAATGGTGGCTGTTGGGTCAGTCAGGTACAGTGATAAGGCGCGTCCTTGCTTCGCATGTCTCACAATATCAAACCTATCCCTGTCGGTTGATTCCTTCTGGGTGCAACTATTTGTGCAACTATTCTTTTGAAAATAAGTATATATATATATATATATGTATTACACATAATAATTACAAGTACATTTTACCTCAGTAGTGCTTAAGTATACTTAGTATTTAAGTATACTAATTAGCATATTTTTATGTTCTAAAAATTTATTTTAATATGTACTTAAGTATATCTAAGTGAATCCTAGTGGTGTCACAAAATATTACAGTTAGGTATGATTAGTTCTATTTAAGTATATTTTAATAGCACTAATGATAATATTAGGCATACTCAATACATCGTTAGTATATTGAAAATAGCACACTTTTAGTATATCAATCATGAGTGCAAGGAAGTATAATTTATAATTTAAGCATTCTTCAGTGTACCTCTTTTCTCCTGGGTAACTTATAGAAAAGGAGCAGTAATCAACACCCACTTTGATAAAAGTGCAATTGATTATCAGTGTTTTCCAACTATAATAATGGAGCATAATTATAACTGGCTCATTATCAGCCCTTTCTTGGAGTTAATCAGATGTGTTTCTGAGACCAGTTCATAAGGGAGCTATAGAACTCAAATCAGAAAATACTTGATTATTGTATTTTCATGAACTTCATACACGCTATGTCCAAACACGCCTCTTCTAATTAATGAGTTCTGCTACAGTTACCAGGCCACCTGTTGTGGACACAGGCATTCGGTTGCGCACACACAGTAAATAATCGCAATGGAAAAGCATTGTTAATAGAATAGGATGCTCTGGACCAGATGCACATGAGCTTAGAACCATTCTCAATGCCAAGCGTTTGATAGAGGCTGTCCTCTAAAGCAGTGGTCTCCAACCCTCATCATGGAGAGCATGCTTTCTAAAGAGCCTAGTTCCAACCACAATTTGCCACACCTGCTCCAGCGAATCAACCTCTTTCCAAGTCCCTGACTGGCGGGATGAGATATATTAGGATAGGAAAGTTAGGAAAGTAGCTCTCTATGAGGAAGGCTGGAGACCTCTGCTCTAGCGTTATGGAGTATCCTCCAAAACTCCTAGGATGCGTTGGAGTGGTGTTTGTGACCCAGAACTAATCATCCAGCATTAGCACCTGAGCTTATGAATGCAGTCAGACCCTCACAGCATTGTCTTAACAATCTAGTGCAAAGCAATTTCTGGAGACAGCTCCAGTCAGGGACAAAAACAGGGGCTGTCTCCAGAAAACGAGGATGTCTGGTCTCGTGTGGGACTCTATAACTACATACTTAAGTTGACAAGAACCAGTATTGTTTGAAACAACAGAGCATAAATTGGAGATGACAGAAACTGCATAGGAAAACATTACAAGCATGAAGCATTAAACCAGAGACATTATAAATGAAGAGTCTGCTCAGCAGAAGACCAGTGTCCCCTTGTTGTGGAGATCTGTGCAAGCGCAGCAGCCGGAACAAGCCGACAAATCAACAAGTTTTTTGGGGTGTTTTTGAGCCAAACGCTACAAACCATTAATGAGGTTTTGTCAGATTTTATCAGTGATTTCAAATGTGTTTTTGAAACGATATTCATCATTCAAGGAGATAGGAGTCTGGTCATGTATGGCTGGAAATAACTGTAAGGGTGCGTGCAAAGATGGCTGCAAAATGAACAGACAGTCCTATGCATTGATTAAACACCACCATCCAGACAGCTAATGCTAACACCCTCCGGGTTAGCTATGCTAAGTTACCAGTAAATACAAAGAAATGACTACCAAACATAGCTTTCTTTGGTACCACTTTCCTTTACAATCACGTAATACACAAATACAGTAATAGGCTATTACCATTAGTGTGTATCTCTTTAGCTAATTTAATGATAGCTGGCTATCATAGCAAATTACCATGAGTTAGAGTAGCAAATACACTGACTAGAATAGGGCATAAATCATATATATCAAATATAAGTCTATTAAAGTATCAGTATAATAAAGTATTTTCTACTTTCTATTTTTCCCAATCTGCAGCTGCTCCCTGAAGCCTGAAACTGTAGCGATTCCATGGAATTTTGAATTGTAACTGACTTTTGAATGAGGCTTTTTGGAGCTGGTGCTTCCACATGTACTCATCTGACAGGAACCATATACACTCATCATTAAAAGAATAGTTGCACCCAGAAGGAAGTCTCAGATTGCAATGCTATTTGGAAGTAAGATAGAGGTTACCAGGAACAATAAATGATGATATGGGCAATATTTATTGAGCTACACATACAGAAGTAGTGTCTCTTAGTATGGTGTCGGGTCGCCAAGTTTGCTAATGCAACATTCATATTTCTCAGCATGGAGTTGTAGATGTTCCTAATGGTGTCCTGTGATAATCCATCCCATGCAACTTAAATATTCTCATGTAGTACCTGCAGATTTAGCAGTAGGGGTGGAGGTGGCGTGACACCCGGTCTTCTGGACATGTGACACGTGACAACAAATCATCTTGTCGCTGTCCACGGTGCCTTCACACACGGACTTGTTGGTCGTCTCCACCAAAACAAAAGTGGGACTCAGTCACTGAAGATGGCCCGCTGCCATTCTGAGTCACTCCATGACAGTCTGGCACAACACAACTGCAGTCTTTGGTGACGTTGACATTAACGGTCTGCAAGTGTGTAGTCCCGCGTCGTTCCGCAGTCTGCCAATGGTGCTGATACTAACAGGATGACTCATGAAGGGCATCACTGCACAGTGAATGTCCGCAATCGTGGCTGTTGGGTCAGTCAGGTACAGCGATAAGACCTGTCCTTGCTTATGTCACATGCACGGCTGAGCATGAAATCATTTGCATGTCTTAAAATGTCAAACCTATCTACCAAGTTCATTCCTGTTGATTGAACTGGTCTTTCGGTTATGAGTGTTCTACATTTACGTCCTAAGATCTATATTTGGGCTTATACACCACTGACGGCCCCATGGCCCAGCACAGCATCGTCCCATAAGCAAATATTTACAGTTTAAAGTTAACTATTTACAGAGTCAAAGAGTCATTTTTACTCAAAAGCCACACCTCACCGCGTGCCCATGGCCAAACAAGCTGATAACTAGATGCTACAAAATATATAGCTTATCTCATTTCATTAAATACACTTCCCTGTTTAAAAACTCCTGCACATCAGGACAAACACAAAACACCGTTAGTGACTATTGGACCCCACCTGGAACCAACAGAAAGTGTTAACTGTTTCAATGTTTTTCTTTCAGCAGGGAAAACTGTGGGCTTATGCAGTGTAGGCTAAATATGTGGATGTGTGTAAATGTGTGAATTTAAACCCTATTATTTTTGCAGCTTACTTTACAAAAAATAGACCATATAGCTCAGAGAGTAATATATGAGTGGCATGTTTTGAAACATAGTACATAAAACTGATTACATACTGTCGCTGTCCAAAGTTAAACAAGTATATCTGCAAAATGGCAATTTTACAGGAGAGGGCAAAAACCTAATTTAACTTTAATGTAAGTCAATGGAACCAGACTTTCTTCCAAGCAGTTTTGGGTCATTTCTGTTGGTCCATTCATCATAAAATGTTCACACAATGTAAACGGCAGCTGCTGTGTTCAAAGGATGCATAAAGGTAAAAATCGACAAAAAGGGAAATATATGTTTTTCTTTGGACAGCAACGATATATTTCACACAGATTCCAAGACAGAAAGAGAAAATCGTGTATCTAATACTGTGTGTTTATTTTTTTCCCAAGATCCGGTGTGCGTAGTGTAAATGACGTGTATGGTTAGATGTGCTAACTTGCTAATTCCTTGTTTGGTGCCAAATGACGCACTTCACCCCAGTTCACCTTTTAACAGTGACGCCTTCCTTCTATCATCTTCCATTTCAATGAGAATGGACTGTCTCTTTCTGTACTGTATTATCCACATCTGTCTATACGTCTATCCCCTTGCCTTCTTCCACCCCTCCATTCCTCTTTCCTCATGTTGTTCGTTTCTGGCATTATTGCGCGATTCCCTCTCAAAACGTCTGCATTAAATTAAATAATGTTTACTCTTCTGCTATTGACTTGCCTGCAAAATAAACTCTGTTTTATTGAGGTCAAGGAGCACTCGATTAGGAGGAAGTGCCAGAGCAAAAGGGCTCATGGAGGAGTGAAAGACAGGAAAAGATCTGGGGAGAATTGAGGATCGTGCGGATTAAGGAAGGGATGACAGAGAGATTAGCGAAGATGAACAAGTGACTGGAAGGCCTGGAAATGAAAATAAATACAGTGGGACTATGCAGCAAAGTAAGGGGGGGAAGTCCCCAGTTTGGTGACCATTTTTCTATCATTACGTCTTCGGCAGGGACGGAAGGAGTGCTGAAAATCCCTAAAACGTCTGACTTCAGTGCTAATTTAATACGCTACAAGTAAAAGTATGAATAAAGAAGATGACTCAGATAAGAGTAAATAGGGGGGTTATTGTAAATCTGCTTTAGTATTCCGTTACTTTGTTGTACACCCACAATCACAACCTGAAAATATCTCCGAGACGGCTACATCACTGGAAATAATCTGTACCAACAAAACTAAAGCAAAACAAGTCGAGAAAGATCAGAGTCCTGAGACTAATCACAGTACGATCCACATCTATCTGTGCACTGCAAAAACAAGGTCTACATTAAACTACATGCTTGTCATGGTTAGATATGCAGCTTTCTCGTTTATATGTTTGCGGTAAAGTAGTTTATAACAACTGAAAGGCTGTGCAGAGTTTATGACTATTGTTGCCTCTAAGCTCACCAGGCAAGTCACCTGCAACTGAATCTTATCTAATAATTTAATAATAGCATGGAATACCTCCACGAGCATGAATAACAGCTGTGATTTGATTTGGCATGCACTGGACAAGTTTCGGGATGTAGGCCACATCAATGTTCAGCCACTCTTGAATCAAAGAATTGCACAGTTAGGCCAGATTTGGTGGATGCTTTCCCAGGCCCAGTTCTGTGGAGAATTCCCTGTAGACTGGATTTAGACTGCTGGTAGACCTATATGACTGTACGCTTCTTTACACCTGCAGATTCAGCTACTTCCTTCACACTATGGCCTTTGGCACACCCAAATGCAATCACTCCGAGCAAGACATTCACAGCACTGTACCACCTCTTCTGAATCTACGAATCCCTTTACATACCCCGGAGGTATTTATAGCCCAGTCATCCTTGTGCAGCGCCATCTGCAGGGGCCGTGAAGTTACTACCACTTTAAACACGCAAGGTGACTAACTGATGTCACCTACATCCAGAAACTTGTCCAGTCCATGCCAAATCAAGTCACAGCAGTTATTCATGCTTGTGCAGGTATTACAGGTATGTTTCAGTCATAGGTGACTTTTTTTGTCCGGTGAGCTAAACTTAGGTAGCTACTGAGAGGAGGGGTGAGAGGGGAAGCATGGTAGCACTATTATGGTAGCTATAGATAGTAACTTAGTGGTTCTCTTGCTAAGTTAGTTATTGACTGGGCAGGATTGACCTCTGGGTGCAGGGTGAGGCATAAGTGGCAGCTCTTGCGATGGTGGTACCAACCACTTCACTGGCACTTCATTGGCACTACAAAAGCATTTTTATTTTCGACTGGAACTTCACTACTACTTCACCATCAGTTCACTGACAGTTTTATTAGTGACAGTCTCTGCACCGCCAGTGTTATTAGTGACCAGCACTACACTGCCAGTTCACCATGACTTCCCAGGTACAGTTGCTTGATGTAGCCATGACGGCCAGCATTGAAAGTGCTGGTGAAGTGCCAGTCATTAATAAAACTGACAGTAAAGTGGCAATCACAAAAAAACAGTAATTACACATTAAAAACACCTCAATGCTTGTAGAACTGACAGTAAAGTGACAGTGCAGTGTCGGTCACTAATAACACTGCCAGTAAACTGATGGTTAAGTGGCGGTTCAGTGTGGGTCACTCATAACAGTTCCAGTGCAGTGCCAGTTGCTAGTAAAACTGGTGGTGAAATTCCTGATGCTTAAAAAACAGTGAGGTCTGCAGGGGCCTACATCATACAGACTTTGTGTGTTGTGTGTATGTGGTTTTTAGTAACCTGGCTGCCCTAACATCTGAATATTATCATACTTAAAAGTATGTGTTAGCAGAATGTAACACAGTTAAGTTACATAGTCATAAATAGGAAATAGTGATGTTAAGTGCGTTGATGGACAAACAGATTGTGACGAGTGCTGAGCTAAAAGCAAGGCGAGGTTTATTTAACAGGTTTGTAATCAACCACAGCAGCAACAAGAACAAGGCGGACATAACAGAAGGGCAAGACAGAGTCAGAGTCAAGAAACAAGCAGACGTCAAAACCAGGCAAACAATCAGACCAGGAAAGGTACCAAAAGGGCAAAGACAAAAGAGTAAATCAGCGAATCAGAATAAAGTCAAAACCAGAGTAGCAAACAAGAGTAATCACAGACAGAACCGCTCAGTAAGCACAGAGTGGCAATACTTCGCAATGTGTCAGTGGGAGAGAGGAGTATTTGTACAAACAGACTGAATTAACAACAGGTGTGATCAATATTCAGGTGATTTGGATCTAGAAAACGGAACAGGATTGGGAGATGGAGGTGACATATGACAGTGATGTCATCGGGTGGTGGGTTATGGGAAATGGAGTCTGGGAGATCAGGGGTGAGAAGAGAGCCAGCAGGCGTGACATTAAGTTACAATTTGATGCTCAGTGAACCTGATATTTTAAAGACAGTCAGTTTACGTCAACTAAAACTAAGTTAAAATTATTATTTTACTTCCTATTTTTTGTTTACATTGTAGTAGGTTTGCATTTTTACGTACAGAAATTTCAGAAATGCCTTTAATCTCTCTTACTCTCTTGGCAACATGCATTCTGTAGTTCTCTTTTTCTGTTTCTCTCTCTCTCTCTCTCTCTCTCTCTCTCTCTGATTTGAGGAGTGGTTGTTTATTTGGAACTGGTTTAAAAATACTCAGAAACCTGATTGCCGTCCCTGATTGCTAAGATCATATATTAAAAAGTAACGCTAAACACTTAACACAACCACATAAACACTGTTAAACTGATTCAGTAAGTAACCTGGCTGCCCTAAAATGTGAATATTATTGTAAATAATGGTTTAAATAGTTTGCTGGGGTTTGGGATACAGATGGTGTCGAGAGTTAAGACAATAAGAAATGGTTTGGCCCAATGTAAGTGTGTTTGAGAGTGAGGGGGACATTTGTTTATGGCAGTGCACGCACGTGCAATTGATGAACAAATTTAGGATCATCTCATAAAAAGGGGATTATTGCAATATCAGTCCATTGATCATGTTTTCAGAAGTTCATAGGTTTCAGCCATTTATTTGTTTGAATTAAGCCCTACAAACAACACAGCTTGTGATTCTTCTATGTTTTTTATATAAACACAAACTATCAGCGCTCCTCTGGGCTGGCACACTAGGGAAGCAGACAGTTATTGAAGTCTCCCATGTGAAAATCACATACTCTCACAGACATGGAGACTACAGCGGGGTAAAAAACTAAACAAATAAATAACTATTATTATACAAATACATTGTCGGTGTCCAAAGAAAAACAAGTGTTTCCAAAATGGCAACTTTACAGGAGAGGGCAAAAACTTGATCCAATTTTAATGTGAGTCAGTGGAATCAGGCTTTTTCCCAAGCAATGTTGGGCCATTTCTGTTGGTCCCGTTTCTTCAAACAATGAAAACAGCAGCTACTGTGTTCACTATGATGCATGAAAGTGACATTCGNTGCCAATTTCTCTCTCCTTAATTTCAGCCCAGCCTTAGCTAGCTTGCTTGTTTGCTCTGCTGACTGTCTTGCTGGTTTGTGTTGTTATGAGTGAATGGCTAGAATTCTTCTGTCTATCAAATAAAAGCTGCACAACACCACTGTATGTACTGAAGTAGCAATTCTTCAAAATTCAACCTTTCTCTGTTAATACCAGACTGAAAACCATCTTTTCACTGAACACACCTCAAACTCAGTATCGATCAATATGGAAAACAATTTGATATAAATAAACATCAGTATTATTTTATTGTCCAGACCTGATGGAGACCATCTCAGGAGAGCCGGGTTGGGATGGATCTGCCTATACGACACTTGAGTGGACCAACTTCACATCAGCTCTCGCCCCCGAGCATGGTGACCTCAATGGCTCACGTGGAGGGGGCTCATATTTCTGGCTTCTTCACAACAATTCCTTCAGCACCACCCAGAGCCCCCCTCCAGCCAGGGTGCGGGACATGGCTCTGGCTCGTGCTGAGATAACGGTCCTGAGCCTAATCCTGGCACTCACCGCGCTGGGCAACAGTTTTGTGCTGTGGGTTCTGCTCCGGAGACGCAAGCACAATGCTCCCATGCACCAGTTCATGGTCAACCTGTGTGTGGCTGACCTGGTGGTGGCTTTCTTCCAGGTGAGTACATCTGAAGAGCCTGTTCAGATATTCACCTATAGCTCAAACCCAATCTTTAGGCCCCAGGGAAGTTAAAGCCCTGTTCTATGTAGGTTAATCTTTCCAATGACCAAAAAACAGCCAATGTATTTTTCCAAAATGATCCTCTATTGACGCACACTGGGCAGTCCTACTTGTGTATATAAGCAAACCATTGCTGTTGCTTTCCGTGAGTGGGCACTCAACTGGGGTCCAACTGATCAAAACCAAGAGTGTTTTTTTATTGCCTGGTTTGCTCATGTTTACCATGGACATCAATATTTATGGAAGGCACTGTAGTTTGAACTCTCAGGTCAACATATCTTTGATAGCCATATTTCAAGACATATGCTGCTATGAAACACATCATTTTGTACAGTTGTGTGATAACCTAATGTTCTCCAGGTTCTCCCACAGCTGGTGTGGGATATCACAGGGAGGTTCCAGGGCCCAGATGCGCTCTGCCGCACAGTAAAGTACATGCAGATCGTAGGCATGTTTGCATCTTCCTACATGATAGTGGCTATGACGGTGGACCGGCATTACGCCATTTGCTGCCCCCTGCAGGCTTACAGAGGAGGGGCGGTCTCATGCTGGAACACACCCATCTTTGTGGCCTGGGGCTTGGCCCTCGTGCTCAGCCTACCACAGGTATGAGGATGCTTGTCACTTACAATTACTAGTGGTATGTTCAGTCTGCTGCAAAGGTGGCAAATTCTCACGTCATTTGATTGTAACTACCAGTTGTTTGCGTTCAGGTAGTTCATGGCTATTAAGAGCCATTAACTGCTAGTAAATTCATACTGTGAACAATGTTTGTATTCACATGGAAACATGGTTTTCTTCGGACAGCAAAGATATGTTTTACCTTGAAGGTTCATAGTGTCTCCTTCAGTAGTGAGCTCTGGTATAGAGCTACCCCTGCTGTTCTCCATTTTTAACAAAGCATTGATTAAGCTGCCGTGTGATACCAGTGATGTCTATGGGACTTAAGGCCTATACTTATGTTTTCCCCTCATAAAACTGCTCCCAACCAATGGAAATCAAACATGACTGGTTGAGTCCTCTTTTACTTTGTAAATAAGGTGACATGTAATCTAAGGTGTAAGGAATTCTCTTCAGCTTTTGAACTCCTAACCAATAGGTCAGCGGCGCCTGGCTATATCTACTTATATTACAGAGGAAATCAATTCCTGATTGGCCAAGTTGGCGCTGTGCATTTCAAGAATTCATCCCTTTTGTTTCCACCCCAAACAATAAGACTGTAATATGTGCCTCTTCTGGAGGTATAGAAGTCCTTGAGGGTTCCATACACATTTTAGGAAATTCAGAAACATTCTGAATATTTTCAGTATATTTTCTAGCAGTTCATCAGATGGCATATAAAATTGCGGTACGCTTTGAATGACTAGGTTTTAAGGTGAGGCTTTCATGAATCACAGTCTAAGCATGATATTCCTTTAACAAAGAAAATTCCAGAAAACTTGATATATCCAACGGTAGTAGGTGGCCAAACTAGAGTCTTAGGCAGTAATTATTGTTGTTTTATTCCTCCTTCTCCCCAGGTGTTCATTTTCTCCAGGTCTGAAGTGGCTCCAGGGGAATTTGAGTGCTGGGGGCACTTTGCTGAGTTCTGGGGTCTCAAGGCCTATGTTACCTGGATGACCCTGGCTGTTTTCGTCCTGCCTGCCTTCATCATCACTGTGTGCCAGGTAATGGAAGTCTTCATGAACCTCCTGGCATGTATAGTTTATTACCTTGCCCTGAAGCTTTTTTTTTTTTTTACCATCCACTGAGCCATAAAGTAGTTTGACTCCAGGGAACACTGTTTCTTCCCTTGGCCTTTAACATTTAGTACTGATTCAACACTTGCAAGGCTACTAGTGGATGGCTGCTTAGTTTTAAATAGGTAGTGACTCAGAATCTTCGGTGACAGGTCCCATATTTGTCTTGGTGGAAATGACCAATGAATGTATGTGTGGAGGCACCATGGTCAGTGCCAAGATGAATTCTTTGTTGTCAGATGTCACATGTCCAGAAGGCCTGGTGTCATTCCACCCCTACCGCAATATCTACAGGAACTGTGTGAGAATATTCAAGCTGTATGGGATGGATTATCACAGGACACCATTAGGAACCTCTACAACTCCATGCTGAAACGTCTGGCATGTTGCGTTAGCAAACATGGTAGCCTTACGCCATACTGAGAGACGCTACTTCTGTATGTGTAGCTCAATAAATATTGTCCTTATCAGTCTAAATCTATCATCATTTATTGTTCCTGGTAACCTTGATCTTCCTTCCCAATATCACTGCAATCTGGCACTTCTTTCTAGGTACAATTATTCTTCTGAAAATGAGTGTATATGTACAATACACAGGCATGCCCCTCAAGAACTGAAAGACTGATAGCAACGTCTGCTAATCAGTGACTGGAGGGCAGAGAAAATAAGGCAGCGCTTGGGATCAGTCTGTTGGTCTATACCTGGCACATTCAGGAATGTAATGGAAAGTGTAATCATGATTTTGATATGCCGTAATAAAAAAAAGTCAACAATGACAGCAAACAAATCAAACTTCATTATCTTAAAAATGCAACTTAATAAATAGTCCTTCTCCATTTGATTGGGTTGGCCTGTGATCAATCCGACTAGGCATTGCACATGTGTTTAATATTAAGGTTCTGTAATTGCTAGCTAATTTAAGCAGGTTTGTGTCAGGTCAGTCTGTCTTTTTGTGGGTCAGTCATTAGTTACATGGATTGTTGTTCAAAGCTGCTCAATACAGTTTTCATCCAGTTGCTAGTGTAAAGGAGCAACTCTAGTGCTCTAAACTGAAGGCACAGGGAGACTCACATGCAAAGTGCACAGTCTTGCCCAGCTACCTCTACTCTACAAAACAAACTCATTTTGTTCAGTCTTTTCTAGGTCGTCCCTGTAAAATCAGCCATTTCTAAAATAGTTGCTGCCTATTGGTGTTTCCATCCAGTTACTGGTGTTAAAATGCAGCTTTAGTACAAAAGCTGAAATGCTGGGCAGATTTATGTGCAAAGTACTATTCTAGGTCAGTTGGCTTTTCTATCCGAATATGAATCAGGTCTCTGATTTGTTTTGCTCAATCCCCTCTGTGTAGTTTCTAAATCTTTCTAAAACTTCGGCCCTACTGTCTCGCTCACAGGTGCGAATATTCAGGGAGATCCACGACAACATCTACTTGAAGTCTGAGCGGGTGGTGTCGGCAAACTTGAAGAAAAACCTTGTCTTCTTTCGCTGTCCCAGCCTGAAGAGGCAGGAGAACAGAGAGAAGGGGAGAATGAAAAGGGGGTGCAAGCCAAGAGAGGCCAGAGGAGAATTCCACCTGAGGAACAATAACAGTGAATCTTCAACGTCACACTGTGACACTTACAGCTCACAGCATATGCCACAGCCGGACTGCTGCGACTACCCCTCTCGGGACAGCCAGTGTACGTGTGAGCTGATCACAGGCAGCCCATCCTACAGCTGTCTGTCTCCCGACGTGCTGCCTCACACCCACACACACACTCACACTAATCACACTAACTCGGCACCACTTCAGGACTGCTGTCTGCGCCAGACGTCTCTGGATTACTCTGACCCATTCACCAACCCACTGGAGCCCCCTGCAGAGGTCTCAGACCCAATTCTTTACCCCTCCTCTTCCTCTCCACGCCCTCTGCCTCCACCACCGCCGGGTGTGTCCAGAGCAATGTCCAAGACAGTGAGGATGACCCTGGTCATAGTGCTGGTCTACACTGTGTGCTGGTCGCCGTTCTTCATAGTACAGCTCTGGGCTGCTTGGGACCCCAACCCACCAGACCAAGGTGAGATCATGCATCTAAGTCTATGCTTATATTACATGTCAAGTTGCTCAATTAGCAAAATATAATATATACATTTTTCAATATTCAGTTATCATAGTAGTATATGTGTATATCTGTGGGAATTTGTCCCCATTTAGTCAAAAGACCATTTAGGAGGTCAGGCACTAATGATGGATGAGAAGGTCTGTCTCACAAAGGTGTTTAATGGAGGGTAGGGCTCTGTGCAGGCCACTGGAGTTCCTCCACATGAAACTTGCCAAACCCTGTCTTTATGAACCTCATTGTGTGCACAGGGACACAGTCATGCTGGAACAGGAAAGGGCCTTCTCCAAACTGTTTCCACAAAGTTGGAAGCATTGTAATAGTCTAAAATGTTTTTGATGGCTGCAGCATTAATATTATCCTTCTCTGGAACTGAAAATGGGTCCCAGACCATTATCCCTCCTCCACCAAACTTTACTGTTGGCACTATGTATTCTGGTAGGTCTGCCAAATGCAGATTCACTCATGAGACAGATGCCAGATGCTGAAGCACAAATACATTTCCACCACTCCTGAGTCTCCAGAGTATGGCATGTCTGACACCACCACAGCCCGATTCTCAGCACATAGTTGTCTTAGGTTTGTGTGCATCGGCCTGGCCATGGAAAGCCATTTCATGAAGCTCCTGATGTACAGATATTTAGTTGTTGTTGCTCAGTCAGTTTGGAGCTCTGTAATACAACAGGGAAGAAGCAGTTTGTATGTGCTACATGCTTTAGTACATAGCTCTGTGAGTTTGTGTGGTTGACCGATTCTTGCCTAAGCTGCTGCTCTTAGATGCTGCTCTTACTGTTGACGATGAAAGATCTAGCAGGTCAGACTTTTAACAATGTCCTAAGACACTGCCATGTTTAATGTCACTTTTAAGTCCTTTAGTTCTACTAGTTCTACTCCGTTTGTCCATGGAGATATTTGCAATTTATGAAACCAGCTGGATAATCTTGCAAGCCGAGACATTGCTTTGTGCTTTTTATGAATGGCTTGAATAACTTTATTATTAGCATTATCATTTGTTAACCATCATAAAACTCCTCTCTCCTGAACTGACCAGCTTAGTCACGTTGTATTGTTAAGGTAGCTGCTGGTAATATGCTGGCCACGCTGGATGATTACCGCGGTAATGTGTGCACATGCACTGAAGTGCAATGGAATAAACAGCCAGATCAGTTCCATTCAGTTACATGGGTTTGCATCTGTCTGACCTGATTCTAAAATATCTGAGAGACGTGATATAAGATCTCTGTCACATTTACAAAGAATATTGGATTTGTGCTGTTTTAAGCCTGTAACTTGAACATAGCCTGATGCTCCAAATACATGACTGTAATGCATAATTCAGTAAGCGCATTTCACCGTCTATTCCAAGCGCGCTGGATCAATAGGCAATATTATATGCCACTATTTCAATATCTCTTTTTTCTTTCTTTCTTTCTCTACGGAATAATTCAAGTCCACCCTGACAGTGGAGTTTGTCCTGTGGCTGTCCTCTTTCTGTCCTCTCCTCCCTACTCAGGCAGCCGATTTGTGCGCGTATCCCAGTGCCAATAAAGAACCTGTTTTAAATAACATGCTTCAGCCTCATGCTGCTGTCTCACCCTTAGCCAGATGCTGGAGTTCCAAAAGCAAACCTCACTGCCAAAAGGTCACACACTCTACCTCTATCTTTCTCTCTATCTCTCTCTCTCACACACACACACACACACACTCACACTGGCTACATTCTTCATTTAATTAGTATCGGCTGTCTGTCGTATATGGATAATTCTATTATATTAGTTCAAACTGCGGGACCACAGTAAAAAAATAATAATCATGAAAAACAACACAGTACTCAGATCTTACATATTTAAGGATAATATCATGATCCATTTAATCCTGTCCCAGACCATAACCTCTAGATTTCAGCCAGCAAAACTACTTAAATAAATTTATTGTGTTTTTCTTTCAATGCCATAAAATGTCCCCATCCTTTTCATTTCATTTCTTTTAAATGAAATTGAAAAAAAAAATAAATAATAATAATAATAATAAAATAAAAATAATAAGGTATTGTCAGCAATTAAGCATGTTATGTGCTCTATAGTTAAAATAATATGATTTTATGCGTACAACTGTTCCAAGTTGTAGTTCATATTCATGTACTGTGTAGTGTTGTGCTCAAATTGCATTGTTCATTGAAATTTAAACATTTCAATGAAACATTTAAACAAAACTACTGAAACATTTCAGAAGGAATTATTATTGGAATATTGGAATTTTGTTGGAATAATGGAATGTTCAATCGTTTAATTTAATAGACTAAACTTATTTAAGCTGTAGGGTCACTCTTGGTCTAAAGTCCATGTCAGTTAAAAGTCCATGTCAGTTAAAAGTCCATGTCAGTTAAATCTCTTTCACTTTAAACCAGTTCAGTAGAATGATCCATTTCTCTTCTCATCTTTTCACGTCTTTCGTATTATCTAAACCTGATTATATCTCAAATGTTGCCTGGAGGCCCTTGGACAAATTTTGGTGTCCGATTGGGGGGATATGCCCCCTCAAATTCTTCTAGTCTGTGCTCATTTAACATCTGGAGTACAATTGATAACTTGATATTAGCGCTATTATTAGTTAACAGAACCGTTTTTTGCTCCACTCACAAGAGGTAATGTTTATTTTTGCTACCTGTAATATGCGCCTACATGCTTAATTGAAGTTTTTGGAACAGACCTTTCAGACGTCTGAACTGACGCTACATCCCTGAGCTAACAACAGGCTTGTTGTCCATTGTTTAATGTTGGCCAATGCACCATCATCCCGTACTGTGAGCATCAGAATGCACTGGCTTGGTTTAGTTCACGCTCAATTTGATCCCACCCTAATAGCAGTCTACGTTCCCACCCACATTAGGCTCAAAAACTTTCATGGTTGTATCTAAACATTCTCGTTACTAGATTAAGTCTGGTCCCGCAAGACTACGTCATGTTAAGCATGACTCATCATAACTTTTTAATGAGAAAATCTTGTTTTCTCGTAATCTTAGATTAACGTGTAGTTTTTTTTCCAGCCTTTTCTGAATTTCGATTACTTCACTGTGTGGCAGCAGACAGGGGGAAAAATATTATCCAATAATATCATGTTTGACCTCCTACCCTCCCACTCCTCCCACCTGTCATCAAGCCAAATGCCCAGTTAGCTCAAAGACCCTCCCTGATACCGTATTTCACTCAGCATTGCGTCACTGGATGGAAAATGCACTATGATTTCTGACTCACGTCAGCTTTAACATGTGAAAAAGGGTTCTTCAGAGCGAGGCCATAAAGCAGAACCACTCTAGTTTCCTGAAAAACCCATGAGTGATTTTTAAAAGCTGGAGATTTTGAAAGAACCATCCATTGAAAGGTTCTTTAGGGAAACAAAAGTGGCTCCATAGCAGTGGTATTGGGTCTTTTGGACAGAAGAGCCTGTCTGGTTCAACTCAGGTGGTCTCAGTCTTCGAACAGTTGATCATGTGTGCTCCTTCTTTGTTGAAATGAAGACTGAAAACCACCAGACTCGACACCCCTGTTCTCTGATATTGCTTCGAGTAGCCCTGTTTGACACCTTTATTATTGAGAAGTCTCTACAGAGCTCTAACATCAAACAGTCTGGCCAGATGAATGAATGTCATTTCCGCTATTTCATTGTTGTAATTGTGATATTCAGTGATATTGTACAGTCCACTTTAGTATGTATAGACCATACACATATGACTGATGGGTTGATAAACATATATATGCGTAACATGTGGATGTCTGGTACATGGATCACAAATACATGTAAATGATAAAGAGATAGCATATCTGAGTGAGATACAGAGCTAGTCAAAAGTTTACACACTGCTACTTGTAGAAGGTTTCCCTATATTTAGCTTAATGCTTTATTCTAGAATAAGTGAAGACAGCAAACTATAAAACAGCACTCATGGAATTATGCAGTCCACCTTAAAGAACCTCCAAAATGGAACTTTACAGGAAGATAAAACAACTTTCTGAACCTGCAGTGGAGGCTGATAGAACAAGACTTCTTTCTAAGCATTTTTGGACCAGTTCTGTTGGTCTGTCCATTATGAATATGCACTGAATAGATAGGGTAACTAACTTTTAAATTGTGCAAAAAAAGAGATTTGTTTTTGGTGGTGTGTCAAAAATCTAATACTGTGATACATCAAGAGTGTATGTGGTGTATCAGAATATGTATTGTTTCAGACATCTCATCAGTTGGAACTGTTAAACATAAGCCTGTAGAGTCTTTAAGATAACCAAAAACAAAAGATGGGTGTGTCTAAACTTTTGACTGATACTATATGCCATCCTTCCATGTTTTATATCACATATTGTTAAATATATGTGTTACCTGTTATATGCTGATACATGACTAAAATACATATTCCATATTTGAAAATGGCTGATTTCAAATAATTTGTATATGACATATCTATGTACATATGTGACAAATCGATGTTGCATATAGGGGAAATCCACATATGCTTATATATGTGTGCTTATATTTGAACTCCATATATTCCTGTATATCCAGTTTCCACATAGTGTAGGATTGCACACACTAAATACTGAAAGAAATCGATATCGCGTTTAGTTGGCTCAGTTGATGCTGTTCTGTTTGAGACACTTCAGTCAGTGTGTACAGACATATCAGTTACTCGGTCAGCAGACAGTATCATGAATGAATAGAAGCTATAGGTTGATGCATATATAGTGACACACAGTCTGCTATTTATAGAGTGCTACATATATGTTTTATGATATGAAATTTGTAATGGAGCTGTGAAGGTCAAACGAAGGACCCTGGGTGGGATCTGTTTAGGGTCTGCTGTGATATAAAAGTAGGTATTAGCCTGACCTCTGTTATGTTATATACAGCTGTCATCATTCCATCTCTCACTCTATAAGCTAATACCACTTCAAACTGCTGCTGAGATATATGCTGAGATATATGTGCCCTGCCAACTTCCAGTATCTCTCTCTCAACTGAAGAAGCTTTATTGGCAGGGTTACATTAGGTTATAGTGTTGCTAGTGCATTTAAAATCTGTTAATCTTACAGTCTGTTTATCGATCAATGTACATATACACACATAGTCTGTTCATAGTGTTTATAACTATGTACCTTATGTAAAAACTGGGATTATTACTGGTAATGTATTATGTTCATTAAATTTGCGTCCAATGACCAGATTTCACAACTAATTTAGAACTGCATAATAATGTAGATCTTATTTACGGTCTTATTTACCTTTGATCTACTGATATTTAGAATGCATGCAATTAAGAGGGCTTTTTTTTTACTTTTTTGAGTTTTAATTACCAAAATAGAAGACATAGAAAAGATCAGTACACTGCTCTTTCTAATAATATACATTATTAGCAGGCTTTAAGACATGATAATCAATATGCATGTGAAATATATATGTAATGTGATTGTTTTTATTCTAACTGTTTATCGTGTGGCTATGAGGGACAGGGATGCAGTCTCACTTCCTGCTCTAAAATTCAGGTGTGTGGTTAAAATAAGGCTAAAACTTAGTGAAGTGGACTAAATGTCTTTGTGTTTTGGTAAGGACTTCATCTCAGATAGGCTTTGTCTCTTTCTGTGAGTGTCCCCACTCTCACCAGTTCGGCCACAGTATTCATGGTACCTCTCACAAGGCTAGCCAACCAAGGGTTACAGTTTCTCAATATGGCTCGGACAATGTCTTTTTTGGGCATGTCCTGGAGCTGATATGCTTACTTTTTGCAGACCACCAGTCCTTAGCAGTTCCCTCCAGAGCAGAAACAGAAAACAATTCAGCCTTACCCAGCAGATGAGCAGCTAAAAAATCTTTGCACTCCTCCAAAAAGATGACTGGATCCATGTCTTCGTCTCTGCCTTCATACTTGGAGAAAACCAAGTGTATATATTGGGCTTAGAGTTAACATTAGGACATGACTCCTGACAGCAGTAGTGGTGAGGGGGTGCTGACTCTGTGTCTTGGCTTTAGTTGTGACTTACAAACACCAGCTTGGATTAAATTCCCATCCACGCTTGAAACCAGATGGTGGACTGGCAAGGCATTGGGGGTAAAATAGTGAACAGGAATGGCAATGCATAGTAGGCTGTTAATCTTCCTGTCACTTCACTTTAGACAATGTGCTACTGATTGAGCCACTACTTTTATTGTAGCTGGAGCTCCACAGTCTCCATGATACACTTAGTCTTTCTTTCCATTTTGTAGCACATCCTCCCTTCCAAGGCTTGGTTCTGCCTGGTCAGATCTTGGTACTTCTGCTCCCCTGATTCCCTAGTCTGCTGTCCAGATCATGCATTATTAACCTGTTGTCTTCCATTGCAACTAATCTCTGTTCACACTAAACACCAGCTGTTGGTGAAGTTTGACTGTCCTGGTCATGTAGAAGGAGTTCAGGTGGAGGTGAAGGAATATCCAGGTCTTCTCACTCACTGATGTCATTCTTGTTATCCTTTGATTCTGGAAACAGATGATTATGAGTCCTATTGATGTCTTTGAGAGGTTCTCGGTTTGTTACAAAAATACCAGCAGTGTAGTTGGCTAGGCCCATCCAATACCTTGGGTGGAGTGGTTGGAAAATACCCTGCAGTTGTTATCTTGGAAATGGAACAAAAAAGAGGTCAAAGACATTCCCCGTATGGGCCCCCAAATATACACTTATTATTGAAAATAATACTTACAAGCAGGAAGGATGAACCAATAGGAATGAAATGTGGTGGTAGGTTTAACATTGTGAGACATGAGAATGATTCAAGTTTCATGCTCAGCCGCACATGACATAGGCAAGCACAGGCCTTACCACTTTACCTGATTAGCTATGTTAGGTCGTCCTGTTGCGAGTGCTTTCCATTCTGACTTGTGCTGTTGTGTTGGTAGCATCCTTTGCAAGCAAACTATGCCTTGGAGAAGAGTTTGAAAGCAAATAGAGCAGTTGGAAGAGTTGGAGAGGGGTTGCATCGTAGGGCTCCGGGAAGCGGGACGGTCTTATTGATGGTCGTATTACCATAGCACGCTGTTGGGCTGTTGGTGGCACTGGATAGAAGAGGGCACGCACCAGCAACATGAATAATCTGGGAGACCTACATGAACCTCAGAGAGAGAGAACCAAAGAATTATTTGACTGCAGAGTGCAGAGTGACCCAACAGTCACGACTGGGAACATTCAGCGAGCAGTGATGCCCTTCATGAGTCATCCTGTTAGTGCCAGAATCATTAGCAGACGGCTGCATGACACAGGACTACATGCATGCAGACCGTAACTACGACTGCTCATAACACCACATGAACATCACCAAAGACTGCAATGGTGTTGTGCCATATTGTCATGGAGTGACTCAGAATGGCAGCAGGTCATCTTCAGTGACAGGTCACGCTTTTTTCTTGGTGGAGAGACACTACTTCTGTATGTGTAGCTCAATAAATATTGTCCATATCTGTCTAAATTTATCATCATTTATTGCTCCTGGTATCCTTTATCCGGCATTTCCTTCTGGGCGCAACTATTCTTTTGATGATGAGTGTATAGCACCCAGCAGTACCCCTTTCATACTAGGTCCATAAAAAAGGCAAGGAACAAGAATGTCTTGTCCTGTCCTTTGTGTAAACAAACATATAGGTGATACAAACAGCAATGGTGTACCTTTTTCTGCCGTTACTGAAATAATAAAACAGTGAACATGAAACGTACAGTGGAAAAAGCCCAACCCTGTACAAACACAGAAAGCAGCAAAAGCTGAATGGAGCTGAATGTAAGCCTGGGACCTCACTCAGAAGCACCTAAATGTTAACAGACACATACAGACATACACATTCATACACACACTTACACCTAGGGGAAATTCAGCAACTCCATTCTTTGGACTGTGGGAGAAAATTGGAGCACCTGCAGGAACCCAAACGGACATGGGGGAACATTCAAACTCCACACAGAAAAAAATACATCATGACATGATTTTTTGGAATATATCTAATTTCTAAATAATGTATTGTTTGTACAGCTTTTGCTTATTGTGGGGCTGCAGTTTGAACTAATTCAGTTTTGCTGTTATATAACAACAGTAAAAATGCGGTTTGTGCTGCGCTAAATATTTCAGTGACTTCATTATCCATTATAGTTCCATTCTTGTGCACCTCCTGGTGGGAGACTTGTTTTTCGGCTAAAACCAGCAGCACTTGAAAGCATTCGGTCAGAGTTCATGTGCGGTCATGGTACCGGCTTGACTCAGCTCAGCTTTATTCACCTTTTTTTAGGTTTTCATTAGCCAGACCTGGTACCTGTTCTTGGCGTCACTTCCATCAAGGTACCAAGTGAGCTGAGCCAACAGACCACCGTAAACATGTGTAAACATTATGTTCTTATGCCCATATAAGGAACTCCGGGTGTAAAAGGAAATATGAGGAAGAATGAAGGGAGTTTTTCGACAAATGCCTCTGTCACATCCTGTGGCAGTCAAAAATGTTCCAAACCCTGTGACTGTTTCTCTCTCGAATATCGCTGGATCCTCTGAATTATGAAATTACATTAAACAGTGGAAATATGAATATCATTAGATTAGACTGGTGGCCTCACTAAAAAACGGCCAGTGTTGCCAGTGTGGTAGTGTATTACCATTTACAGACTGAAGGCACATAAAAAGAAGGGAAAGAAAGAAACAGGTTTCCCTGTATTGCAAGTTCTGGTGCAGTTTTCTGTTTTTCATCTGATATTAAAACATGACAGATTTCCCTTCTGTTTATAGCTGGCTTTGACAGACTCTACAAGCTCCTGCTTTCAGGCTAATTCTGTACAGACTCAGCTTAATATCACCACTTCCCCTCCGATAAGCTGATTTAGGCTATCGTAACAGCCTAATTATTCTTTTAATGCCGGAATCATTTTCTGATAAGGACATTCTCCAGCTTTTGCCCATTTTATCTTAAATGGCACTGCAGTTAAGTTGTGGCGCCTGAGGCGTTATAGTAACTGCTGTACCATTTAAGGTGGAACTGGAAACATCTAACAGAAGGTGGCGAAAAAAAGGCAACTTCAGCTCCATTAAGAGTTAAAAGGCATGTGGAGGGATGAGGATGTTGCTCTGTTTTTGCTGGACAGGTGGAGAACATTAATGTTAAAATATGTTTGCTGTTTCATAGAACTAATAGCTCAGTGCTACTTCGTCCGGTTTGCTGACATTTGTGATAACTCATTATTTAAGGTGGAACAGGAGGATTGGAACAAAATGCTGGTGAATAAGACGCTCACTGGGGTCTCGTAACGTTGGCAGCATTTTTATGAAAGCAATCTAGGCTATAAAATATCTACCTAGTGGATTTATGTATGCAACAATAAATATGGATTGTGGTAGGACATTTTAATAAGGTGGCTCTTGTCAGGACACAGGCTAACCCGCCTAATGCTGTGTCTGGGAGCTCATCGGAAGGTTGTACCAATTAGTTAAGTAGCATTAACCATTCAGGTTCTTGTTCGTACATACATCCACCACACAGGAAAGAACATGGAGGCTGACAGTAGCGTCTTCTTCTTTATGTCACGGCAGTTTCATGTGGTGTTGCTATGACAGCCAGACAAAAAAATAGTTATGCTAAAAGCGTGTCCTCCACGAGCACAAATAACAGCTGTGATTCGATTTGGCATGAATTGTGAATCGGACAGGTTCTTGGATGCAGGCCACATCAATGTTCAGCCACTCAAAGAATTGCACAGTTGGGCAAGATTTGGTGGATGCCTTCCCTGGCACAATCCTGAGGAGAGTTTCCTGTAGACTGGGATTTTTGCCACTGCTGGTAGACCTGTATGACCGCATGTGCCACCTCGTCTCAATCAATGAATCCTGTCACACACACTGTAGGTGTTTATAGCCCGATCATTCTCGTCCAGCGCTATGTGCAGAAGCCTGAAGTTACTACCGCCTTAAACACGCCCCGAGACTTTATGTCCTGTGAGTTTATATCTGCAGGGGAATATGAAATCGTTGAGTGTATTAATCAGTTAATCAGATGTCACATAGGTTGACCTTGTTATGTTCTCTCTCCCCATCACTCTCTCTCTCTCAGGAGTGGCCTTTACCATCCTGATGCTGCTGGCCAGCCTGAACTCCTGCACCAACCCCTGGATCTACACGGCCTTCTCCAGCAGCGTGTCTCGTGAGCTTCTTGCCCTGCTGCACTGCCGCCCACGACCCACACCCCGGGGGTCCAATCCTGATGACTCCAGCGCCATCCACACCTCCACCACCACCAAGGACAACCTGTTCTGAGCTGCAGACACACACGCATAGCACAAATGGAGCATGGCTGGGCTCCTTGGCGCTCCGAGAGCAGTGGATGAGGAGATTTACAGTGGCGCCTGTATTAACACCAAGCAGCAGATGAGAAATGGGGAATCCAATGACACAGACGAGATTTGTCATTGGAAAGTACAGCGCAGCATTCATTGATATGTATGGAGCGTGTTTATACGTTTAGCGTAGCGGAAGCTGCCAGAGTTGGATTGGCTCAAGCGAGTGCATGTCGGAGCATGTCACATTTATTTATGACACCCTCACGACATGAACCTGAAAGTGACGAGAACTTCATGCAAAACAGGACACTTCCGGATACAAGCAGCTACCTGAGCTGTTTCAGCTAAAGAGGATGAAGTATAAGAACAGACTTGTAAGAGTAAGCTAAATTAAACGTAGAAGAAAAGCTAATATATCAAATCTGGTTAACCAAAATGGCCAAAGAACTCCTGAGCGAAGAGAACGTGAGGCTTACTTGAGAATCTTAATGGAAAAAGAGGAGGAAATTACTGTCTAAGCCATGGGACCCTGCCGTTCTGTCACATTTTATCAGCCTTTCTGCTGTAAATCCCGCTCACTTCTGTGTTCCATGTTTTCATGGCAAGGCCCAAGGTGATGAGGACTAGTTATGGAATGTACGCATGGAGGATCCATCCAAAAATGACAACTATAAATGACTGTCAAAAAGCGATGACGAATGGAGCACAGCATGAAAAGTGGAATGTACTCCTGACATGGACATAAAAAAGACTAAAAAAGGTGGAAAATATTGCAATGTGATATTTCTTGTTCTACTCAGAAGTGTATAAAAAATGTGATAATGGTAAAAAAAAAAAAAGTATTTCAGCAACATCTTACCATTTCAGTTTCTCAAAATATAAAAGTACCACTAGAATGAAGAGGGTCCAAAAAGATGGTTTCTCTCCAGCTGTTTCTCTAATAAAGCTGACTTTACACAGTGAAGTTTACATGAAACTAAATGTCACTCGAGTTGCATAATGTGAAACCTCTTGCAACTTATTGTACACTCATCATTAAAAGAATAGTTGCACCCAGAAGGAAGTGTGGGACTGAAATGCTATTGGGAAGGAAGATAAAGGTTAGCAGGAACAATAAATGATGATAGATTTAGACTGATATGGGTAATATTTATTGAGCTACACATACAGAAGTAGTGTCCCTCATGTATGCTAACGCAACATGCCAATGGTGTCCTGTGATTCATCCCATACAGCTTGAAGATTCTCACATAGTTCCTGCAGATATTGCAGTGGTTTTGGAGTGACACCAGGCCTTCTGGACATGTGACAAGCGACAACAAACCATTCATCTAGGTGCTGACCATGGTGCCTCCACACACGTATTTGTTATTCTTCTCCACCAAGCCAAAACTGGGACTCGTCACTGAAGATGACCTGCTGCCATTCTGAGTCACTCAATGACAGTCTGGCACGACGCTATTACAGTATTTGGCGACGGTGACATGGTGTTAAGGACAGTCATTGCAATGTCTGTGGGCATGTAGCCCTGCGTTGTGCAGCTGTCTGCCAATGGTGCTGGCACTGACAGGATGGCTCATGGGGGGCATCACTGTTCGCTGAATGTCCACAATCGTGGCTATTGGGTCAGTCAGGTAAAGCGAGCAACAAAGCCCGTCCTGGCTCACATCCCATGCATGGACAAGCGTGCCTCTCACCAAGTTTAGTTCCTGTCAGGTTGATTTCTTCCAGGTGCAACTATTTGTGCAACTATTCTTTTGATGATGAGTGTATATGTAGCTGTAACAGTTGCAAGCATAGATATATATACATAAACACCACAATGGGTGCTTGGGACTATTGATGCAATACATCAACAGGCCGCCATACTGGTCTGGGGAAGACTGGCCTGTAAACAAACACAAGTAAACAGCTGCAACAAAAAGGCAGAAAAAATAAAAACAAGTGTCCAGCTTCTTCACATGGCGATAGTTATGTACTTGCTAGACACTGAAGAGAGGAGTGTGTATCGGTGTTAGGCTCAAACTGACTAAGATGGTGTCATAAGGAACTGGTAAAACTAATGTCTGTCAAGCATGAATTTGGCTTATTGTCCTTGGCTAATACTCGTCGACGTCCTGAATTGTATATAAATATGCCTTTTTCTGTTAAGAGGTTTGAGGTTTGACTTTTCTGTTCCACCTTAAATGATGCAGTAGTTAGCTTAATGGTGTGCTGGTGCCAAAATGTAACTGCAACACCATTTAAGGTGGAATTATCATTTCAACTTTTCTTGTGCTCCAACAAGATTCAGCTCATTCACTATAAAAAATAAAATAAAATGCATCTTTAAGGTCTAATAATTGACTCACTGGTGGGAAAATCTATCTTTCTTAAAGCTAGGTCCCGTGGCCTCCTTAACTCTTTCTCTTTGCAAAACCTCAAACCTCTGAAAGCATAAGAAAAGTTAACGACACAGCTAACTACAGGTAGATTCAGAATATGTCAGTCTCTCAGCCAACTCAAGTAACTTCTCATACAAATCGTTCTTCAGAAAAACGCCAATATAGATAAAAGTCTTGACAACGGGCAATTTAGTGTATATCATTTTTCCTAAAGTTTTAGCTTTCATAGCTACCTAGCATAATCACTAACTAGTTGGCTCTCAATATAATATTAAAATTGCCAAATGCATCCAAAAACAACAGTTCAGGTAATTCCCAGAGATCTGACTTGGATTGATTTGTACAGCCCCAAGCTGCACGGCTCTCAGACCAATATGGCGGTCACATTGACACACAAGCCAGTGGCCAATCCATCATCTACGTGTACATGTCTGTGGTTGCAAGTGTCTCAAGTTCATAAAACCAGCCTGCCAAAGTGCCAATATGCATCACGTGATCAAGTCATACGACATGATTTCAAGCAACTGATTCCACTGGATTAATGGAGAAGAAATAAAAACAAGAAGATGGTGTATTGGAAGTGAGACCCTCTTATTGTCTTTATGTAAGGATGGGGATTTCTCAAGTTGTAGTTTCTCTAGTACTACCAGCAACCACCAGCTGGAAAAAATATATTACATATTAAATGTGCAAACATAAGTAACATGTTGCAGATGACTCTGTTCAGTGAAATGATATAATGTCTTAAAAATACCAGCTGCTTGTTTGGATAATTTGACTTTTTGGCTGAATATATTGCACAAATTGGTCAGTTTACATAGAAATTAAGTTGCATGCAATCGGAAACATGCAACTAGCTTCATGAATGTTTCACTGTGAAAAGCCAGCCCAGCTTTCCAAATCAGATCCAGTCTTCTTTGGTTATAGATTTCTTCTCTCAGACGTCTAAGAGGTTTTATTCCCTGTTTGTGTTGTTCTGAAGTGTTATGAAGCTAAGCAGGCCCATAAACTGGCCTTAATGTACAGAAATAGAAACATCAGGTCAAATGAGTGCCTTAAATGTCACTCATATCAACTGAATGTTTTATAGGTTCCTCTTTCTCCTCCTCACACCTACAAATATATTCACTATATCATCACACTACTTTCAGTAGTCCATAATAAATCTCTCGAATGTGATTATGTCCCTTTGACTTCATTTGTGGTTTTAATTTGTGGAACCATAAACCGTGTCTTGGAATGAACTTTAGGCCTGTCCACTGCATTTTAGAGCCAGTCCTTGGCTTTACTGATATTAACGGTGTTAGGTGTAAATGTGATGACATTCCAGAGTTATTAATACGGTCATTATTTTAAATGTAGTAAATGTATGCAAAAAAAAAAAAAAACACTTTACTGATTTTTTATCAAAAACAATTTTGGCATAAAAGAATGGTGGGTAAATTTACAAAATTGTATTTTATTATCTACACCATTAAACGGAAAGGTCCTGGTGGTATCAGAACGATCTACAAGTTCAATCCTCTGACTAATAGACGCTAATTGTGTTTTTCCGAGTTTTTGGGGTGAACTTTCCCTCCAAAAGCAAGATTAGATGTACTGTATAAGGAGTCATTAGGAAGTATGACTGTTGGGGTTGTTCTCACTTTGTTCTTTCGTGTGTTTCTGATGTGGGAATTGCCCTTACATGGTTCTTCCTATGAGTTCTAGGTACATCAGGCACATTCCTCTGACATCGCTTCCCTGTGTTGTATGTTTTGGTGTCTTAATAACTGTAACCAATGCCCAGAAACCGAACATTCAGAATCCCATTAAAGCTCTGAGTTCTGAGAACAGGAAATGACTGGACCAGCCAATCAAACAAGGGGGTTTATGAAGGAATGTTTAAGTTACTAAACTATATACGCCTTCCTTCATGGTGACGAGCATAAAGGAGGCCCATAGCTGAACTCTAACTGAGCGCACTGCATAAGGATACGGATATGGATATGGATAATCAGAGCCCATTAGTTTTAAAGGCTTCTAAACAGGCCAGGTAGACTTCGGCCCTGGATCCCAATTTAAAGGAGGACACTTGCAGACCTCCTCTATGCTCTGGCCCTCACAGGAATTCCTGCCACCAACTTTATGGGAATTCCGATTTTGCCTTGACTGGGAGCTTGCAGAACTTTAGACTTCCCTGTATTCTCATTGGGCAAGACGTGATTCCTATTCTCCATAATTTGGTGGACAAAATAAAGACACCATATGTAACAATATAAAGAAATTCAAAAAGGCTAAAAAAATATATTAACAACAATAAGAGATGCATAATTAGTTACTCCTGGTTGTCAGGACAACCTAGGCTATAGGTACCGAGTTTTAATTCAGTACAGACTCAGCTTAACATTACTACTTTCCCCCGAAGCTGATTTAGGCTATCAAATTATTTTCTAAATTATCTTTTAATGCTGGAAACGTTTTCTGATAAGGACTGTCAAACTCTCCTAACTGTAGTTTTACAGCCCCAGTTCCGAAAAGGTGGGGATGCTGTATAAACTGTAAATGAATGTAAATAAAAACAAAATGCATAGAACACATATCAGATGTTGAAAGTGAGATGTTTTACCATTTCATGGAAGTTATTAACTCATCTAGAACTTAGTATAATTGAGACAGGGGAAACATAAGGATGGAAAAGTAAGTGGTACTAATTAAAAAACAGCTGGAGGAGCATTTTTCAGTCATATGACAGGGTATAAAAAAAGGGTTTTAGAGAGGCAGAGTCTCTCAGAATCAAAGATGGGCAGAGGTTCACCTCATGTGCAAAAAAACTGCGTCTAAAAATTGTAGAAGAGAATTTCAGAAGAATGTTGCTCAGTGTAAAATTGCGAAGAGGTTGGATATCCCACCATCTACAGTAGATAATATCATCAACAGATTCAGAGAAACTGGAGAAATCCCTGTGCCTCAAGGGACAAGGCCAATGGTCAGTATTAGATGCAAGCTGTGGTTGTATCATGCAAAGAAGAAGCCATATGTCAACATGATCCAGAAACACTGCTGTGTTTCAATTCTTCAATTCTTCAATTAACGGGATTTGTCTGGCAGCCCTGCTGCTAATCATTTTACTGTATTTTTACCGAGCTAGCAAAACAGCTAGTTTAGATATAGCTAGTGTAAATGTAAATGTTCCACTGGAAGAGATGAAGTTTATTGTTACTGCATGTAAGGTGTTCTCTGCACACACAACACACTTAATAGTGATGTTTTGTGGGTTAGGACTTACGACATCCATGAATGAACAACAAGCTTATTGCCCATTGGAGAGTGCTGACATCTGCACCATCACCCCTGAGCGCTGACTTTCTTAGGTATTGCATTTGTTTAGAAATTTCACACCTAATGTGTTCCCACCATAATAAATCCACATTCAAATCCATATTTAGACATGGCTGACCCCAGACATTCTTCATACAAGGCTAAACTAAAAGTTACCTAAGTGCAGCTTTCCTGTTTGCAAGTCTTCAAGGCGGGTTAGTCTACTTTTTATGTGTACAGTATCCCACACTTCATTTCTAAGCTAGACTACCCCGTGTTTGGATGGACTTGTGTCAATGGCATCTTGGGGTCATTGGTTTAGATGTGATGGCTAAGGTCAAGGTCGTTTGTTGATCTTTTAGACGATGAACCATATCGACCCACTGTCTGACAAGAGCATCTACGGAGAAATGTGTGAGCGGAGTTTATGCACAGAGGTTAATTAAAGAAAGCTTGAAAGTTCCCCATTAAAGTAAACTTGGGTCTGTCCCAAACATGGATTGTATGTCTGAGTAACGGAATAATTACTATCAGCATGAATCTGTTTAGGAGCATGGTTACAGTAGGTAGCTTCTTCACTGAAAGTTCACTGAAGGATGGGCACAACACTCTGCCTGGTGTGTTGGACGCAGGTGACTCAAGATTGTGAGGGTTAACTCTAGTAAATGTTAAGATTTGATGATTTGTATAATTCTGCCACCAATTCACATTCTTTATAGGGAATATTAGCATTTTAGGTGAAATAGGTCCTAGACCGCTGAACATTTCCAACTGGGTAGACTGTTAGTCCATTTCCAACAACGTGAAACGTGTTCAATTCCACTTCACACACTTAATTTTGAACCTTTCGGCACATTTCCACCAAAAAAAGTAGGTTCAGAACCTGAAAGGTTCGTTCCCAGCTGGAACCAAAGAATAATAAGTTCTTCAGCACAAACTGCGACGACAATGTTGGGCTTGTCAGTTGTTGAGGAAACAGAAGGCAACAATGGCTACATCCTCAAAGAGTGTGCAGTGGTCTGCTGGAGAACCTCTTTTATGACTCCTTAGAGCCAGTAGATCCATGTTTGCTTTTTGGATAAAACAAGAATCTGTAATAACAGCACAAATGCTCACAGGTAGCCTATGAGCTGCACCATCTTGTTTATATTGTTTACTACTGCTGTGCAGTGCCCTCCATTGATGACATACGTTTTGACGTCCCTTGGTTTCAATAAAAACTGGTGCAAATGCACGCAGGTTCCCTGAATAGCACCAAGGTTCGAAGTAGCCTAAACAGTACCAGTTCAGGAACCAGGGTTCTGTTGGTTCGAAATGGGCTATGTGTAATTCAGCCCAGGGCTGGGCTTAATTAGTCCCAGAGAAATTGCCCGTCACGTTTCATATTCCAAGTCTTCCGTGTAGGTGACAATTCTGGGGTCTGGCAAGTGTCAAACTTTGACAAACTGTTACAAGCTGGAAAATTTTCTTTAATTTCCTCCCCGACATCTGTAGTTGAGAGAGTCCAGTCACAAATCTGGAGTTTATCAAATCAAAATAATAGCTAAATAAAGCAAAGAACATGTACCGCCTGCTTTGGGACTAGTTTCGGTGTCTGAATCTTAAGAACTTGATGAATTTACATGTGCACATTCAACCAACAATGCGACCAACTTTTACATTTGGACTCCAGTAGTATGTACACATTCACAAGCCGGT
Organism: Semaprochilodus insignis; assembly: GCA_034552555.1. Lineage (NCBI taxonomy): Eukaryota > Metazoa > Chordata > Actinopteri > Characiformes > Prochilodontidae > Semaprochilodus > Semaprochilodus insignis. The sequence goes on along the minus strand of CM067492.1, from coordinate 5,741,141 downwards.
ATACTCACTGGTGAGTATCTCCAAATGTTGCCCAGTCTGCATCTAAAGTATATACTTGGGTGTAGTCTGTGTGTGAAATACCCCCTGATGATCAGAGGGGTCCCATGTTGGCAAGCTGCTCACTGTCAACTCACCCTCGACAGTGGAGCTGATTGGTTTAACAATTCTTCTTCTGCAAATGCTCTTTTCTAGTTTGGTATGTGGTTTTCTGCACATTCGTTTGGGTTTTACATTTCTTTTCTTTTGTCTGTCATTTGGGAAATAAACATCAATTCACTATTTCCACCATACTCTTGGGAAACTGGGCAAGAATACAGATATACAAATAGGCTACAGAGGTTTTTCAGGGGCATAGTTACAGCTAGGCTATGAAGGACTAACAGTATAAACCAGTTTGCTACAGTGCCACCCTGAGACAGACCAGTGTTGTATCTCTACTTACTTAAGAATACCAAAGACAGAAGCTCATTCGTTATGGGCGAAGCAGCTGAACAGTGATCTTTCTCTGAATTTGTATCTGACTGTATATTATTATTGTGTAACAGGCAGCTTGACGTCATAAGTTTATTTTACCCCTAGAATTTAGATTTTGAGACATTCAGGGGGTCCAAGAGGGTCCTGGACCCCACCCAGAACCTCCTGTATTACGCACCTTGGTTTCAGACAGTAGTCTGTGCCATTAAAATAACGACCCTGTGCTAAGATCAGATATAACGGTGAAAAAAAAAAAAATCTGGGGATGAAATGCTATTGAAACAGTCAGTCCAATAAAAAGCAACTGAGGAGGAATTTGTTCATAGTCACAGTTTCCCTAAGAAATATTTATCTTGAGATTCACAGCTATATATTCTACCATTCTCTGCTTGTTTGTTTTGTGCTGTTGCTCGAGCCAGACGCATTAGATTCCAGTAATGATGAAATTACTTAGACATTGGATTTCAGTTCACCTTAGAGGACCCCAGTTGAAGGCCAACTGACTGGCAAAATAGTGGATGTTGAGGACCAGGGCTCCACAGTGCCATACCAGATGGAATGGCGGAGACGCAACTTCAGCATGCTCACTTACAAACGCCACTTTTCAAAGGTTAAACACATGGAAACATCAGGATCACGCTTCTGTGCAAAAGTACTGTGCAAATGTTTTGTGCACCTAAGCACATTCTTACCATTTATCTTGGCCATAAGTGCTTTGGCTTGTTAAATTCACCGTATATCCCCCCCAAACAGATGGAAATGTATCTAGAAATTCAGCAAAAAGTCACAAGAATGACTTATTTTGAAAAAAGTCAGCTACTTTGAGGACTGGTTTAATCGCATGGAGTTCTTAAATCCCATTAGCAGCACTCTTGATTAGCCAAACCACATAATGATTAGCCAAACCACATACTGATATCTACAACAAATACTGGGCTGCTGTGACGAGAGCTTTGGAAATGTTTAAACAAGCACACTGGCACGTGTAAAACAATGACTTACCATATTAATATTATTTGTATTTGTTCTAATATTAGTGCTTCTTCTGAGCAAATAAACAGAAATAAATAGCTTTTTAAATTTTTTTTAATATCTTTAGTGTGCTAATGTATATCCTTTCCTTAGATTCACCAGATTAGTACATCATCAAATCATAAAATGATAAAAGCGGCTGATGCACACATTTTACAGCCTATGAAAAAAAGGAAACACGCAGCCCTATTTACCCCAGCACTGTTTTCTATTCTTCATTTTCAATGAAAACCAGACGCATTAAAAAAACATTGTTAATTCAAGTATTATTAATGAACAAGCCCGTTAGCGGAGCCTGCCACACAGACTGGCAAAAAAACCTGTGTGTCTAAGTACCGTGGGACAGATTCTGAGGCAGTCATATTTTTTAAAAACGCCCGTGTTTCACCCCTTAAATGGTCAAATGCAGTTCCAAACATGTTAAACGCTTAAAATAAAGCTGTTAAGATTGCATTGTAGTCCAAGTAGTTACTTAATTATAAGCATTAAGCATCTAAATAGCCTGGAAATATAAGGGATTATTGGTAGGATCTGACTAAAAAATATAAATACATGAATTGAAATGAGAAATAAATCAAATGCACACAATTCTCCTGTTCTCCAAAACATAGTTGATCAGACATGTTTAGTGTTAGAAGTTGGCAACTTTGTTTTTGTGCAGACTCAATGGAGATCATGTTGCTTAGCCAAACAGCAATGCTAGATTTTAAGGCTTGTTAAGGCTGTATTAGTTCTAGCTACAAGCAAACTTTGGACACCAAACATGTGTTGGCTCATGAACTACATTGGAAATCGAACAAACAAAACTTTATTTTGGTTAATCCACTCTTTTAAGCAGTGGTTTTCAACTCCTATTTAACTGTCCTGCACAGGTTCCAGGAAGCTCTGCCCTCAACATACCTTGATCCAGCTCATTAAAAGCTTGATAATTAGCAGATGATTTGAGCTGGGCAGACAACAGCTGAAACTGTCCCCAGGACTGGATTTGCAAACTACTGCTTCAAAAAAAAATGCCATTGACGCAGCAGCTGGAATTTTCTATTGCCTCTAAGCAGAAACCCGTATATAAATCAGCACCTTAAGATTGACAAAGCAAATAAAAACAAAAAACTAATTACATGTTAAATAACATGTTTTTCCAAAACCGGTTTCTCACCAAATCTCAGGCCAACAAAATACAGCACTATAGTTTGCCTGCCCCCTTGTGCTCATAAGAGTGTATGACAATGTCCTTTAGCAAAAGCAAAACTGAGCAAATAATTAATAAAAATGGAATGGTTTATTCTTTTTATTTCCCCCACAATGCAAATGAAAAATAAAGTAAAACAATGTCAGACTCAAACAGAAACAGAAAGCTGTAATTGTACAAAAGTCGTTATCTTAGAACCAGCAGGGACTCTGCACTGGCAAGCACACTTAATGGCCAAAAAGAAAAAAAATATTACACCTGATCAAAAGATTTCAAAATAAATAATCACACCACCATGTACGCTGCACTGAACATTATGCGTGCCTCTGCTGCAGTAAGATCTTACTAAACCAAGTAATTAAACAATGTTCATGTGGAAAATACATGGAAAACAGAATGGAGGTATTTCTGGAAATGATCACGCAGAACTCCTCTTCAAGCCTGAATAATGGTTTTCGCACTGAAGGCAAAGTAGTACACCAAGATGCCAATGGCAGCAGCCAGGACTTCTGTAGACACCCAAGGGCCACTCCACGCTCCCTAAAACACACAGGCATGGATTCTTTACTGCTGACGCATAGGAACACATACACATCTGACAACGACCAGCCACACTGTAAAGAATTAGTCTGTCAAATCTCATTACAATCTCAGTAAATCAATAATAAATCTATATTAAATAACTACACAGAAAGTACTATTATCCTGCCTAGCTAAAACATTAGTAGCTGCTGTCTTAAGGCCTGACGAAAAGACTACAGATTTAACTGGTACATCACACCATCACACCCCCCTATCACTTTATTAATGTTTTTCACTTTTATCCAACTTTGGAAGCCAGACCAATAAAAAACACTGCTAACTGCAATGAATAATAATGAGAGCCTATCACTGAAAATACCAGAAGACAGCAGCTGAGACTGACGTACAGATTTTCAAACGTTATTATGTGGATAATGGGAACGATTCTGAGCCATATCTGTGTGCTACTTGTTATCCCGTTGTGGATATGACTGGTGGCCCCTGCATCAATGGCCAAATGTCTATTACGCACTTCTATTAGGGGTGTAATGAAACACTGATACATTTGAGTATCGCAATACTATGTTTTGTGATACTGTACCAGTTCTTACAAACACAGTACTGATTATTAATCAATAGTTTACATGCAAAAATGGGAAGCAGACAGCGGTTGTGTTGTGTTTGTGTTGTGTTTAAACTCCTGGCCGCAAGATGTAATCTAGATGTAATCAGTTTTGTAATCTAATTCAAATCTGAAAACTAAAACAGCAAAGCAAACAGCACAGAGGCAAAACCAACAGTGACATAAAAGACTAACCAATGTGTAGGCTGGAGCACAGTGCTCAGCCAAACAGCAATTACTGGCTGCTGAATAACAGGAATTCTACTTGGTTCTTATACAGTTCTACATAATTCCATCTTTAAGATGTAAACAAAAGCCATTCAGCGTGTTTTGACGTGAAATGATCTGTTCTAGAGAAACTAACCATATCTGAATTGTTCATAGATCTAGACATCAGTAGTCACAGAAAGTTATTAAAGGAAACTGTCATGAGTACGCTGCCTGATGCCTGAGACATTGTTTTATACAAGTTTTGAGGTAGATTGTGGTCTAAAACATACATTTCAAACTTAATTCATGGCATATGAATAGTCTTCATAGAAAAAACTTATTTTTTGGGATTTTACCATTATTATCAACCATATTAACATTACGTTTCAAAAAACTCAGAATACACATTTAGGTACACTGGTGGCGTTCCAAAGAACTTTGCTACATTTGTGTTGTAGACACTGTGACCCCTGAGTAACATCACCACCACTGTAAAGAAAACAGAGCCAGCGAGTTTCTCTACAATAACCCATTTCACTTCAAAGCACACAGAGTGACACAGTTAACATCAGAACAGTTAAATAATGCAGATTTGGTTCAGGTAACAGTTCAGGTAACAGGTCACATTTAACTCACTCTATGATCCACATTGACAGAGAAGAGGGGCTTGATTGTGTCTACATCCTCATTGTTCCTCTGAGCCTGGAATACACACATACACAAAACATGTCACATCACACGAAAGGAACATTGGCATTCAAAGCATTGATGTTATAGTTGAACCAACCTTGCGCAGTGCACTATAGGACTCTTCATCAAAGAATTTGACTTGGTATGTCCCTGAGCTGGCCTGCTTGTGGGGGAGACTCCATGACACCTGGCAGAAACAGAAAAAGACCTGTACTGAGCAACAGAAGCACTAAAGCTAACACTGCTGAAAACGAATAGGCTCATCATGGCAGGACATTATCAGCTACATGTAAAGCCTGGGTGATTACAGAAACACAGTGTGAGAAATGCATACAGAGCACCAACCTGGTACTTCCCAACATCCTGGCCTCTTGTCACAGGAAACTGCCGCCCATTGACATCCGCGTATAACGCGACGCTCTAACAACAAAGCAAAACAGTTGGGGTTACTGTTCACTTGCCGAAGTCATCCTGAAGTGACCCAGACGTGGAGGTTAAAGGAAACTACCTGCACTCCGTTGGCACATGTTAAACTGAGCTCCACAATGAAGACCGACTCTGAGGAGATGACGGCATCATTGGTGGTGTACGTGGATGGTGTAATGACTGGATTCAGGCAACTCTCCCCTGCAGACAAGTAAGATAAAGTAGGGTGAATTTAGGCAACGTGGGACAGGCTTTGGCATCAGCGTCTGAGCGGTCAACCAAAAAGCAAATGATGATAGTTCCACTGACACTGTTTATCTACACGTCAATGCTGAAATGTTCTCCAAATTCTCCAAAAAGGCATCAAAAGGTACCAAAAACTACAAATGTGCTGGTAATATTTTATACCAACATAAACAGCTACTAATTTTAAAGCTTAAAGGAGCAGCATGCAACCTCGAGCAATAATCTACTAAGCCACCCTGCCAACCCCCAGCTACCTGTGAAACTATGGCGCCTGTGAGGTTTTCTGTTCTTGCTTCAGCACCATCCTGGTTTTGTTTTGCTTCTTCATGTTTTTGCTTCTTTGCTTTTTGTGCTAAATAATAAGTACAATCCTCCATTTGTCAAAATTTGGGTTCTAAAATTTCTGTTCTAGCAATTTATACTGCCCATCAAGCAGTCCTACCAAACATGCTCATATATTTAGTACAGCATAGTAATAATATGTTTTATTGTGTTCATTAATGATATTTCAGTACAGACTCAGCTTAATATCACTACTTCACTACTTAAATGGTGCAGCATTTACATTCCAGTGCTGGCATCCAGCTTCTTGGTCCAGTTGTCTCCTGCGAATGGTTACATTCTGGCGCCTGGGGGATTAAAATAACTGCCGCACCATTTAAGGTGGAACAGGGAAATTGGAACAAGCAGCTGGTGAATAAGAAGCCGAGTTCAGCCCCATAGTTTTCATGCTGGTAGTATTTCTGATAAGGAATAATAAACCTACCTGGACTTTTATGAACAGAGCTGCCTTTAAATTAAACATTTCAGCAAGCATTCTTCTTCCTTCTGCGTCTTCCAGTTGATGCTAAAGCCCCACTTAATTCAAGCTGCCACTTCTGTGTAAAAACGTGTAAGGCTCTCTTTACGGGCGGCGTGGGGTTTGTCCATTCTGGCCTGCTGTAGTAACACTGTGGCTCTACATGGCAGACCCTGCTGGAAGACGACCTGCTCTTATGTAGATATGAAGGGCTCATTCCAAGCTAAGGAAAACACAATAATGTGTAGTGACAAGTGATTATTCACTAATAGAGATATAGTTAGGAATATAGAGATTTATACTTTTTTTGTATGTTAGCTATTAGGGCTGAACGATTTGGCTAAAATATCTAACTGCGATTTGTGCTGCGATTTAAATTGCAAAAATCAGACCAGACTACGAGCGTATCTTTTTCTGGCTTGAGGCTTGAACATAGCCAGCTAACACAACAGACTGCCAGTTAAATATGATTGTTTTCATGCACACAGTACAGGAGTCATTTCCAACTGGTCTAACTCATCTACATGTGCTTCACAAGCTTTGTGTTATTAGCTTCAATTTTTCCACTTTAAATTTGTTACAGCAACACAGTTGATCATGTAGGCTGTTCTAAAAAATTGCAGCTGTTGTGAACTGAAAATCGCATCCTTTCAAACTGAGATTTTGATATAAAAACAATTCATCTTTCATCTTTTAAAATTTACCCATTTAAAAGTTACAAAACAAATTCCAGCTCTTGCGAAAGAGTTTTGCACTCTCGTAAATTGCGTTTTTGATAAACAGCCGATTAAACTTTCAGTCGTATTAGCTATATTCAATTTCTGCTAACAGGTCCCCCTAAATCTTACACACTGCTCCTTTAAACCAGGCCATTACAAAGTGCTATCACAAGTACAGCCTTAATATTTCACCAGCATACTTACCACACTTATGAGCTTTCTTCAACGTTTGAATTAAACAGCCAGCAACACCGATTGAAAACATTTCTTCACGTTTAGCACACAGAGAAACATCCAAGCATATCTCCTTCGACTTGAACTCACCCCCTGATTTACTGCAGACTGAAAGCTCCTTCTTCTAAACTCAGTGTAGCGTTACTTACAGACAGAGCTAACAGCTAGCTTACTGCACAAGCCAACATTCATTCATTCAGTGCACTGACAGGGTTTTACTACCACATGCCTTGACTGGTCACTCATACAGAACTCAAACCCTTAAACGTGTAAGTGACTTTCAGTTACCTACGTTACCATTTCCAGAACCTACTTGATTATTTCAGTCAACCAGATAATAACGTTACTGTAAAGTTAGCATAGCTGAGCTAGTTAGCCAGTGTCCTCCTGATTACCGACAGTAATTAGCGTTAAAGCAGTAGAATGGTACTTACCATTGCACAGGCAGAACAAAAGCACAAAAATAAGCCCAGTTTTAATCATTGTTGTTTAGTTTTATGGATTTCTCAGCGAGAACAGAGAATCATACACGGCTTCCTCAACACTAGCAGCAGCACATCAGCAGCAGTAAAGACACATCAGCGCCGGCAGCGTGAGGATGACGTGTCGCGCTGTGAATTCTGGGACTTTGAGGCTACAGAAGAACTACAAAAATGAACTTAAAGGGAACTCTGACTGTCAAGGCCTAAATATGGTGTACATTTCCAATACCGTCCTAATATGTTGCTTAAACTAATTTAACTTTTTAATATATCATTCAGCCTTTCCTGCTTTAGCTGCCGCCCAGGTAATATTTTAATAGTATTGGACATGTACACTGTTTTAGTCTTACATTTACATTTACATTTACGGCATTTAGCAGACGCTCTTATCCAGAGCGACTTACAACCGTGCTTAGTGTTCCATTGGATAATATTCCAGCTAGTACAGGAAGTTCAGAGCCTAAAACTCACCCTGAGCTCAGACACTGCCCGAACAGGGGGCCAGTGCTGATACCTAGATAGATCAATACACACATATAGAGCAAAAAGAGCACTACCTGGCAACCCCAGCCCAGTGCTCACACCTATAGAAAAGAAAAGGTCATTATTGCAAGTGCAATATAAGTGCAACACAACACAAGTACATACACAACTTACACCTCTACTAGTGCTTACTCACTTAAGTGCATTATGAAGAGATGGGTCTTTAGTCTGCGTTTGAAGACCGCGAGAGACCCTGCTGTTCGAACACCCAGTGGGAGTTCATTCCACCATCTGGGAGCCAGGACAGAGAAGAGTCTGGACACTTGTCTTCCATGAGACTTCAGGGATGGCGGTTCGAGTCTAGCTGTACTTGAAGCTCGAAGGGCTCGAGGTACAGATCGACCCTTCACCATTGCCATAAGGTAGGGAGGGGCTGGTCCGTTCTTGGCTTTGTAGGCGAGCGTCAGAGTTTTGAATCTGATGCGGGCAGCTACAGGAAGCCAGTGAAGGGAGCGCAGCAGTGGAGTCACATGGGTGAACTTCGGAAGATTGAAAATGAGTCGAGCTGCTGCGTTCTGGATCAGTTGCAGGGGCCTGATGGCCCGTAGAGGAAGACCAGCCAGGAGCGAGTTGCAGTAGTCTAGCCTTGAGATGACCAGAGACTGGACCAGCAGCTGGGTGGCCTCCTGGGTGAGGAAGGGTCGAATCCTCCGGATGTTGTAGAGGAGGAATCTGCATGACCGAGTCAGGTTCGCTATATGAGCCGAGAACGATAACTGGTCATCCAGAATCACTCCAAGACTTCTTGCATCCTCAGTCGGGGTGATCAAGGAGTTCCCGAATGAGATGGCAAGATCATGGTGAGGACCCGTAGTGCTGGGGATGAACAGCAGCTCAGTCTTGCTGGGATTGAGCTTGAGGTGGTGAGCTGTCATCCATGAGCTGATGTCGGTCAGGCACGCTGAGATACGATTGCATACCTGTCTTAACAGTCAAATATATTTACGTATCAACATGGAGTTGTATAGGTTCCTAATGGTGTCCTGTGATAATCCATCCCATGCGGCTTGAATATTTTCACACAGTTCCTGCAGATTGTGCGGTAGGGGTGGAGGTGGAGTGACACCAGGCCTTCTGGACATGTGACGCGTGACAACAAACCGTTCATCTTGGTGCTGACCACGGTACCTCCGCATAAGGCTTCACTGGTGGTCTCCACCAAGACAAAATTGGGGCTCGTCACTGCACGACACCATTGCAGCTTGTAGTCCTGCGTCGTGCAGCCGTCTGCCAGTGCTGCTGGCTCTAACAGTCTCATGGAGGGCATCACTGCTCACTGAATGTGCGCAATCGTGGCTGTTGGGTCAGTCAGGTACAGTGATAAGGCCCGTCCTTGCTTATATCATGCACGGCCGAACGTGAAACTCAGGTCATTCGCATGTCTGTTTGTGCAACTGTTCTTTTGATGATAAGTGTAAATAAATAAATACATAAATCATGTTTTGAATTTAACCAAAAATGTATGTGTTTATATGATATAGATGTAAAAAGATTGCCAGTAATGGTCTGTACTAGTTTTCCATAACAGATGAATTATGCTCATATGCTGCCAATATCTTGCAGAAGTATGATTTATGTTGTAAGTGTTCATCATCTTTACATTCTGATATGACTTTATATTAAATAAGACTTTGCTGGTATGATACTCGGTATCAGTATCGTCCTAATACTGGCCAAAATGAATGAATCGAAGATGAAAAAAGCATAATCTGATATGATCCATCAGCCTAAACTATCACTTTCATTTTTTTCTGAATGGTTTGCTGATGCTGACCGATCAACAATACTGCTGACAGTTCTGTGTGTGAAAAAGCTGAACTGAAAAGAAACTTGCCTGACTGAGTTATGTTACAGGCAGGGTATGAAATACAGAAGGTTACTTGAAGGGTTCTGTAACCTCTAATTAACATCTGGGACCCCCTGAATGTCTCAAAACCAAAATTCTGTGGGGGTCTTTATAAAGTTATGCTGTTGGTTCAGGAAAGGGTGGAACTGTAGCAAACTGATTCACTCAGTTGATCCTGCCCCTGAAAAACCCCAGAATGCCACAGCATATCTGTAATTCTGAAAACATGCCCAATTTCACAAGAGATAAATGGAAAGAGTGAATTATCGCTCATTTCTCCAGCTGAAGACTCAGTTTATGTGTGGAGGAGCATTACCAGATCAGAAAAGAGCACTTTCAGAAGAAGTATTGTTAAACCATACATTTACTTGCCCACTGAGGTATCAGCGCTGCTAATGGCGAATGAGCTATCAGCCAGCAAACATAGGAACCTCAAAGGCCTCTGTAAGCACTTTGGCTGTATTATACAGAACTGTTACACCCAGAGGGAAGTGTCGGATTGCGATGCTACTGGGAAGGAAGATAAAGGTTACCAGGAACAATAAATGATGTTACATTTCGACTGATATGGGCAATATTTATTGAGCTACACATACAGACGTAGTGTCTCTCAGTATGACGGCAGGTTGCCGTGTTTTCTAATGCAACATGCCAGACATCCCAACATGGAGTTGTAGAGGTTCCTAATGGTATCCTCCGATAATCCATCCCATGCAGCTTGAATATTCCCACACAGTTCCTGCAGATTTTGGGGTAGGGGTGGAGGTGGAGTGACACCAGGCCTTCTGCACGTGTGACACGTGACAACAAACTGTTCATCTTGGCGCTGACCACGGTGCCTCCACACACTGATTAGTTGGTCGTCTCCACCAGGACAAAAGCGGGACTCGTCACTGAAGATGACCCGCTGCCATTCTGAGTCACTCCATGACAGTCTGACACGACACAATTGCAGTTTTTGGCGCCGCTGGCGTGGTGTTAAGGGCGGTCGTCGTAACGGTGTGCATCGTGCAGCCGTCTGCCAATGATGCTTTCGCTTACAGGATGACGCTGGAGGGCGTCGCTGCTCGCTGAATGTCCACAATCATGGCCGTTGGGTCAGTCAGGTACAGTGATAACGAGACATGCTTACGAGACATGCGCGGCTGAGCGTGAAACTTGAATCATTCGCATGTCTCCTGTTGGTTGGTTCCTTCTGGGTGCAGCTACAACAAACAGCTACAACAAACATCTAGGTTCATCTTGGTGCTGACCACGGTGCCTCCACACACGGATTCGTTGGTCGTCTCCACCAAGACAAAAGCAGGACTCGTCACTGAAGACGTGCTGCCATTGTGAGTCACTCCATGACAGTCTGGTACGACACCATTGCAGTCTTTGGTGACATTGATGTGGTGTTAGGGGCAGTCGTTGTAACGGTCTGTGTGCATGTAGTCTTGTGTTGTGCAGCCGCCTGCCAATCATCTTGCACTAACAGGATGACTCATGGAGGGCATCACTGCTCATTGAATGTCAACAATCGTGGCTGTTGGGTCAGTCAGGTACAGCGATGAGAAGGTTCTAGTGAATCATTCGCATGTCTCACAATGTTAAACCTACACACCAAGTTTCATTCCTGTCGGCTGATTCTTTCTGGGTGCAGCTATTTATGTAACTACTATACTACGCTTTATTGATGAGTGGATGTAGGAAATATGCATATACATTATTAAAAATAAATAAAGTTGCACATATAGATGAGGCTTATTATCATCATCGTTATTATAAAACACACACTGCCAGACATTACGGTGAAAATCCTCTATTTATTAATGTTTGCAAGTGTTAGATGCTGGTTCCTTTCGTCCTCCAAAAGTTCCTTACAGAGTTCATTTTCTCTTTCTGAACGGTGTGCACAGCTTTTTCCCTGACCCCTCTCTTCACTGCATTCTTTCTTTTACCCCTTTCTGCTTTTTTCATCACTTTTATACTGTGTTTCTCTGACATGCCTGTTCCTGTTTCAGCTCCTGTCCTTCAACCACTGCACCTCTGCTCTTCAGCTCTGGCTTTCCTCATACAGTATTGCATCCTTCAACAGCAGTCAGTCTTTTAGCTGCTGTTTAGCTTCTACTGTATACGTCCCTTTACATGGTTCTCAGTCTGTGAGCTCGGTCATGACTCTATGGTTATCCACTCTTTTTGTCTCATTATCGTACCTTCTTCCCTTCTTTCCCTCTTCTCTTTGTCTTCCAGTCTCTTCATGTTCACAGCCTCCAGCAACTGTGCAGCTAAAGCCCGGTCCTCATTACAGGCTGCCTGCCTGTGCTTGTTGTCATACTTCAGATGCTATTGCTCAGTAGTGATTGCCATCAGCTCTTCAGTGTCAGACTAGAGCAGTGTTTTTCCAGCCCTGGTCCTGGAGGTTTCCTGCCCTGCACATTTTACATTATTCCCGGCAGGGAAAGCACTAAAATGTGCAGGGCAGGAAGCCTCCAGGACCAGGGTTAGAGAAACACTGGACTAGAGGACAGCGATAGTGATCTCGTTTTCTCTCTGGCTCTGTGTTATTTCACCATCTCCATTCTCATGTTCTGCACAATCTCCTCCAGCATCACTTGTTGTCTCTTTTCTAACAGGTCCATGGCTTGCACATCAAGCAGCCTACCCCTTTGCAGTTTGGGTAAAAAACCTTTCCATCTCTTCTGTGCACGCTACCAGCTTCTTCTGGGCATTTGCCCCCTCCACCCCCTCTCTTAATTTCTTGTAAAACCTCTGATTATTAATGGTGAACTCTGTGCAGTGTCATTTGGGGGGGTGTTCCAGAAAGCAGGACAGCGGCATCCAGACACACTGCACAGGAGCACCTGTAAAGAACTGTGCTGGTGTTGCCCCCTGCCCCCCTCATTCTGCTATCAGGACAAAACCTTGTATCTCCATTTTTGCAGTTTTTCTTTTTTTTTCTTATTTTTAACCAGAATTTCAAATAGCCATATTTCATTATATTGTGTCAAAATAGCCAGCATGAACGAACCAACAGAAATGCTCCAAAATTACTTGCCATAAATCTCCATTAAAAGGTAATTACACTGATTTAAAAAAAATGTCTCCATGCATAAATGGTTATGATGTAAACAAAGTCATTCATTGTGTGGTGATGAATTGCTCATTCTAGAGCACCTTGCAGAGTCACAATGGTTTACATGGTTTACACATGGTGATTATAGGAACCAGATGTACACCATGAAAAACTCCCTTACAGAAATTTACACACACACACACACACACACACACACACACTCTTCCTTCTTTTGATGATTCACTGTGATTGAAAGTATTTTGGCATATACTGTATATATATATATATATATATATATATATATAAATACCAAAATACTTTTTACCTTAAACCCTTACGCCCTGCATGGAGGGATACATGCAGGGTGTTATAAGAGGTTAGATAGTGCCTATAGAAAATGTACTGTGTTCAGTAAACCCTCAGTTGTGGTAAGCTTCTCTGTAAATGAACCATTTCACATCAAGTCTGTCTGAATGACTTTGTTTACATCTCAATGATTGAATTATGCAGACAACTGTGCAAATATACAGGTATTAAGCATGCAACACTTGTGTTTGTTGCAGAATGTTGTGTCGGTGAACTTTATTTAAACACGGGCCAGATAACTGGCTTTCCCTGAACGTGTTTATGTCTGTCAACAGCAGAGGTCTGTAATCACAAGGGAAGCCACCATAGCAAAAAGAGGACGTTTGTTTTCATGCACTGATCACGTGTCCAGCACCACTTTACAGATATAATAAAGACTTGAGCTTATCTGCAGTGTTCTCAAGGCTGGAAAATCCAAACCAGTTACAAGAAATTTGGTGGTTGGATGGATGCCAGATGAAGACACTGACGTGCTGACTTGTTGAAACATTTTATTGCAAAACACCAACGTTTTCTAGCCTACTGTGCATGATTTGGGGAATAAATATCTTCAGAAAATAAATTACTACATAAGCAGAATCATTGTTGTAGGTCACAGTAGGTCTGTTAATGGCTCTCATAAATACAGGAGTTACAAGGGAACAGTATCTGTTACATGATCAGAATACGCTCAGTGAGAACTTCCTCAGTGTTATCATCAAGCCTATTAAGTTATTTCTGGCATTAACACTGTGAGGAACTGAACTGCTGAATCTTCACATAAACAGTTCACACTACCGTGTATGTTCAGTTCTCTTTTGTTCATTGCTGTTAACAGACTTGCTGTTCCCCCTCACTCTCAGTGTGCATCCGGCTTAGTTGTCCTTCTCCATTTCTCAGTGCGTCTGTTGTGACGCTTTAAAAACGCTTTACTTTCTGCGCCGCGCTCCCTCTCCTCTGAGAGTTTTGTGGGGGTGATACAGAAGGAGAGGAGGCTTCAGTGGAGGACTGCTCCTGGCGAGAGGCAAGCTCCTTGAAGACCGAAGTCATCTGACGACATACTTCCTGCAAAGACACACCACCTGTTTTTATTCCTGTATGTTTAATTTTAAGTCACTTTATTAGGTACACCTTCAATCTACACTCAGTGTTTATTTTATCAGCTCCATTTACCATATAGGAACACTTTGTAGTACTACAACTATAGACTGCAGTTCATGTTCTTCAAGTCACAATAGCTCATCTACTGATGCACAGTTTGTGCTGGTCATCTTGTAGTCCTTCATCAGTGGTCACAGGACGCTGCCCACAGGGCACTGCCCATAGCACGTTGTCAGCTGAATAGTTTTGGTTGGTGGACTATGCTCAGTCCAGCAGTGACACTGAGGTGTTTAGGAGCTCCAGCAGCAGCACTGCTGTGTCTGTCCCACTCATACTAACACACACCACCGCCAGAATAATCCAACATCCAAATGATGCCTGCTCTGTGGAGGTCCTGGGGGGGGTCCTGACCACTGAAAGGGGGCAATTCAACTATGTAGAGAAACAGATGGACTTGTAAAACCAGAAAGTGCTCCTATATAGTAAGTGGAGCTGATAAAATGGACAAAGAGTGTAGATACAAGGTGGTGTATATGGAAGGCCCAAGTCGTATCTGTGATATCACAAATATCTGCTTATCAGCCTACATGCAATTAGCCCTGCCCATTCACGCTGAGGTTATAAGGAGAAGTGTTTCAGCTCAGACTGCAATACAGGGCATCCAATTAGAACAGAGCTTCTTTACATATATCTGATTAAAAGGCAGAGTAAGACAGACAGCCTGTTTAATTCAAAGGGGTACAGAGAGGTTGGAGAATGGCCAGGTAAAAATGAAATGGGACTGTCTCACCCTAATTTTATGGGTGGACTTGAGGTATAAATAAATAAATAAATACGAAAAATATGGGATTCTAACAAAAGCCGATTAACTGTGGTATAATCACTCACAACATGTGAATCACTGGCTTACAGAAGAGGGGAAGGGATTTATTTTTCTGTAGTATGTGGTGCTATCTCTTTTTTTCTTCACCTATGCTTCATTTTTCTGACTGTAATCCGTCAAGCAAAACACAATCTGTACATCAATCATCCTGGGAGCAAAGTTACAGCTAAAGCATGTTGTTTTCTAACCTTGTCCACTTGTATTTTGAAGTCCTCTGTACTTTCGCTATCAGGCGCAGACCTTCTCTTCTGGGGGCTGTTTATAGGGCAGAATGTCAGATAAATGCTTTAGGGGTATACCTGGATTTTGTCAGAACAACATGCTGTTCAAAACTACGTCAGTCTTATTGAAGTGACCAGAATGAAAAAAATGCATCACTCACTCTAATGATTTACGTAAAGCCCCCGGGGAGGTGGAAGGCCATAGAGGTTGCCCTGTGGGTATCTGTAAGGTGATCTTTCCGCCATGAGCAGGGCCGGCAGCAGATCCAGACTTTTCGTTGAACACCTTGAGTCTAGAGAAATGAACAAAGGCATCATTGCTATATCAGCATTTGCTATACTGAGAGGTTGCAATATGCAAATCCGCCCTCTAACCAGTCGCAATGTTTCCTATAAACAGCAGTGAGTACTTCGAACAGTCATGGCTATATTTGAGTTCAAGGTTTTTTTGGTAACACTTTACAAGTGCTGACTAACGAACATGAAGCAACGCATTAGTTAACATGAAGTAACATAATAACAATGGTTACAATGCTTAACTAAGTAAACACATAACAACTACATGTTTACATATTAAGTAAGAGTTGTCGCATGTTTACTTAACATCAGGTAACTAACATTAATGTATTACTTCATGTTAACTAATGTATTACTTCACGTTACTCCAATACTTCACAAAACTCGATACCTAATGTAAACTGTTACCCTTTTCTGATGTAATCCAAGCAAAGATTAATTATTTTGGTGGAAAAATGCAGGTTTATCATTAACTGTAAATACACAGAAATGTACTATTTCTTTGCTCATGTAAGTAGCAATAGATACCATCAAATATTTCATTCACAGAGCACAGCTATAAACGTACTGGTAATTGTGGTAATGTGATATATACAAAAGATAAAATTGAATCGAGGCGATTATGATGATGATGATGATGATTTTATCAGAGCTTGGTGTGCAGGAATGGACAGGCCAGCGGTTTTGCTTGCACCGCAGATGTTTCACATGTAACACATATGAATAGCTTTAATCGCTGAGGTTGGTTACCGCGCCTGGGTCGTCCCGGTTGGCTGGTCCTCCGTCTGGCTTCCTCCGCTACTGGTTCTTTCAGCCTCTTTGTGGTTCTGCCCCCCCTCCACACTGACACATGAACAGGAAGAGAAGGCAATTTGAATATCATAATAATCTCAACTAGACTTGCCTGTGTGGTTTCTGACACTGCATGATGCACTGTTATCTATAAAAAACAGATTAAAAGTAGCAGTCATCTCACGTGTACAGAAACCACATAATATATATATATAAGTCCTGTACTTCTAAACAGGACCACAGTGCATGTAGCAGACTACCTTTCTTGCTCTATTCTGAAATATCCTGCTCCACTGTTCATCATTTAATGATATATAGTATATCTCAGACAGCTATGTTGCAGCCACGTTCCTCACCCAAAAATTCTCATTAGCAAATGCTTTAATTGCAAATATCTTCAAAACTGTGAGCTGGGTAAACCTCATTCATGCACCACTCACACACTAGCTTAGATCATATCAAAGACAGATACCCAATCAACTCACTCTTTCCATAAAACGGGAGATTTGGCAAAATATAGCTATGGATTTAACCAAATTCTAGAAGATCTATTAAAATAGAGATAAAATATATATTTTTTCTCTTTTTTGTTCTCAGTAATGGCTTCTTGACAGCTACACATCCTTTCACACCCATAATGATTGGCTGTCTTCTCACAGTGGACTAAAACACCTGTGGATGTTTTCAGATGTGAGGTAAGAGTGGAGCTGTTTATCTGATGGTGATGCTTGTGGTGGCAATTTTTACTATACTTTAACACCTTTTCAGTGTTTTAACCTCCTGTTCTTTCACTTATCTGTCTCCCCAGAATGATCACCTAGAAATGAATAACATGTCCTTCTACCATTTATGGAAATAGGTACTTTTCAGACACATGACTCTGATGACACGCAAAATCCAGACAGAAGGCAGGAAGTGAAAAGCAGAATGGATGAGGTGGAGATGAGCCTGTACTGTGCTAGTTAGAGAATATTACGAGAGAAAGGTGCAAACAGAAAATCACAACATGTTTGATGTTACGAAGGAGCAATTTTTCAGCTGAACTAACAGATTAGCTGCTGTCGGTACAGTAGATATAAGAACTACCCACAGACGTCCTTCTATTCAAGAAAACAATTGAAAGCATGCAAGAATCTTGAGGCATACAGCACTTTTGTTAGCTGTTTGGGTCGACCTCAGAACCAATGTGCTCCACAATGACTGTCGTTTGGTTTCCTTTTATTGTTTGTGGATTAAAGTAGCAACAAACCGTCAACACCGCAGCGCCTCCGCAGCGCCTCAATGCCACTAAAGACGTGAATCATTGCGAAACAAGATGCTGTTCCATAGCAGCTGCATGGCAGGTTAAGTTATTTACGTCCACGTGTCTTTGGTGTAACTGTTAACCCAGATTTATAAGGGAACGTAGAATGGAAAACCGTACTCACATCATCAGACTTAAATAATGAGAGTTTAGTACATATAAATGATATACCGTGAACCTCAAACACTGTTGCCTCCTCCTTTAAATACAAATCCTGCGTTTGTTTTAGAGGGCAGTAAAACGTGCTCCAAATTCCAGGACTGTTATATAACAGTCCTGACTCCACCCAAAATGACACCCCCAAAATAAGCATAAGTTCCAGCCTAGTAGAATCCTACAGCCTGCTCAGGTGCCAAAATGTAGCACAAATGCAGTGGCATTTAAGGTGGAACAGAAAATTTGCCTACTTCTTTATGAAGATCCTGGTCAACTTTTATTCCAAGACCTTAATTCACTCTGCACATTTGACAGATTTGCAGATCTTGGATGATGTTGAGGCTTTGCCCAGTGCAGAGAGGGCAAGAGATCTGCAATTCCACTTTAACCAGCCTCACAACCACAACAGCAACCTGTAGGTAGCAGCAAAGCTATGTGATTTTATCCACTTTTTGCAAGTGAGATTATCTTAAACTGAAAGTTTCATACTGAGCTGCAACTTGAATTCACTTTCTGTCGCTAAGGTTCATTTTATTTTGCTGCCGGTCTTTGTTTCGGCATGTCACCTTTAAACCAGCCAATCAGAGCAGAGCGTGTCAAATTATTAGTGTGTGCACCATAAAAGGCAAAACAGCCTGTTTCATTCTAGGACCAAATTATACAGGTGTAAATGAGCATTTAAAAATGCATCTAGGGATGTTTCACTCTGACCAAAGTCTCATACCTTCTATGCAGACATTCAAGAACAATGTAAAATGCTCAAAAGTGGTGTTACTTGTAGCTACTATTTTAAATCTATCGGCAGTGCATGCCCACACGATGAACTGTGTAAAATACAATACTTTGCTCCTCCTTTCCGCATGACGCGACAGTCTGCTGCTTCTTCCCAAACTGCTAGAGCATTTAGGGTGGAATAACAAAACTCTGACACATGACTGCTGTATAAGAAGCTGGCTTTACCCTCGTCCTGACCACAAATGGAGGTTCACAATCCAATTTTCTCTGTAAATTTCTAGCATTTCCCCTCACGAACAATATCTTTTAGTACTCGATGAAAGCTCCTTGTGATTTCTCGGTTAGACGGGTTTGAGCAACTGTAAACCATGAAGCAAACCATAGGCATTTTGAGAGCTTGTGAAAGAGCTCCCTATACAGAAAATCACTTCCTGCCCTCTATCTGCAGTTCATTCCACAGCAATGTCATCGTCAGTGCAAATGACCTATTAAAAAATGAGGGGCAGTCTCTGACTTTTGCATACATGCAGTTGGCATACATGATGCATCTGTCCATTACTTGTTAGCAACATTAGCACTATATATATATATATATACACACACAGTAAAATACATAACTAATAAACTTAAAAAAGTAAGTAATTGGGTTAACTTGACATGTTAAGATCATCAAACTTATAAATAATAATAATAATAATAATAATAATAATAATAAAGTTAACAAATGTGAAACAAATTTAACTTAAATGTAACTTAATTTTATAAGTTCAATAAACTCAACATTAAGCTCAACGTTAGTCTGGTTAGGTGACAGTCTGCATATTTTGTTACAGCGTATAAAGAGAAAATCACTATCGATTATTTTTACTGTTCTTTTGAGTGACGTTGTTTACAGTTCACTGAATCAAAGTAGCAAAGTAATCAAATTAATAGAAAGCTTTGACAATGATGAAATCAGATGAAACCAAAGGGGGAATGACCCATGTGGAGACTCACCTAGGCACACTGATGTATTTATCTGGGATAAGACCCTTTGTGCCATTTATTTCCCCTCTCCACCAATCAGAGGAGGCTCTGCTGTGAAGTATTAGACGAACACCCTGTTTGAAGGACAGCTCGGCGGACGAACGCGCAGTGTAGTCAAACAAGGCCACTCCCTCCAGCTCTGTACAGCCAATGGAAATTGGACATAGCAATAACCCATGAACAATACTTCACCAACAGAAACTGCTTCAGTGTGTGAATGATCCATAATATGCTTTTCCACTTACTTTCTTTGGCTTCTTTGTCTGGAGATGCATCTGATTCCACCTCTCCCTCCTCTCCTGCAGGCTCACTGTGGGTCCAAAGACATGGCCCAATGTTTTAGCATGTGGTGGTCCATATTCACTTACTAATGATGTTATTAGAAACTCACTGGCCATTTTATGAAACCAACTTAGCTTACAGGTCTATTGTACAGAAGCTATTATAGACAGTATCTCAGCCACTAATCAGCCACCCCCGTTTATCATTGGTCAGTTTCTGTTTACAGGACAGCAGCTTTGTGTGGTTGATAATTGTTGATGATTGGTTGAAGACCCTCATCTAAGGCCCCTATAACTGTGTTCCGCATCTGGTATGTCATAATAAATCAGTCCCTTTACCTTAGCATGTAATACTGAATGTAGGCGTACGTCATTGTTTGCCAAATCTGGTTTCACATAATTGCACAACTTAGAAAAAGTGCTGAGACAAGTCATCCTAAGAGCTTTTACTGAATCTTACTGACTGATTTTCTTTACAGTGGTGGTGATAGGAACCCAGGGTTGTGATGTCTATGACACAAACACCGCCATTTTATTTACTACATAAACCAACCAGTAAACCTACACGTGTCTTCTGAGCTTATATATGTAATGTTGATGACGGTAAAATACTGGTGAAGTTTTCCTAGGGTCACATCCTACATGTATCTCTCTACTGTGAATGGATTTACACAAAACGTGTCTTAGGCCCAAACTTCAGACATCTGGTTCCTATCACCACCAGTATATGATTCTGACTTTTGACCACTCTGAATGTCTTTAGTAGTTCTGAATCATTTAATAATCCATACATTTTGGAAAACCTTTGGAAGCTAACCCTTTGACATTTTGCCACTGCCTATTTACTGATTTCAGTAAAACAGTCCAACTTCTCTACTGCAAATTCTCTAAAACAGGCTTACATTGTCTAATTTTGGTTTTGGAAATGGTTAGGAAACAACACCCTATAGTTAATCAGGGACTGAAGAGAAAGGGTGCATCATAGTGGTGGATACCAACAAATGCTAAGCAGTGATTAGCTAAGGGAAAACAAAGGCAGGTCTTGAGATTGCTTGACTGGAGTGACCAGCAAGAATACTCTTCTGAAGTTGTGCCATCATATTGCCCATATTAGGAGATTTAGGTCTAAACTGGCTCCTCTATGGAGAAAATGAATGACATATGTGCTTTAGTTTTGGAACAATTGTGTTCGAAAATGTCACTTGTTTTCAGTTCACTGATTTCAGTTCAGTCACTGATTTCAGTTCAGTGTAAAACAGCTTTAGCCTGCAACACTGTTTTGTACTGAACTGAAATCAGAAGACTGGCAACTGGCAAGGTTTATCAAATGTGGTCACTTCATCATTTTAATGTGAAAGAACAGCAGTTTGCACTTGTTTGTAGCATGTATGTAGCATTATTTGCTAAGCAAGCTCGTAACTGGAACAACAGTTCGGTGGAACAACATCCGGTGGAAAATGTATGTAGGACATAACATATCTGTTTTGGAAATATTTTGCTTACTTCTGGAAGCAACAGTGGCAATTATTCAAAAACACAATTCATTTCTCCCATAGAGAAATCTGCTTAAACATCTTTATATGGACATGTTTTTTGTTTCATACGGTCATGTGGTTAAATTCCATGATTTGTGGATTCCCTGAGTGAAAATAAGTATATCCTCTACAGGGGTTACACACTTCTTGCACATTTGAATGCATGATTACTGGCTGTTTGCTAAGTTGATGGAAATTAAAACAAACTCAAACAAAAAGCTTGTTTGCTATTATTGCAAATATTTTATATTTTATTTACTACTTTTTTCACTATGTTAAACTAAAATATAGATTTACTTTAAAGAATGAGTGTGGTTAAATTTGGTGGCCTCTACTTGATCATCTGAATACACCCTAGAAACATCCTTTACCAGTTTAAGGATTTCTGGGCCAGCAGAACAGGCCTTTGTTGCAATGATAAGTTGGTCTAAGCCACTCTCAGGTGCTTATTATTGGAGTGAGATGTAGAAAAAAAAAACAAGTCACATATGTTTACAGCGTTTACTGGCAATATCTTTGCTGCCATGTTAATTTGAAACCTTTTTTGTGCATAATTCCACCATTGCCATATAAACAAAGCCATTCAGAGTAGTTGTAATTGTGAAATGGTCCTTTGGAGGCACCTTGTCTTCAACACAGCTATTTTATTTACTATCCATAAGTGAATATCCATGTGTCTCTTCTGAGTTTGTACATGTGATGTTGACAATGGTACAATAGTGAAAAATCTGAAAATATGTTTTCCTTGGGGACAATTTTACCTTACAATGCCCTGCGTGTATGAATGGGTTGAAATAAATGGATTAACAAGACTTATTTCAAGGTTTAGGCCAAAACTTTAGCACAAAACCATCGTAAAACAATGTCTCGGCCGTCAAGCAATGAATTCGTGTATCCATTTCATGTAATAACTTTATGTGAGGAAGCTTTCAGAGGCATTAAACTCTTAAGACATCTGGTTTCATTGCACCACAACGGTCAAGAATTCTGAGTCAGTAAGTTTAGAATGAAGCATTTCATATCAAGATACTCTGAATGACTTTGTTTACATCTCAACTATTTAATTATGTAGAGAATTTAGGAAAAAAGAAATTGATCTGACTGTTTTCCTTAAAACCATGAATCGCTGCTCTCTTCGGTGTCCCACCTTGTGTATCACTACCAAAGTATAAAGCAGACTTCGTAGCAATTACTACTCTTGTGGCTAGGTTCATGGTTTTGCTAAGGTAAACGTCTTCTGCCTCGCCTTGGTTTACAGAAGTACTTAGGTGCATTAAAATGGAGAAAATCAGGTACACCGTTAGAGGCTCATTGACCACTAATAGGAAAATGTGGGAAGCTTTCTTTATACATGTGAGAAGCTTGTAATACTTTACTATTCCAGAGTAATTGATGTACATACTTACTCCACCATAGTCATTTGTTTATTTTATTTATGTTTTTATGTTATTTACAAAGTGTTTGTTGATTTTTTAGCAATATTATCACTTGTTTTAGTATTTGTTATTTATTTATTTATTTATTTATTTATTTATGTAAAACCTAATAAATAAAACAGGGGGAGAAATATGAATCGCACCTATATAGTCCATCAAGGATATAAAACATATAAAACATCAGATCTGTGTCGCATTAAGGCAAAAATATCGGATTTTTTGACACTTCAGCCTGGCTTTGTGAACATAGGGTCCTATTCTACTTACCTATGTTGGCCATGAGTGACACTAACATAGTAGCAGCACAACACAGTGGTGAATGTATTAGCAGTGTAACTGCTATGTCAAGGGCCTTCCGCCATCTAAAAATATCCAACCAATAAACTTAACAATGATGAACGTCTACAGAATGGTTAACACAAATCGTGCCTCCACTTTACACCAGCAAGGTGGTGCAATAAAGTGGCCAATGAGGGCATTTATACACATGTGTATGTGGGTTTTGCTGCTCACATATCCTCCTGCTCTAGTGTCATGCACATCTCATAGACTGGCCCCTCTAATTCACTCTGGCCGGGGAAGATGCTTTCATGCCGGATGATGATTGTTTTGACCAGGGCGTTGATTTGCTGGAGGGTGGCTGCGTCTGCATCCTCAGGTCCTCTAATCAGACTGGGCCCAAAACACACGGCCAGGTTGTAGGGCTGCATCATGTTCTCATCGCTGTACTGGGAGACACTACACACACACACACACACAAACAGACACAGAGCTGTGGATGGCCTGCATATGCATTTAAGGAGTTTTAGAGGAGAGCAGTACTTGATTACTCACTGGTTGAGGAATGCAAAGAGGTATCTCATCACAACAATGAGCGGGGGAGGGTAGGAAAGGATGACGGTTTTTAACTGAGCTGCTTTCTCTGCCTCATCGTCTGCTCCTAGGAAAGAGAAAGGGGAAAAGAGTAATATCTTATCATGTACATGGCATCTAAACAAAATACAGGATGCACTAATTTAAGGTAACCTTCTCATTACAGGCCTGATTGCTCATTTCCAACGTTCTACTTCGAAGGTTGACATCAATGTTTGTGACTAATATTGTCCTTACCACAAACATACCTTGCTTTTTTGTTTAAGGGTGTGACATAAAAAATAACTCAACATAAATAATATAAATATTAAATAATTATAAATATTTATCATAAATAAATATTCAGGACATTCTTCATTCTGTTTTGCACTTCTTATTTACCTTAGTAATGGTATTACACAACACTCTGTACTTGGTGTCTCGGATTAGTGCTTGTTCTTGTACTTCACTTATATGCCTTGACTTATTCTCCCACTACATCCTTGACTGCTGCACTCAGCACTTTAATATACATATACAGATACAACTGCTAACAAGGCTACAGGTATGTAAGGTATGGTATGTTGTATATATGTGTGTTTTGTGTGTGTGTGTGTGTGTGTGCGAGTGCGTGTGTTAGGAATGTGTGTTTTGTGTGTGTGTGTGTGTGTGTGCTAGGAACGTGTGTTGTGTGTGTGTGTGTAGTAGTAGTAGTAGTAGTAGTAGTAGTAGTAGTAGTATTCCTCCCCATTACTGATGTCAACTGTGTGTAAAGCACTTTGAGCTGCCAACAGTATGAAAGGTGCTCTATAAATAAACATTTATTATTATTACTATTATTATTATACTTTTGTCACTCTCTGTGCACTGTAAGCTACTGTAACCAAATACAAATTCCTTGTATGTGTGAACATACTTGGCCAAATTTATTTATTCTGATTCTGATTTAATTCACGAAAATAAGACATTAGTTTGATATTATATGTCAGTAATTAGAGCCAATAAGTTTAATTCATGTTAAATGTTAAGTAAATGCTATTTCTGTCTGGAAATATGAGTTGGACCCCAGTTTGTGCTAGTTTCATGAATGGTTCTGTAAAATTCTTTGGGCTTCTGAAACTGTATGATTTTGAGCATAACTGCATCAAAGAAAAAACTGACAAAATGCGTGCTTTGAAAATGTTGTAAGATACATCAAAAGCACCAGGCCACAGCAGTTTAAAACATAGTCTTTCTAAAACGATTTTCTTTTAGGTTTTGGAGCCAAGTTTGGCATAAAAGCCATATTACACAAGAATTCTTTTGCTCTTGGGGTAACCCTATACAATACACGCAAATGCAAATCGCTCTTTGAGTACATACACTGTGAGACTGTCTCATGTCCTTTTATCTCTTTTACTGCTCGGTCACTCTCCATTCTTCACTTCCTCACTGCCGCCAACATAACCTTCTTCGGTCTCTTTCCAGCCTCTGCCATGATGTCCATACTGGGAATACCAAGCTTACTTCTTTTTATTGCTAGCTGAAGACCGATAGCTGTTGTTGTGTGATGTGGTGCTGTAACACTTTATGCAATTCTCGCGAGGGGTCTCCTGCGTGCTCCTCCAAAGTTATTTAGCACTGTAGTAGGCGTGGCAATGACAGAGAAGCCTTTCTCCCTATTGTAAGTCAGTGTACCATGAAAATGATTTTGAAGCTGTTATTTTAAGGTAAAGTTGTTACATAATGTTGCTTTAACAGTGTACAAAGGTCTCAGTAAATCAGAGTAGGTGCTAAAGACCTGGTGTGCCTTGTAAATGGCGACAAACCCAATTTGTAACAACACAATCTATTAATCTGGCAATAGCAGGCTATTGCTGTTAGTCCTGGCACTTCTGTGGGATGATGACGATATGAGCATGAGCAGTGAAGAGTCATGACTATTCTAATCACAGCTGAACACCCAGATGTATTTAGGTGAGGCCAATCATTCCCTGAGTAGAGAGTTTAGGGCCATTTGTTACCAGAGGAATTTGTCTTCCGCATTTAACCTATCCGTTAAGTGAAACACCCACATACACACACACACACACACACACACACACACACACACACACACACACACACACACACACACACACACACACACACAAGTGAAGAAGGGCAGTAAGCACACTTGCCCAGAGCGGTGGGCAGCCCTATCCACGGCGCCCGGGGAACAGCTGGGGGTTAGATGCCTTGCTCAAGGGCTATTCAGAGCTATTCAGGCTATTCATGATTGTGTTCATGCAGCTCTGAGAACATCAGATGTTTCACATTTAGCAGAAAGATCAGGTTGGTGGCACTTCAACCCTTAATGTAAACACAGCCTTGGAATACATTCTCACTTCAGTTTTTCTGAACCAATAAAGATGACTGAAAAGGGAACGTTTTCTTACGTCCACATTCCATCAGCTGCTCATAGCTGTCCTTAGGAAAGAGAGGGTTTTCCATTCCTCTGAAATACAGCTTCAGCACGCAAGCCACCGTATCCATGTCACACACTTCGTCTGCCAAAGGGTCGTCTCCTATGCACACAGACATAGAGCGCTTACAGAGAATACTGCCCACCTGTTATTAATGAACCACAGCACTGTCGGAGCACCCTCAATCTGAGGGGAGCGTACCGTTTTCAAAGGTGTCTCTCAACCGATTGACTTCCAGCTGTGAGCCTGGCACTCGAAAGATTCCTTCATGGTGCAGACCTAGTAAATGAACAGAGGAAAGCAGAGGATAAGTCTCTCAGGTTAAAATTAAGGGAATACTAAAGTTAAGTATTACGTTTTCCAAATGACTCTCCATCTGCTGTATCTGTTAAATGCTGTGGACAGTGCTTTCAATGCATTACCCTGTACTTTCCCTCCACTTTGTACTTTCTGACTGAACCATAATTATAATGGGCTGAATTCCATCAGTAAACATTTCTGGACAATACATTTTTGTGGAGCATTGTTTTCAGTTGAAGGGGACTGATGAAGAATGGCTGCTCCTCAAACTCCTTTTACTGTACTAAACAGTATGTGTAACCTAGTAGTATGTGATTTGAAGTACAAACCCAGCCATTCATGAGGTTTATACAATTTCCAGTCAAAGCCACCATTAAGGTTTAAGTTTCTGAGGACATTAGATACAAGATAATCCACTTACATGGATTATCTTGTATCTAAAGCTGTTAACAGATTTAGAAAAAACTGGGAAAGACCAAGTAGACTGTGAACAACTGTGGAAGACCAAGTAGACCACCAAAACTGCCACCATCCCAGTATCTGCTAGGAGAAATAGAAAGGTGTTTCCGTCCGTCTTTCCACTGTGAGAAGACTCTGTGTAGCTGTCAAGGAAGTGTTTGGGATTTGGGAGAGTGCAATCACTTTCTAAAACTGAATATTGGAGGCGTTGTAAAGTATATCTGCAGACTGTTTCTTTGAATAACTGAAAGTAAGTCCCCTGAAAAGCTGCAAGCTGTAAGAATGGCTAAGTACTGAAATACTGAATACTAAATAGTGAAAACTCTGAAGTTATATGTACCTGCTGAAGCTTTTGTTGTTTTCTGATTGTTTCACTAGAAAGTTAATAACATAATGGCAATTTTGACTGGATATTAGATTAATTTGCTTGTTTTTTCCTTAGAATGTGCTGAATTTGTGTTCTTCAATGGTTTGATACTGATGCTGCAAATAAACACTGGATGTAAAATGTTGGGATATAACTGTTCATTCTGACGGTTTAATTGATTACAATACTGAACCACTGAGCTAGGAAAACTGGAGTGCTTTAGTTCTAGCATGCAGGTTGTACTCTGTGTAAGAAATAGATTACCATTTAGGTTAATAAACCTGATGCAGCTCTCCACCACCAGAGGAATCGGCTGCTTAGATGCCTGCAGAAGAGGAACTGAGTCTTAGAGCATGTATAAGAGGGAGGTGGAAAAAGAGAGAAACAGAAAGAGAAAGAGTACCTGGATGTAGGAAAGCATGTCTCCAGAGAAGGGTTTCTGGCTGATCTGAGCCGTACTCTGATTCTTTCTCTGACGGACAGATCTCTTGGAACGCATCCTGACACCAGAAATGTAACTGTGATTAACACTCAGAGGAGAGGAGTTTTTAAAAGGCTGCTGTCAGGTCTAACTGTAAACAAACAAGAACTGAATAACTGCTCCTACGCTCAAAAAAACAAACCACTGAGGCTGTTTGACTTACGAACTGAAAATATGTCAACATTAAAAAGATTAACTGTGTTGTCTTCAAGTAACTGGTTTACATAAAATGGACACAATGAATGCAAGTACATTTCAGTGAAAGAAATCTGTTTAGTTTCATAAACAGAGAATTCCAGAAAGAATTCCATTGCAATGAAATCAAATGAATTGCATGAAAATGGTTCAATTTTGGTCCATCAAGAGTATTTAAAGAGAACTTGATATAGAGGTAAGAAAGTCAGCATACACTGACTTTACTGTGCTTGCCTGATGTAAAATTTAGTAAGGAAAATGATTTCTGTGCTACAAAAAAACCTACATTTCACTTCCAATAAATATTAAAAATTAAAAACCAGATGATGATGAGATACAGTTGTTGTTTCAGCTAATCTTAGTTTGTGTGTGTATATACATACAGTATATATATACATATATATAAAACATAGGTACTATTTAAGCCGTAGCATTAATATTGGTGCCATTTTATTGTATGATGGCTGTACTTTTCCATCCTGCCTGTTTTTAAAATAATATTTTATATAATATATAATAATATATATAATAATTTTAAAATAATTCCTATTACAACTGTGAACAATTCTGACTCTGCAGAATAAACTAAGAGTAGCTTACTATATGTATATAAGAAACATTAAGATTTCATTTACTTACCTGTGATGGCTGCTGTCTACAGTTTCAGCTGATAAGTAATGGGTATGGAAAAAGATCATTTAGTACACGCAGAATTCAGTACACAGTAAATTAAACTTGGCAGAAATAATAACACAGAGAATAACTCTACAGAGAACACACTTCTGCACATGTTAATGCACACTCACTGAATATTTGGCCTGCTTAACATATTGGAAAAGCAACAGATACAGTTTAAATTTCTATATTTTTTCTATACATTAAACTCAGCAAATAAATACAAGTTGTAAACTAGAATTTTTATTTATTGAAGTTTGTCCTCTGTAGAGGATGTATCCTTGTTGTCTACTCAATAAAGCATCATTTATATGAATCTTGTGGCACTAAACCCAAACTTAAACAGGATTAATGCTCTTATTGTTAAAAAAAAAAAAAGGAAATTCAATTTGTGATGTAATGTGGCATAATTGAACACTCAATACTGTCATATTTCCCATTCCTTTATGCACCACTTTATCTTCCTTCCAACAAAAGTACTCTGGAGTCTTTGAACAACCATGCATGTTTTGTTATTGTTCCATTTTTATCCTCTGGCTGAAAACTCAATCATCATATAAAAACAGTTGACAGCCCAATTTAAAGATGGGTAAACTGATTTTACCTTTCTGTATGGCCACTTTGAGCAGGTTGTACTTTGCCTCTTGTTTGGACATTATTAAGCCTTTAATAAGACGGTCTTTAGCTTCCTGTGAGAGAAATAATGATGAGGCAAATTTAGATATTGAACAAAAGACTCATTAGCTAGAGCTACCTAGTGTTAATACACATACAGCACTTTTACTTTAAAAAATTATATTTACTGTGAAGTAAGAGTCCTCTGTCTCTTGCAGATTGGATCTACGCTTTGCTTGATTGATCTTATTGGTTGAGATTTCACTAATATTCTCCATCGATTGGCTGGCAGTGAGCTCAGGGGTGGATCCAAAAACATCCTCAGTAATGCAATCAACCAGGGCAGAGCGAACGACCTCAAGCACTTTACTGACCTGTAGGTAGATGTGGTAATAACCAACATTATGTTGATTAAGAGGAGGGTTTGTCATTCAACATTTAGCATAACCCAATGGAATCGTTTTTTTGTGCTAGTATCAATAATAATAATAATAATAATATCATATGATTGGTGTATATAAGAAGAAATACTGTGTTTCTCTATCTAGAGTGAAGTTCAAAAGCTTACAGTGCAGTTCTAAGTATCGACTCGACACTAGAAGATATTTTAAGCTATTTTATTCAATACTTAAGCTATAAATATCTGCAACAGGCTCTGTGTGTCATGTGGAATGAGTGTTTTTTGAAAGTACCTCTTCGCTTTCATTCGAGGAAAGCCTGGTCTGCAGCTGATTGAAGCGAGTCTCAAGCTCACTCTTCATCTCGTAATCTGCACACACCTCACACACCTGCACGCAACAGGATATGCTGAATAAACTCACACGAACCCACGCATGCAAACAAACAAGGCAACACTCTTGCATTCACCCACGCACACCCACACACTCTCAGAATCCCCCTTGTGCACACTGATCTGCAACCCCCTTGCTCCCCCATGCTAGACAGTAAGGCTATGTATGTGCTATGCCCTATTCTCTACATAGTGTGTATGTGTCAGTTACTTTCTATTTGGTTATATTAAAAACAATTATTGTGGCATATGCACAAGTCTGAACACTGCTGCAGTTACAGAGTGAACCTAATGGATTTCCTGGCACAGGTTAGGCTGGACAAACAATTGTCATTAGGTCAGCTAGTGACAGTTACAGAGCGTCATAAATTCTACGACTCTTCAAGCTTTATCCTAACATTCAACTATGTACTCCTCTAAGCAGCTGGCTACAAAAAGATATCAAAGTGCTTCCAGATTGCTATTTCCACTGTACAAAATGGCATTAGGAAATGACAGGTTAGAGGAGGACTGTGGAAGTCAAGGCATGTTCGAGAGGAAATCAAGGAATAAGATGTAACTGCTCATATGCTGGCCAAAAAGGCAAAGCAAAACACCCATACGTGAGCAAAGGACCTGCAGGAAGGTTTAGCCGACACAAGCACTGGTGGCGCACCGCTCTACAATGCAACATTGCTCAGACAAACATGATCCGCATGGAAGAATCATCAGCAGGAACATTCATAACCCAGAAGCATTCTGGAAACAAATACAGTGGAACGATAAAAGTACAAACTGAATTCTTTGTTCACAATCACCAAAAGAATGTTTGGAGCAAAACAGCAGCAGCGTTTGATTAAAAACCACCTTGGTATAAACCATAGGGGTGAATTTGCTGGAAACAAATGTGACACAACAAGGCAAGAACCTAAAACGGAATAAAGCCTGAATTCTACAACACGACAATGATCCAAAGCGTACCTCAAAATCCACCATAAAATACATCAAGAAAAAAAAAACCTCAAGCTGTCGGTACGGCCCTCACAGTACAGGTAGATTTTAGAGATGGTGTGAAAGATGGTCTAAATATATCACAGAAACGTACTAACGGAAGTGGGTAGAATTTTGTAAAACAAGAATAGGAAGACTCTTTCTTTCTTCCACTGAAAATATTTGCAAGCTACCAAATGCAGTGTTACTGAGAAGTGACTTAGTAGGGTGGCCAAATCTTTGCACATCCTACAATTACATTTTTTTTCTGTTTTTTAAGTTAAGAAAAACCTATGTAGCTGTGCAATAATACATACAGTAAAACTAAAACAACGCTGCAGATGTTGGACTTTTTATTAAACTTTAAAACCAGCAATCAATTCATATGTAATGTGCCCACTTTTACATGCAACCCAGGTAGCAGGGTAGCAGGTTTTCATCAGAATCCTTATCTTGGTCAAAGTTCAAATGTCACCACTGTGTGGGAGCAACATTACATTATGAATGGAACTTAGCAGCTCTTTGAAGTTGTTGAACTAACAGTCTTTTATTGTGGACTGTGAGACAAAAATCACCAGCTCATAATGCTAAAAATATATTTATCTCTAGCTGACATGTGACCTGTGCTCTTCACACTTTGCTCACAGCTTTAAAATAATTCTTAAAATAATTTTTATAGTAATTTTTAAGTATCATATACTTTAATATTTTCTTGTAACCGAATCTCTTAAAAGTGCTACTTATTTACCATTACTTTATTGTGGCTCAGTCTCTGTTGGCTTATAGCTGTTCATTATTTAACAGCCATTTACTGAGCTGAGAAATGTAACTGTCAATGCTGCAACAATAGAGACAGGCAAATATTGCATCTTTGAATCTGGTTAAAAACTAAAACTGCTTTCTTGTTTTTCTTTTTATAGAGCAACAGAAAACATAGGAGAGCTCGTGAAGTGATTCAGTCATCTGGTGTTTCCTGACAGTTTGAGTGTGTGACTAATTTCGCACTATTAAAAAGTTATTTTAAGATAGTTTCTTGTTATCTTGTTACGTAATAAATAAGGACACTAATGGAATGTGTTGTTTGCCTTTCAATTGGCTTTTTAAGAAATGATCTTTAAGACAAAGATAAAGCAGAACGGTGCTAATTTTCTCAGGATAGCATTATTGCATAATCGAACATTTATTTAACTGTTAAATTCTGATCAGTATTAGATTAGAATGCTGAATGAATGATTGAATGACTGTATGTTAAACTCCAGTGACCCTGTACTTTAATCAAGTGTATTTACATTAAAACAAATGATTTGATCACCACCAAAACGCAACTCCATAGTGACCATTTCAAAAAACTCTAGTTTACTCTAGCTAGCACATGACTAGCAATCACAGCTTTGAACGGATGTACACAAGAGGTGTAAAGTCATCTTATTTTTTCATTAAAACACAAAAGAAGTTTACTCAATTCCAGAAAATATACATTTATTATAATTATACACTTTATATATTAATTATACAGTTCCTGCTCTCAAAATGCAGAGGTGTGCCTAAAATAAGGCCTTAAATATGGTCTTAAATGCTTTGTTTTTCAGTAGTGACATGAAAGCTTTTTATTTATTTTAAAAATAAATTCATGACAACTTTAAATTAAGGATGCATTTATATTGATACTGATGTCGGGTATTCGTCAGATACTGTGCTCATTTACTTGTAGTTACTTGAAAGCCAATACCATCATCTGACACCATCTGATACCACCTGATATTCCTGCTATTAAATAAAGTAATCAAATTCCTTGTATGTGTCAACATATTGGCCAATAAACATGATTCTGACACTTTGTGAGAGCCTACACTGCTGTGTACACTGCTGCGCCAATAAACAAATGACTCAAGCTGGCAGAGAACAAGGATCTGCTCTAAATCTTTCAACTTAGCTTTAAAAAAAATACATAAAATAAAACTAAAATCATGATTTCAGGTATTAATGTCTCAACTGATGCCTTGCGTTTACAGAAATCATAACATAATTCTAGCACATATCTAAGTATCTAAATATCTATCTTATATCTATCTAACCTTTGGTAGAATTATGCATACATCAGGGAATTTTAAGCAGCATAAACATGAACACTTCATTTGAATCTTTTTGAATTACATCAAACAGAATCTGTAATAATATGCTATAATGGGACATGACACGGCAACATATACATATAACTGACAAATCATATGTGTATCACGCTCCCTCGCCCTGATCAAACTTGCAAATGAGCTGAGAGGTGACAAATCAGACTTTTGTGGCACAGTATCTGTATGTGTGTGGGGGGTGGCTGTGGGTGGATGGACACATCCTAAATCTGGTGCATTCTCATGCTGAAATCTACCTTTAAATAACCTTTCTGTTCACAGATACACTTTGATGGAACAGAAAAGGGCCTTCCACAAACTGTTGCCACAAATTTGAAAGCATATAATTGTCCAGAATGTCTTGGTATGCTGAAGCATTAAAATTTCCCTTCTCTGGAATTAAAGGGGAATTAGGCCAAGCCCTGAAAAACAACTCCATAGCATTATCCTTCCTCCACCAAACTTTATAGTCAGTACAATGCAGGCAGGCAGATAACATTCTCCTGGCATTCTCAGAGCCCAGACTTGTCCATCAGACTGCCGGATAGAGAAGCGTGATTATTCACTCTACAGAACGCGTTTTACTGCTCCAGAGTGGCGGTGTGCTTTACACTACTCCATCCGACACTTGGCACGGTGTTTAGCTTGCATGCAGCTGCTTGGATATGGAAACCAATGCTATGAATCTCCCAGCACAGTTTTTGCCAGAGGAGCTTTGGAACTCCGCAGTTATTGAGGTCTTTCACAAATGTTTGTAAGGGCAGACATGGCTCGGTGCTTGACTTTATACATCTGTTGAAATGGGAACGAATGAAACACCTGAATTCAATGATTAAGAGGTACTTTTCTACTTTTGTCCATATAGTGTATTTACAGTGTAATCAACCAATAACTCCTTTATTCTACTGCACTTCTGGGAATAAAACTACTAATAAGAAATGTCAAGAGCTGAAAGCTGAAATCTTAACACCAGGCTTAACACTACCACCTTGCATCATGGATCTCGGACCTTTTTCGTAAGCTGACAGAACAAAAACACTCAAATTCTGCATGGTTCCAGCAACAGTGTTTTTGACTGTTGTAACTAAGTCAAGGTGTCCATCCAGCCTAGACATTTTCATTTGAGATCTTCCATGGAGAGCAGGAAAAATGTGGGAAAAGAACAGTCAAGAAAATGGGAACAAAATCCGGCTCTTTGAAGGTTTGAAA
Source organism: Semaprochilodus insignis (assembly GCA_034552555.1). Lineage (NCBI taxonomy): Eukaryota > Metazoa > Chordata > Actinopteri > Characiformes > Prochilodontidae > Semaprochilodus > Semaprochilodus insignis. The sequence goes on along the minus strand of CM067492.1, from coordinate 5,706,459 downwards.
ACATCACTGAATTTCTTCATTAACTTAAATTAACAGGTGCAATTAAAAAGGTCTATATATAAAAAAGTTTATATAAATGTGATATAACACACAGGAACCTAAACAAGCTTTTCAGCAAGGCAGAAACAACAAAGACGGGAAATGGTCAAATTCTTGTCAGTATAACCACAACTGCAACCAAAATGCTAAACTGCGTCTTTCATGCTGTAACCTATAGTGGCAATGACATCCAGGGCCAGTTCCTCTTGAGCTCATGTCACAGACTGCTTATATATAGACACCTAGCTGGCTCATAATGATTGGCTGACATTAGTTACCCTCCACTCGAGCCACATGTGCTAACATGTTAATGCATCATGAACATTTTCACTTCACTGATGGAAATTTTCAATGAACATAAGATATCCAAATGAATACAACCAAAGCTTGCAGACTTTGGAAAGCGAACCATCACACACTGCATGCACTGCCACTGAGATGTGTGGGCAGACCCTGCTGCAATGTTATTTTACCAACAGTGATCAGTGGGCCATTTTCAACACAGTGTAAGATGGTACCTGGTCTCCTTCATGGGGTTGGTACTGAAAGCGTAGTGGCAAGCAGAAGGTGGTCTCATGAGCCTGCATCAACGCATCCCGGTCATGGCTCTGGTCCAGGCCAGACTGAGTACAGACCAACTGCTGCAGCCCATTGCCCAGGTTCTGGTGGGCCTGTTGGCGTCTGGACAGGTAAATCTGGAGCACCTGGGACAGGGACTGGTGGAAACCTAAAACGCTGGACTGTGAAAACATGCAGGAGATTAGACCTGGAGTAAACCTTTCAAACCCAACAAGCGAAAAACAGCCAAAATCATTTACTACTTTTAGATGAACTACAGTGAGCTGAGGTGTTGCTTCAAGATGTATGGCAAGAGCTCTGTCCCACACATAAACTAGTTTAGAACATGGAACTAGTTTAGATCATTTTGGTCCCAAAATCTGATTGGCTGGAAAACATTAAAAACTGCTGCATAGTTTACAATCTGACTGGCCAGGTTTCATGTCTAGGCTAAGATTGCAAAAAATTGCTGTGATCCAAAACGAATAGCTTGGGCATAACATAATGCAGCAAATCCCACAGGTTTACTAGCATATATTAGCATCATTGCAGAGATGATTGGCAAAATGCTAATCTGCTGCATTAGAGGTGTCTAGAGAAGGCTGCATATAAGATGAAGATGAAGAGGTTTATAAATCTTCTGTATATGAAGGAAATGGCCTAAAACCAAGCAAAACATATGCAAGAACTTTGGCGGTTGATAGGAATGTGCGTCAGCTCTGCGATGAACTGGCAGCCTGTCCAGGGTGTTTCCTGCCTACAGCCCAATGAGCGCTAGGACAGAGTCCAGCAACCCCTGCGACTCAGAAAGATATGCGACTCAGAAGATGAATGAAGGAATAAATAAATGAATCAATTGATGGGCTATCAAATGATTGCTTTTGCAATTAGATCTTGAATTAAGAACCTGTCAGTTCACTCATCCATTAATAAATTAATAGATTATTGATTTGGTTTTTGAAAATCTTGAAAGTCATATGACAAGCTTGATGAAACATGTTCACGGTGATTACTATGAGCAACCTATGTGCTTCAACATTTAACCCCAACTTTTCCATCAAACCAAACTACTCACATCAAAGATGGCGGAGAGCTCATGCAGGTAGTATTTATTCATGGAAGCGTTTGCTGCCTCCAGATTGAGCAGATAGTCGTTGCGTGCTTTGGTGCACTTTAGCTCTGTCTCCTGAACTTTACATTGCCTCTGCAAACACAAAAAGGAGCAACGCAATCAAACCACACAAACAGACACATTTCCCTCCCACTCACATATACTTACAGTCAACCACACATCCGTACACTGTCATTTAAAAAGGGAAGTTCAATTACGAGGTACTTACACATGCCCCACATCATACGGGTAAATACAGAAGGAAGGATGTTGCTGGGGTGCATGGCATGGCATGGCATGCAAAGAAGCAGTCAAAATGACTGCTGTACCTGCCGGGTCATTCAGATGAAAGGTCTTTATGCAGATCCATCGATCAGGTAAAAGTGGAAAAGGTGTCATATTACTCTGTTAATAGTGAAGTGTCCAAACACAAATACAGTATTATGTATACACTGCTACTAATGGTGGTGCACTATTTTGGTCATACTGTACTGTAGCATGCAGCCCTGGGGTCAATTTAGCATATCCAATTCACCAGACTGCATTTGGACTGTGGAAGGAAACCAGAGCACACGGAGGAAACCCACGTGGACACAGAGAGAACAAGCAAACTCCGCCCAGAATCAAACCCACACTGTGTGAGGTTTTTGGGGGGGTTCCATGTTAGCTAGCTGCTAGCTTACTCACAGTGGTGCATCAGTGGTGCTGATGTTAGCTTTAGTGGCAACAAAATGTTTGGGTTAACAGTTCTTCTTGAGGAAATGCTCTTTTCTAGTTTGGTATTTGGCAAGTTTACATATTTATACATTTATTTATGGCATATTGTAAAAATTTAAACATCCATTTTGTGTAAGAATTAAAGGCAAATTACCTTGAAAATCAAAAAGCTCATAGCTGTGCTATATTTCACTGTGTGCTTTAAACGTGCCAAAACAAAACACAATACAGTCGTTTGATTTCAGCCAGAGCAGCAAGAAATCCCTGACACGATGAAATGTAATCACTGGTCAATCATAGCACTTTGGGGGGTGTGGCTTAGAAACCAGTCAGAAGTAATCGTTCGCAGCTGCAACTTCATCCAGAGAAAATGTGCTTTCGCCTCGGAGTAAAGAGGAAATAAACACTCGTTCTATAAGTTCATGATGGTGCAGTCACACACAACTCTGCCTACAAACCCTTTCTTAAGCTGTGAATAAGGAGCCAAGTGAATTAGAAGCTGTGAATAAGGAGCCAAACGAATCAGAAGCTGTGAATAAGGAGCCAAACGAATCAGAAGCTCTGAAAAAGAAACCAAACGAATCAGAAGTTCTGAAAAAGAAACCAAGCGAATCAGAAGCTGTGAATAAATGAACCGGAAGCTGTTAATAAGGAGCCAAACGCTGCTGTTAATCCGAGGTTAAAATAGTAAATTATTCTGCCGGTTGGTTCAGGTATTTTCAGGTATGCCAACTTGCGGCTGGGCTGCTGGAGTTTGGAGCTGGATCATGTTGGACCCATGTTGGTTCTCTAAAAACACCTCAACTTTAAACAGCTCGTAGGTCAAGTCATGTGTGACTGCACCATCCTGAACTTGTAGAATGAGTAATTATATCCTCTTTTACTCTGAGACGAAAGCTCATTTTCATTGGATGAATTTGCAGCTACGAACAATTACTTCTGCCTAGTTTCTTAGCCACTCCCCACAAAGGGCTGTGATTGGCCAGTGATTACATTTCATTGAGTCACGAATTCTTCACAGGTCAGACTGAAATACAATGACTGTGCTGTGTCATAAGTGTTTAAGCACCACAGCTATGCATAAACAATACAGCTGTGTGTTAAATTGAACTTGCCAGTGGACTGTATTTAATTTTGACATGAATTCAGCATTTTGATTTGTAAATGTAAATCTTTGAAATGTTTTTCAGTAAAGAGTTCAAGCGACGTGAAAACAATTTATTAGAGGTTTTGTTTTTTGCTTGTCATGAATTCAGCGTGCTACTATAGAAAGCAATGCTAAGCGTGAACTGCATTTGACATTTATCCGCTGATTGCTTTCAATTTGACTCAACTTTCTCTCCATATCCACATAGTGCCGTGGGATAATGACAATGACTATATCTGAATCTGGATGCTGGAACATTAACTTTGGTTAATGAATATCATGCAGTGAACACACCCTTTTAAAACAGCCATGAGTCATTTTCAACCAAAATCTGTTTTAGAATCTGTAGGCCAAATAAGCATGTTTTAGTATGGGCTTCCAGAAGTGTCCCACATCCACATGCTGTCTGGGTAGCAGTGTCACTGTTAAATATCCAGTGTGCTTCTGTGGTCAGCCTCTGAGCATTGATGAAAGGCTAGAGGATGGTTTACACAAACAGTGCATGGCAACAGATGGGCCACAGTCTGTACACTGAGCATGCACCAGTATGATGGAGAAGAGATGTTATAAATAAGGAGACCAATCACTAGTTAAAACGGGAACATTGCGAGTTTCTTTGTGGAAAAATTCCTGCCCTTTAGGACTTTTTGAATCCTGCCAATCAGCTTCCCCTATGAGGGGGGATGTCGACAATGCAGTAATTTGACCTTCAGTTTTGAGTTTGGTTTGAGTATGCCCCCCTTCAAAGAGAGTCTGATCTTGGCTGATTGGCTGAAAATCACTTCCTAGCAGTGTTGCAAAGATGACCACACAGTGAACAGACTTTCCCAATCTGGACTCTGGATGGAGTGACAAGGTAACCTTTACATTATGTCTTCCTCTGTGAGATTATTGGCTATTTAGCTATTGATTCATGTAAACCTGAATTTTGAATATCAGCTGCATGAAAACGTGTTGATTCGATTACTGACCAAATCTGATTTTTAGGTGCATGTAAATGAACAGCATAAAACTCTTTTATTTCAAAAGAGCAAGAGATATTCAGTTTTCCATCACATAATCCATTCAAAATTGTGGTACATTGATTATAACTGTACTGGACTAGAAATTCAGTGATCCAAAAGCATGAACACTTTACGCTCATCGTTAAAAGATAGTTGCACCCTGAAGGAAGTGTTGGATTGCAATACTATTGGGAAGGACGATAAAGGTTACCAGGAACAATAAATGATTATAAATTTAGACAGATATGGGCAATATTTATTGAGCTACACATACAGAAGTAGTGTCTCTCAGTAAGGAGTTGGGCCACCATGTCTGCTAATGCAACATGCCAGACGTCTCGGGATGGAGTTGTAGAGGCTCCTAATGGTGTCCTGGGATAATCCATCCCATGCAACTTGAATATTCTCATATGGCTCCTGCAGATTTTGCAGTAGGGGTGGAGTGACACCAGGCCTTCTGGACATGTGACGTGTGACAACAAACCGGTCATCTTGGCGCTGAATCATGACTCATGGAGGGCATTGCGGCTAGCTCACAATCGTGGCTGTTGGGTCAGTCAGGTACAGGGATAAGGCTCATCCTTGCTTACGTCATATGTGCGGTCGAGCGTGAAACTTGAATCATGTGCACGTCTCACAATGTCAAATCAACCCACCAAGTTTCATTCCTGTCAGTTGATTCCTTCTGATTGAAACTCTTTGTGCAGCTATTCTTTTGAGGATTAGAGTAAAAAGCCTGTAGAATCACATGCTTTTGACAATGAGCTGTACAAAAACGCAGTAAAGCTAAAACAACACAACAGCGTTACTCTGTTATTCTAAAGTTCTTGCTGCCTGTTATGATGTGGTACAGGAGGGTAATCACGCTTACTTTCTCTATGAGTCTCTCTATCTTCTTGGCCGCACTCTGTTTCTGTTTCTCTTCCTGTTTGGCAGCTTCCCTCAGCTTGCACTCAGCTGACAAGTATTCCGCGTGGTACTGGGAATATGTCTTCAGCGTCTGCAGTTTAAAACATTTAGGAAGGTTTGGAAAGCTCATAGTATAGCTCATAGTTTACAAACTACTTGCAGGAAAGCATTGCTACAACTGTTTCTGTAATGGGTCTACTCATCCATTCATTTACAGTGAAGATAAATACAATACACTTACAGTCTGCATCTCTGATGTAACCTTCAGGAGTTCTTCCTGTAACTGGGAGCCAATCTCTCTACTCTGAAGGGTAGTAAACAGAGATAGAAGAGAGAGCTGAAGATCTAGAACACAACAGAACGTAGGCAGGTTTCCTAAAAACAGTGAGGTGTAAAGGGATTGTTTGGCCGAAAATCATTTTGCACAGTTTTCCTTTTATCCCAGATGCAGTTGACCAGACAAGATATGTTGGGTGTCTGAGGTTTGCTCCTTTAGGTTAAGGAAATAATAGAAGCATATAATGGACCAAATACCATTGTGCACCGTCATCACACATTTGCACACCTCAAGAAGATGCATGCATACCATGACAGGGACTTGCATAGATGTTTTAGACACTATAAGATAAACTGTTATGCACAAAAATAGAGGTACATTCAGTAGTAGCAGCAATCATGAAGGCTGAATTTAGAATTTTGCACACCAGATATCTAATGGTCAATAGACTATATTCAGGCAAACTGTGTAAATCAGATTTTTGGCCACACTTCTTATTTAAAAAAAATCTATGTAGCTAAGAATTACATGCATCATGAAGGCTAATACATTCACCTTATACACTCAGAAATGCCATATCTTGGTTTCCTTCTCTTCAAGGTCACAATACCCAACTACTTAAAGTCCAGAGCGAACTTTGCCATAGTCAAAAACGTTGGTATGTTATATATGGAACATTCAAATTAGTTTAAACTGTGCTCCCACGGTAATATAGAACGATAGTTGTGATGTTGAAAGATTAAAATTCTCTACTCACTACTGAAACTCACTACTATGAGATTTTGTTCAGAGCATTATTTTAGCCACTGCATCCCTGTCCCCCATGACCACATGGTGTGCTGTTAGATTCCATTGTTGTGAAGTCAATTCCCAAAGTTAGAAAATAAGTGTGTAACATTAAGAATTGTAAATTTGCACAATTTTCTGCATGTAAGCAAACTTCCTTTGTGTATTAATGAACACATAATAGTAAATATTAGTGTGTTCACAATTAACTAAAACTGTCACTACTGAAAGATTTGGTTTCAGGTGCGATGACTGTTTTGTTAGATATAAAATGGAATGTTTAATCTTTTTGTTTTAATAAAGGGTCACTCAAAGGAAAAATATTTTAGTCTGAAGTCCAAGTCAGTTTTGTTTTAGCTCTGACTTTAAACCAGTATGGTAGAATAATCTGTATAAGAGAGAGTAAAATTAGATTTTTGGCCAAACGGTCCCACACTGTTCCTCAAATATTTGCAGCTGTCAAAGTGATACTTGCTCTCCATTCTAAGATTTAGGGAACTCAATAAAGTAAATATGTTAGTGAAAGCATAGCTACATGGTTAAACCTTAGGTGTAGGTGTGCAAATGTGCATATATGGTACTGTGCAAAAGACACAAACCACCAACGTGTGTGTGTGTGTGTGTGTGTGTGTGTGTGTGTGTGTGTGTGTGTGTGTATATATATATATATCAGTCTTAGGAGTTGGTTGCATTTTCTGATTCTAATATGGACCTCTGTATATTTCCTTTTCTCAGTAAGGGCTTCTTGAGAGCTACACATCCTTTCAGACACACAGCATTGAGTCCTCAACTGTCCTCATTGTCCTCTCACTGTGGAAGGAAGGGCAAAACGCTTACAAAGACACGGACGTGAACCAATTGCACACATAATATGGTTCACGAGTGAACATCCTGAAAAGAGGACTAATAGGTGTCCATTCAGGTATTGCACCGGACCCAGGACTGGGAGTTGAAAAAATGGACGTGTGGCCACCCTAGCGCTGGATTGGGATTGCTAGGTAGTGCACTTTTGCTGTATTTAACTCTGTATTCTTCTTTCTAGGTATTAGCACTGGTCGTTGTTCAGGCAGCGTCTGAGCTGAAGGTGAGTTTTAGACTCTATGTAATGTAAATGAAAATGCTAAATGCTATATACTGACTGTGTCAGTGTTCTTCTTTTGCATTCGTGAGCACTGGAGATCAAACATGCCTGCACATGCCTGACTGAGTATGTGTGTATGTATCTGAGTGGTCGTGTATTTGCTCTCTGAGTGTTACAAAGGGGAAAATATGAAAATGTGTTGGGGACAGTTTGCTGGTTTTACTAATATTGAAACTTCTTTTGTATCAGGTCTGTTGTGCTGGGGAACCGAGTTGTGCAGTGCTATAGGTGCTAATCCATTAAACCTTTGTACGCACAGATCTATTCTTAGAATGATCACAGGTGAAAATTCATTGTTGATGAAGGTTTATAAAATGTGAATTTGATGTGAAAACGAGAAAATCTAATGTATGAACGACAGTGTGTGCTGCAGTTCAATGAACAATTACCGAATGCTCTTTGAGTGTTTATAAATCAGTTGAGTGCAAATGCTTCAAGAACTTACTTCAAGAACAAATTGAAATGAAATTCAAATACATTTTACACATGAGGCGCCAGGAACAGCATTAAAAAACACTCACAGGACAGCTAACACAAACCCTGCTTAACAATGCCAACGTGGTGGCTGTTTTGTAACAGGGTGCCCTGACCAGTACTGTAGTTACAGTAATGCAGAAGTCAATGAGAATACCACACAAAGATTAGCATGTAAATAGGCGTGTGTGTGTGTGTGTGTGTGTACTTTTTTAGCCAGGCGCTGAACATGCTCCAGGCAGCGAGAGAGCTGCTGAGGTAGAGCGGAACCACAGCTGTCGCTCAGCGTGCTGTGATCTTTACTCTCCTGCCGTGTTTGAGACAGCAGCTCCTGCCAGCACAGCACTACAGACTGACTACTGTACTCCTTCCTGAGAACAGAGACATACAGACAGACAGACAAAATGAGAAGAGTGCTAGACTCAATCTGCTAAATCAGGGGGCCCAATGTGTCTCTGTAATTTGCGTCTAGTTGTAGACGTTTCACCGACGGCCATAAAGTACAGGGCCCATATGCAAAACACCTTTTCTTTGTATCTTTTCACTGAGGTTGACTTATAACACTTGTGGATTTATGTATCAAAACAGTCATCATCTGCTACTGTGCCTTTGAGACCGAGATATGCTATGCGACTTCCTTTCAAACAGAAGGTGAAGATGTGAATTTATAAGGTGTTAGACTAGAAGAACGAAGAGATTCAGACATGTTCCTCTCCCCAAACATCAGTAACATCAGTTAGTACATACCTATTATATTACATGGGGGCCTTACTGAAAAAAAGAATAGTTTCACACGGATTCATTGGTCATGCCCAACAAGTCAAAAGCAGGACTTGTCACTGAAGATCACGCCAACAGCGTGCTATGGAATTATATGCACGACCGGTATGAGGCACATATGTCGGTTAGACCATTCCGCTTCCCAGAGTCAGAAAGAAAAGTACGTGCAACAGGACAACCTTATATAGTCAGTCAGGTACAAAGATAAGGCCCGTCCTTGCTTACCTCATATAAACGACTGAGTGTGAAACTTGAATCATTCGCATCTCTCATGATGTCAAACCTACCCACCAAGTTTCATTTCTGTCAGTTGATTCCTTCTGGGTTTTTGATGATGAGTGTACATATCTCAGGTGGCCAGTGTGCTAACGGCAAAGTAATGTGAATTCAGAGTTTGAACGAGGCATGATAGTGGATGGATGGGATATTCTGTTTCTGTAGTTTTGCAGGCATTTAACTTTTCTTCATTTATAGTGTCACGTGTGTAGCAGGAACATATCACAGAAAGCACTGCCACCCACAGTGGACAGCGCAGTGTCTGCCAAAGCGTGCTTAATAATCGTGACTGGCAACATCAGGGTAGAATTGTCTATGCAAACAGACAAGCAACTCTGGCTGAAATCACAATCATATTTAATATAGGAGGCCCCACAAACATATCCTGCAGGTCAGAGCTGCTGTGAACAAGTCACTGTGCAGATGGCTGATGTGGGGCGAGTTCTAATGGCATAGGTTATGTCTACTGGTTTGCCTAAACATGTCACTGGCCGGTGTCCGCTACGATTCATTGCTTGGTGACCATTTGCAGGCCTTCATGGAGTTCATGTACCACCACAACGATGGGATATTCCAGCAGGATAATGCCATCGGGCCCAAGTTGTCCAGAATTAGGATTCTGGAGAGTTCAACAAATGGTGTGGCCTGCATGTCCTCCTGACATGAGCCCAAACAAGGCATTCCACTATCATGCCTCGTTCCAACTCCGAAGACCAGTTCCAACTTCTAGACCAGAACCTGCTACTACAACAGCTTTAAAATTACGCAAACAGCACAGTTTAAACAGAACTACGTTCTTACTTTTTGATCCTGGATGTGAACTTGTCAGCGAGCTTATCCAAAGATCGGGCATATTCACCCTCGATCTCTCCCCGTCTGCGCAAGTAATCACTCAAATCCTGCAGCACCTGACTGTTCTGCTCCAGATGACAATCAAACACACGCAGCTGCTCCGCCAGTTGATTACGAACCTCTGTAAGAAAGAAAAAGAGAGAGAGAGAGAGAGAATGAGAAAGAGAAAGAGAGTCAGACAAGTGCCTTAATTATTTAAGATAAGTTAATTTGATCTTTCTTCATTTTTGCAAAGCAAAACAGTGCAAGAATGAATAAGGGTCAGGCTCCCAAACCCTGATTAGCCTTAGCTATAAAGTCGAAATGAATTTTTAAGGGTAAATCATTACTGGCATTGCAATGAAGTCAAACACTGTACTCAATCCATCTATGGGAGAATTTGCAGGAAGGGAAATCACTGCTCCATTGCCCAATACAACTGGGGGTTTCACAAAGGTTTACACAGTCCAATAGCCAAATATATGGTGATGCTTTTCCTCAGCTGGCGCCGGGCATCTAGTTCAAACTAAAGAATGGATGGATGGTGCAAAAATAAAAAGGGGTTAAAGAAGGACAATCTGCCCCAATCTGTAAAAAAATTAACTGGGATATCCTACACCTGTCAGCAGGACAATCATCCCAAAAACAAGACCAAAGCAACACAGGAATGACAAAAAGGTAAATGTTCTACAGAGGAGCCAGGATGCATGTGCAAGTCCTTGGATTTATTGTATGTCTTACATGTACATGTTTCGTCATGCAATTAACTGCTGAGCCTACATTGTTGTTGGCAGAAAGTGAAAGTTACCTTATAACAGTCTGCTGAGCTTAATTCTATGACAGCTCAGGAGCACAGTAACAGCACAACAAAATGATGTAGATCAAAATAAAACCCTATTTAATTTTAAGTTCTTGTTCCACTTTAACATTACGCTCTTTACCCAACTGAGCAACTTAAAAGGCTATTTAACTCAATTATGCAGAACCACGTGACGTAACATTTCATTTTTGGTAATACTGTAAAAATAACCAGCAGGATAAACTAGATTTTGCTAAGATTGCTTTAGTGTGATTTACTTAAATTTGGTAATTATATTTTATTCTATCAGGTATCTCAGAATCCAACATTGTTTTGAGTGCAGATTGTTAAAACCAATCATTAAATGCTTTACAGTTTACACTTACAGTTAATTGGCTAAAACCGAAAATGTCTTAGGTCCCATTTTTCCCTTCACCTGTCTGTAACATGACGGCACTGTTGCAGCAGGCCCATCTGTACCCTTGGACATCTCTCAGAGACGCCTCTGTGGGCCCTCCTGCACTCACCAGTCCCGTCCTCCGTCTTATTATTCGCCCTGTGTCTTGTCCTGTTCCCTGTCCAGCCCTTGGTTCCCTCTGTTCAGTCGCCAGTCCAGTTGCCTGTCCAGTCCCCAGTCTTGTCCTATTCCCTGTCTAGCCATTGGTTTCCTTTGTTCAGACACCAGTCCAGTTGTCTGTCCAGTCCCCTGTCTTGTCCTATCCCCTGTTCAGCCCTTGGTTCCCTCTGTTCAGTCACCAGTCTAGTTGCTTGTCCAGTTCCCTGTCCAGCCATTGGTTCCCTTTGATCAGACACCAGTCCAGTTGTCTGTCCAGTCCCCTGTCTTGTCCTATCCCCTGTCCAGCCCTGGGTTCCCTTTGTTCAGCTGCCAGTCCAGTTGCCTGTCCAGTCCCCTGTCTTGTCTTCTGCCCAGCTTTCAGTCCTGTCACCTGTTTGTTTACCAACTCCTGTCTGATCACTTGTTTAGTTCCTTGTGTAGCTTTTGCACAAGGCATCGTCTTGTTTCAGTCCCTCCTTCTTCTCGAGGTGGGTTTTTTTTTTTTTTTTTTTTTTGCACTTCGGAAGTTTCTGTAACACGTCTGCCCTATTTTCACAGTCTTTGGTTCCTTCTCTGTTTGTCTCTGTATGCCTTGGCCTTTTTTCTGTTTTGTTCCCAGCCCTTCTCCGTGTTCACCATTATGCCTCCCGTCAAGATGCTTTTTTGTCTCTTTGTCTTCATATTTCTTGATTTTCCTTTTGTTTTATGTGCTGGTTTCGTTACAGACATTAATAAGCACTCGCAACCTCATCCTGCTTTAAAAAACCCTTCTGTTACACTGTCTCAGATATATCAGTCAGTACATAACATTACAAACCCTGACATATGGCCACAATGCGGAACAGTCTAAATGGTTGTTTGCTGGTAAATGAGCAGCTTGTTTTATTTTGCTTCTTAAATGCTGTTGGGTTTAATCCACTATAAGGAAGGTTATACAGTATAGAGAGGCTATACATAATTACAGAATCGACTGGTTGAAATACAAGGCTGTTGAATCTACAGTGAACTGTAGGAGGAATGACCTGGGGTTTGAACTGGAGAGCAAGAAAAGTGCTAAAGAAAGCATTCACAAACAGCAGCAGTGGATTATTCAGCAGATTGTCTGGGAGCAAGTTGGGAGCAAGTTGAGAGTGACTTCCACTTTTTGTGCTTTTAATTCAGCAGATAAGCTGCAACATCACTTTGTGGAGATTTGTACATCAACCTAGCATGATCCTGTTCAGTATGGAAAACTATTCAGCCGTGAAGACGTTGATGTTTTTGTGCCAAACTGAACAAATTACTCTGCAAAAATCTAAAAGGCTACTGCAATGTCTCGTTGGTAAAAAGCGGTTATCTTACCAGCAAATATGTTTTGCCAGTAGAAGTTCTATATGCCAGTATAGTTCTAGCACTTTTGCTACTATGAATCAAAGCCCACCTCATTCCCTACACTATAGCTAGCTATAAGCTGATCTTTGTACCAGTATTCTCCTAATAAAACAATACATTTCAAATAATGTAGTGCTAGGCTCGATTAATAATCGATTACTGGTGCTCCACTTCCCATCCTCCAGGACATGTACTGTTCAAGAATCAGGAAATGGGCAGAGAAAATCATTACAGATCTGGACACAACATATTCCAACTCCTCCCATCTAGCAGGCGCTACAGAACCCTGTACACCAAGACAACCAGACACAGAAACAGCTTCTTTCCTCAGGCCATCATAAACTACTGACCAGTCACATCATCTGCTGGACCATAGTTACTCCTGCTCCTCCATAGTGTTCACCGGTTTCACTCACATGTCAGATTATACACTACAGTTACTTCCTCATGCATGTATACTAATACTGTTGCACTACCTCAACAATACTGCCTCTACCTCAACACTACTGCCTCCACCTCAACATTGCTGCCTTATACTGTTTGTAAATATTTGTACGCTGTATATTATTTGTCCATATGTAGTTTGTTTATTGCTTGTATGTTGTGTATACTGTGTAAATTGTATGTTGCATAGTGTCTGTATTTATTGTGTATATGTGGAGTCATTATGTACCTTGTATGTACTGTGTAGAGTGTATATTATAAATGTCTGTATTTATTGTGTATATTGTGGACGGTCAGTCAGTTATGTGTATATTGGTACAGTACCAGAGAGACACGAACTGCCGAGACCAAATTCTTTTTCAAAGGCTAAAAGAAGACAAAGCACCACTGCCAAAACTCGCAAAACCTACTGTTGGTGTGGCACTTTCTAAATTAAAGTTACAGTTGTTTCTCCCCCTGAGGTAACATTTTTGGGTGGGACAAATGCAACCACATCCCACCCGGTTCCTACGCCTAAGCAGTAAATACAAATGAACAGCAAAACAGTAAAACATTACATTTTTGTTTTTTTAGTTTGATGCTGAACTCTAGTAAGTAGACAGCTGTTAATGCTAACACTGAGGAAGAGGGACTGGCCATTCTTATGACAGAGGTGACCACCACATCTTTCTGGTAAGGTCTTGCCTCATATTGTTGAACTATGAATTCAACAGGTTGCATCATCTTACACTTTGCTCCCTTAAAACCATAGTGCACAGTTTATTTATATTGTTCTATGTGGCGTCAGACACGTCAGGTTGTTTTTAAGTTTGTAAATAATGCTGTTAACAATTTTGCTTAGGTGTAGCCCTACTTGAGGTTTGAAAAGCCATGTTTTTGTTCCCCTTGTTTTTATTTGAATGAATTAGTTCAAACTGCAATACAATTAAGTATTTACACTTCAGATTTTTCCAAGGATTATGTTATGATATATTTAAACACAAGGCATTAATATAGATATTGTCAAAATTAATCTATTTCTTATTCCTCAGAATTCAGAGATGGTTATGCATGTCCTCATTTCATCTCACTTGGATTACTACAATGGACTTTACCTTGTTACCTTACCACTTCAAGGTTCTTTTATTTCTTTTGTTATGGCCCTAAATGGAGCTGCATCACCATATATCTCTGAATTACTAAAATCTCTTTCCCATTCAAGGCCTTTGAGGTGTTTAGATTAGTTGTTCTTGGGTGTTCCATGTTCTGATGCTCAAGGGTTGCCGTGTCTTTGCATTTCCAATGCCAAGACTCTGGTCCAACCTACCATGGTCATTAGGTCTGACCCCTCATTTTTATAAAACAAGGCTGAAAAATCATTTTTACTAAATAGCTTTTTGAATTACGTGAATGTTTGTGATTACTGTACATGTGCTGTGCGTTAACGGACTTGGATATTATGTGTGCAGAACTTTGGTTTTAAATGTGCTTTATAAATAACTAACTTACTTATAGGAATAAGCTAAATATATGTAGACTTATCATATATAATGTACTTAATATTGGGAGGTGGCTGTCCTAAACCCTAACTGCTACAAATCAACATGTGAAAATAATATGATTTAGGAGTATCAATTAGCAAAATTGGAATACAGTATACAAAAAGATGTTTTCATTCATGTATAATTACCCAAAACCACAAATTGCTGTGTTTTCGCTGGCTTAAAATGAGCCCTTCACATCTAGGGCGGTAGGAGCAGGTCTTCCTCCAATGGAGACTGACATGTTGTGCTGCCATGTTAATACAGAAGCCAAGAAACACACTGTCTGTAGAGAGTAGGGCTGCATAATGTATCGTTTCAGCACAGTTGTCGCAGGATGTGCAATGTTAAGTAAGACAAATGAAATGAAACAAACGAATGAAATGAAACAGGTCATGCTACAACTTCTTTACAGCTTGATACAAAAGAAAAACTCACACGGTTCCTGGCTTCTCGGGTACACAGAGAAGAGTAGTCACAGTCACAGCTTTTGTGTTTGGTGCAGTGAAACGGTTTATAGAGCATTTAAGTTCCTGAAACATGCTTCACACTCATGTCCCAGCCTTTTTATTATGTTCCTACCCTCCCCCCCTCCCCCCAATCATTTTACAATTAATAATATTTTTAAATAATGATGTTGAAATCATCTGGTGAAAATTCTTGAATATTTTTAAATTATTTAAAATTGTAATTTCCGAAACATTTGATGAAGCTTCATTAGTGTTATTACTGTATTATGCTTAATCATTTGTTTTTATAGAATAAACATAATGAAGGTACAGGGTCACTCAAAGCAACAGCGTTTTGTCCGAGTCAGCTAAAGGCCAGGAATGTGACTGAAAGTAAAATGTGTTCTGCTTCTACATTATACACTCACTCAATACCCAACTAAATTTTACTGTTCCTGCTTTATTTATATTGTCAGGTACAAAGAATTGCATTCAATATTTTATAAATTCATTTTAGTAACCCCAAATCACCAGCTTACCTTTGATCTGGGTGTCATAGTCTGCTACTGTGACCCTCCTCAGTTTGACGTTGTATGATGACATCGTAGCTCTGACTGGAGGCAACTCTGCATTGGATACAGTGGGAGTTAAGGGTCAGTACAATGTCAGAGGACAACTTCCCCATCAACGCAATTAGCAACAAGTGTAGATTCTGGCCAAAGCTGAGTAACCATTGTTATGGATCGGTTAGTCATTGACCTGTTGGCAGCCAGTTTACGTTACTTCTGTTGTACATACTAGATACTATCCAATGGCAGACCACAGACCCATCCAACAGACCCGCAGACTACTCTTTCATGTACACCATCAAACGACAAATTTAAATCCACTCAGCATTTCTTTGTAAATCATCAGCAATATTCTTCATATGGGGACCATGAGTCCAACTGTTTTTGAAAACTAAATGCCCATTTTGAATTTGATACCAGCAACACGTGGGACAGGTTCATTTTTAGCACTGGGTTTATCTTGTCTTCTGTACGTGAACTGCTGTTACTGCAGTTCTGAAAGTGAAATGTTTTCCTTTTATACTTGATATAGGATTTTAACTGCTCAGCAGTTCGGTCTCTCTTTTCACATATCTTTCCTTTCATATCGCCCCAAATGTTTTCAATGGGTCTGGACTGCAGGCAGGCCAGTTTAGTCACCTGAACTCTTTTGCTACTGAGCCATGCTACTGTAATGCATGCAGAATGTGGTTTGGCATTGTCCGGCTGAAATAAACAAGACTTTCCCTGAAAAAGACATCATCTGGATGGCAGAATATGTTGCTGCAAAACCTGTATATATCATCCAGCATTAATAATGCCTTTACATATGTGCATGTCACCCATGCCATGTGCACTAATGACCTCTGTACTAGGTACGGAGGGTGCGGAGTCAAATACTTCCCAACAGAATTTCTTCATTTTAATTTGTTGAACCACTGAACACTTTTCCACTTCACCACAGTCCATCTTCAGTGTGCGCGGGCCCAGAGAAGCCGGCGACGTTGTTCCTGGCTGCTGTTTATACATGTAATTCTTATAGACAATAGTTTTCAGAAGTGTTCCTCGCATGTAACTGATTCTTCATTTAAGGTGGTACAGAAAATTTGAATAAGAAGCCGGCTAACTTTAGCTTCGCATTTTCTCTTTGCTCTGGTAATGAACGCATTTAAATGCTGTCTTCATAAATGAGTGAGCATATTTCAGGTATTAGTAAGGATATCCGATTCTGTCGGCACTCAGTCATCATTCCATCTACCACTCTCTGCCTGACATTTTGGTAATCAAGTGAGAAACCTTGCCATTTCAAACTGCTTGGCAAACCATCCATGTAAGGTAGTCAACCGGAAACTGCACAGTGGAATGTTTTTTTTTGTGGTCACCAGTTTTAGATATAGTGGTTTGCGTTATATAAAGCTATGAAAACCACTGCCAATACACAGTAATTTAAAGCATGTCACCACATGTAGTATCTCACAACCCCAAAATAACTGAATATTACCATGCATATTTTGACACCCCTAATTTACACAATGAGTTTCCACTGGACTCTTTTTGTTTCAGTCGTTGTTCGAAACACTAATATATAAGTGCTTGGGAGCGATTTATCCATTGAAGAGTCAGACTATTCCCAAAACGTCTACGATATAAGAGAAAACTCTGAGCTCATCAAGAAGCACTCTGCGTAAAAAAGGCCTCTAAAGCTAAAACTTAAGTGTAAATCTGCCAGAGTGGAAGGCATTTGCCCTGTTGCACGCAGTGGCAGGTTACAGCACACCCACTGTTCTGTGACCACGCAGGCCATGGTTAACCAGCAGTACACTGCATAGCCTTAGAAAAAGGGAAGAGAGCAAACTTCCTGTGTCAGGAGCTGCAGAACCCTCAGCAAATCATGCCCTAGCTCCTCACTCTCATCATGAGTCACCCCTCCTCTCTCCTCTGTCGTTCTTTCTCTCTATCAGGCGTCAAAGAAGCAACTTCCTCTTTCACCCTCAGACGAAACAAGAAAAAGTGGTCACTGCAGAAGTTTAACTCATTCATATTGAGTTGATAATGTTGGAATACAAGACAGAAGGCCACTAATCCAATATCCACATTTTCTGCAAAAGATTTCTTTCTTTCTTCTCCAACATGTGCACATGGTCAAGCATCGTCCCTGGTTACATTTTGACATATTATTGACATGATATTTTTTTTGACACTTGAAAGTGAGAACAGACCAAAGAACAATAGCGAAGACAGAGCAACACCACTTGGTTCTCTCAAGAACCGTTCAATAGAACCATTTTTTTGGATGCGCAGGTGTGAAGAGCCTTTTTGAGAGCTTCTATACCAATTTGAGATTTTGACACACAAGCCAGGAAACTCTACTATTACCTTTACTATTAAGAGGGTAATTGCTTCCAGGAGAAGCTCCATGGTCGACCAGGGGTGGGGGATATGGCAAACATATCAAGACATTTCACAATACATGATACGCAAGTTTTAGAAGTTGGAACAAGCTGAAAAGCATCTATAGCGTGGCATTTGAACATGTCATATAATGATAAGTATATATATATATATATATATATATATATATACGGTGTATAATGATTTTATTCAATGTTTCTCATATGGCACTGCAGTAAATACACTTTAGCAAGGCTATTATGCTCTTTATAACAAAACATACAGTTGTTTGGTGTTCTTTAAGTGCTGACCAGCTCCACAATATTCCCACAAAAGCATATTGTCACCTATGTGGCATAATTTACCATGATAACAACGTATATTGTCCTCAGTTATCTAAGGCTAAGCCCTATTAGCCTTGGAATCCTAAATTCTAACCAATCATAAAAGCCTATGGGTATTGTGTATGTAGTAGAGGTGCGTCGATATGATACTCTAAACGTTCTATGTGTGAATACATTCAAATAATAAGAAACAGCATAAGTTTAATGAGTCATGTGTTCTAAGTATTACTTCCTTTACAGAAGTAGATTGGTAGTCTCACAGTTTGAGAATGTTATTTAGTTATTTATTGTTATTGTATGATGTTATTTAGCCAGTTAAGCAAAACGCACCCAGACAAATGTATTATTAACATCTTTGTTGCTTAAGAGGGGGTAAAAAAACGCAATCGGAATGGCATCAGAATCTACTCCGGTTTGTGCTAAGCCATAGCATAAAGCCACAAGCTAGTTTCAGTACAGTGATACAGTATAATACAATACATTTCATGCTACATTGTTTGTCTCTATATTGTCTCAAATATTTCTATTAACAACATAAAACAACTACAAAAAAATGAGATAGAAGGTTTCTGCATGACATCAACATCAATGCTTTGAACATGACATCAACATCACTGCCATTACTCTTGAAATGTTCAAATCTAACCAACCATGAAAGACGACAAACTACATATATGAAGAATGCATCAAAAGAAACAGCCCAAAAGCACTTGAAATAACATCTGGTTACACTGATTCACAATAAAAGTAAACAATGTTTTTCCTTCTCTTTCTCAGAATTTACATTTTGGATATGTTTTTGTTCTGACAACAGCGAATATACACAATGTGTTACACTGTATTGTATTACTGTATCGTCACTACCATGTTAGCATGTGGCCAGAGTGTTACATTGGCATACAAATCACAGCTATATTTCTAATATTGTATTTTTATAATACTGAATGCTCTAATAAACTGACAATGGAAACCTTATCATAACGTAAGGCCCGTAACGTAAATGACACCACCATAGAGTGCTACCTACAGTAATGAGCATAATTACACATTTAAAGAACTGTCACAGGGAGAGAATCAGGCACCGCTCACCGTAAAGTGAAGCTGCAGACTTACCCAAGACTGATCCTCAATGACTCTCACATTGGCCGCCACTGCACAACCCCTCAAACACTTCACACCAGCAACCAGACGTGCGTTCTGCCTCGCATTAATGTGTCCTAGCTGTAGACCAAACACAGTGGAATTCTCCTCTCTCTCTCTCTCTCTCTCACTCACTCACAGACACACAGCGTCAAGACACAGCACGACTGTCGCTCTAACATAAACTCTCACAGACTGTGAGAAGGCAGAACAACTTCACTTTCTGAGTCCCTCCCCGCCTGCCCACTCATTCTCTCTCTCTCTCTCTCTCTCTCTCTCTCTCTCTCTCTCTCTCTCACACACAGCTTGTGGTGTGTCTCCGCTCTTCACACTTTACACCCCCCAACTGCCCGCTCCCCCGCCCGCTCCCCCGCCCTTAAAATCAGCCTGAACGCTGCTTGGCTTCACCTGATGAGAGCCATAACGTCAGTCCTTGACAATGCTGGGTGGAAACAGTGGTAAATGGTGGATATCAAAGGAGAATTTCAGTCACTGCCAGGAATTTAGTGTTAATTCACTGCAGCCCCTGCTCACAGAAGTCATCAACAACAATGAATTATTCAGACCTTAGATCTTTACAAAGATTATGTTTTCCAATATATAAACCCAAGGCTTTAATAGAGATAGCAATAAGTTTCATGTATACAAAAATGATTATTTATATGGCGCTTTCTGTTAAGAGGTGTCTTAAAATCTAACTCCTAAATTTCATTTATTACTGTATTTTTTTAAAGACCAGATCGAAAGATAAGATTTACTATATATAAGTATATATATTCAGAAAATGCAGGAAAAAAAGAGCAGGAAGTGAGACTGCACCCCTGTCCCCCATGCCCACTTATTAAGGGTTTGGCAATAATTATAATGTATTAGTAGCTATTAATTTGGTCATAAACTATAAAAATGATGAAGCATTTATAACAAATAAATGTAATATGCAACAGTGACCTGTTGCTCGCCAAATACTGAACCAAATACTTGCTCATCTTACTTACTTCATCAGTCAGCATTATACTATATACTATTTGAGAGTGATATGATTATATGAGATACAGACATAGACAGAGAGAAAGTAGTTATCTGAATAAAGCGTAGTGTCAAACTGCTATGACGAGAGTGTGAGAAGAACAGGAAATGGTAGGTGGGAAAAAAAAACACACTGAAGTATTTTCACATACGGTTTATAACGTCTTGTGGTCAGCAATAACCGAAATAACCAACAATACTTAGATGTGAACAATACTACTCACAAAAGCAGTCCTACACACGTCAGTGATTTGTATGGTAGTGCCCAACACCGCATTAATGCGCAGGTCATGCTGCACCCCTCCCTTTATCGTCTTGGCTGCACGTTAACTGTGAAGTCACATTTAAAAAACATTTTTCTTTATTTCTCTCCTCATGAAAACCCTTAGTTGTTAGTTGCACACATTTCATTTGCAATGAAAATGACCATGCATTGTTTATCTCGCAGAGCAATCAGTAAGTAAGTTTCTGGGAACAAATGTTATCGTGTCATCATAAGAACTGAATCAACCAGAAATGCATCTTGCAGCACTGCAGCAAAGCATACACAGAGTTTCTGCTTGCACTTCTGCCGTTCTAGTCATGGCATTTGGTGCGAAGCACGAATGCCAAGGATTGGCCGTGCCAGCTTTTCTGCTGATGAGGAGCTGGTAGGTGTGAAAAATCCACCACCCGCTCAACACCCAAGAAAACAGGNAAAGGATAAAAAAACTAAAACACTAAATCTTATCAGAATGTAAAAAAGCCCAACCCAATGTTAGGTTAAAGATTAGACTTAAAGATAAGAGTTTAAAGGCAATGTATTTAACATTTAGATATGTCCCACTGCAGCCCTCTATAGTTGAGGTACAGAGTAGGGGTTCCCAATCCCAGTTCCGGCAACCCCATGCTCTGCACATTTATACGTTTTCCCTAGCCTATGCACCCGACCAGCTTACATAGTTTCTTACAGAGCCAGTTTTAGAGGAGGTACACCACCTCCTATTTCTCCTGTCATATGAAAAACATGAGGGTAAATAGGGGGTGATTGGACATAAACAGCTAAAAACAGAAAGTCCAACACTGCAGGACCTTTCTTTAACATTGGAAAGTAGAAGGATATATTCCACTAAATCGTAAAGAAATTGACCTGCATTTCCGTATGACGCTAGCATTACTGCTAATGAGTGCTGACAGGCTGGGTGAGCTGATCAACTCATTGCCTGAGTGAAGCAGTTTGCTCTGAAATACATCAGACACTGTTATAAAGCCCTATAACTGGTGACTCAAAGAACTCAAAAATGTAACCGCAGAGTTAAAATATATGAAGCTCTCCATGTGGGTATATATAAGTAATGAAGCATTTACAAACTAGGATTTCACACATAAGCTCCACAGGAACCTACTCATTTTCAACTTGCTCGGGAGCGCCCTCTAGCATGCAACAAACCTGCAAGACAATAATGAGTGGCTATTTTCCTCACTACACATTCTCTGCTTGTTAACTATATGATTAGTTACTTCAGGTGCGCTAGACGAGACAAAGCACACTAGGATTGGGAACCCTTGCTATAAAGGTAAGTGATTCTGGCTTGGATTTGCAAGACAATCAAAAAGACAATGAAGACCGTCCCTGCATGTGGACTGTCTTCTCCTCAGTTGATCAGTAAAAAGTCTACCAGCTCCGAAATCAGTTCATCATGCCTGTCTCCTGTCCATTTCGGTACGTCATGTCTTTGAGGTTTGAAAGTAGAGCAGTTTCCGAAGAAAGTTAAAAGATCCCGGCATCTGTTTGTAAAGGCCTTTAGCAGATATCTGAGAGACTTCGTTGTTCACCTGCACAACAGATACAGTCATAAGTAAGTATGTATTAATATGTGCTTATTTCACTTCAATAACTATATCAGCAGTTACCTGCTGGAAAGTCTGGGAACCCTTTATGATATATACCTACAATGTGATCAGATCTTTATTGAAAGCCTGATAATAGACAAAGAGAATCCAGTAAAACAAGTAAGACAAAAAATAATATAGTTTTTCATCCATTTATTGATCACTGTGATGCAATGTTATATATGTCTTTGTTGGCAAAAGTACATAAACCTCTACAATTATCAGTTTGGTATGAGCAATAAGTAAGGTCAAGCTATTGGATGACCATCAGGTGTGAGTGTGGCTGACCCTTATTTTAAAACACACCCACCTGAGTCTTCACCATCCACATCTGGTGTTTAATTACACACACATTAATAAATGGATGCCATTTCAAATAAGACTTGACATTCCTAGGTATGAATTCAGGTTCCAGTGCTTTTGCTCACAGCTGAGACATTTGAAAAGAATGTTTCTAAGGATGAGTAATACCACAAACGTCATTATGTTTATGGAAACATGAAATACGATTCATTCACATTAATGAACGCTGATATAATCTATTTTTTATTGTATTGCGAAATCTATTTTGAGCACAGGTTTCCATTATACTGTGTTTTACATAAATATTTTTGTTTTCAGCTTAACTGAAACTAGACTATACAATATTCAATAAACAACAAATACAGCCGTCAGGCTAATGGTATACAATGGAATAACACTTATTGTAGTCAGGTAGAGACTAAGGAGTCAAAGAAAAGAAGAGAGACCATACCATCATTAACATAGTGACGAGGTCATCAGTGGCTGCATTCTCCTCCAGTACACGATCCAGTGTCTCCACATACCAAGAGCCTGCATATGTATCCCTCCATGACACATATCCTGTGGACAAAATCCATTCAGTGCTGTTGGCAAACTTAATACCCTCAAAACTGTTCTAGAATCTTAGTCATGGCTCTTACTTTAAAAACTCACGGGAGCATGTTTCTGCCCACATATTGAAACAAATGGTCATTTGTGAGTCATAACATAAAATGGATTATTTGAGGGTTTGCATCATTTCATTTAGAGAACATGCCTACAACTTTACTGTGAAGCAAACAACAAATAGTACAAAATAACAGAAAACTTCAGTGTGCATAACTATTCACCCCCCTAAAGTCAGTACTTTGTAGAGCAATGTGTGTACAGCTGCAAGTGGCTTTGGATAAGTCTTTATGAGCTTGCCACATCTTGCCACTGGGATTTTTGCCCATTCCTCAAGGCAAAACTGCTCTAGCTCCTTCAAGTTAGATGGTTTCCGCTGGTGAACAGCAATCTTCAAGTCCGACCACAGATTCTCAATTGGATTAAGGTCTGGGCTTTGACTAGGCCAGTTTCCCCTTAAACCATGCGAGTGTTGCTTTAGCAGTATGCTTTGGGTCATTGCCCTGTTGAAAGATGAACCTTCGTCCCAGTGCCAAATCACTGACAGACCGAAACAGGTTTTGCTCAAAAATATCCCTGTATTTAGCACCATCTATCTTCACCTCGACTCGGACCAGTTTCCCAGTCCCTGCTGCTGAAAAACATCTCCTCAGCATGATGCTGCCACCACCGTGTTTCACCGTGGGGATGGTGTTCTTGGGGTGATGAGATGCGTTGGTTTTGCACCAGACATAGCGTTTTCCTTGGTGGCCGAAAAGTTCAATTTTGGTCTCATCTTACCAGAGCACCTTTCTCCATACATCTGGGGAGTCTCCCACATGCCTTTTGGCAAACTCAAAACGAGCCTTCCTATTTTTGTCTGTAACTAAAGGCTTTTTTCCTGGCCACTCTTCCATAAAGCCCAGCTCTCTGGACTTTACCGCTTATTGTGGTCGTATGGACAGATACTCCAGTCTCTGCTTGGGAACTCTGCAGCTCCTTCAGGGTAACCTTTGGTCTCTGTGCCGCCTCTCTGATTAACGCCCTCCTTGCCCAGTCTGAGAGCTTTGGTGGGCGGCCCTCTCTTGGCAGGTTTGTTGTGGTACCACGTTCTTTCCATTTCATGATAATGGATTTGATGGGGCTCCGGGGCATCATCAGAGATTTGGATAATTTTTTATAACCCAATCCTGACTTGTACTTCTCAACAAATTTGTCCCTGACTTGTTTGGAGATCTCCTTGGTCTACATGGTGTTGTTTGGTTAGTGGTGCCGCTTGCTTAATGGCGTTGCAGCCTCTGGGGCCTTTCAGAAAAGGTGTGTATATACACTGACAGATCATGTGACACTTAGATTGCACACAGGTGGACTTCATTTCACTAAGCATGTGACTTCTGAAGGTAATTGGTTGCGCCAGAACTTNCTTGCTTAATGGTGTTGCAGCCTCTGGGGCCTTTCAGAAAAGGTGTGTATATACACTGACAGATCATGTGACACTTAGATTGCACACAGGTGGACTTCATTTCACTAAGCATGTGACTTCTGAAGGTAATTGGTTGCGCCAGAACTTTTTAGGGGCTTCATAGCAAAGGGGTTGAATACATATGCACATGCCAATTTTCCAATTTTTTTTTTTAATATATATATTTTTCTCATTTCACTTCACCAACATAAGACTATTTTATGCAGATGCATCACATACAATTCAGATTAAAAAAAAAAAAAAAATTAAATACAGGTTGTAATGTAACAAAATAGGTAAAAAGCCAAGGGGGGTGAGTACTTTCGCAAGGCACTGTATGTTGTGAAAGTCAGCAAATAAACTGTAACTGAGCATTTAAATGTGCACTAGTGTGTTCTCTGTAGAAGATGTGTAAACTTATTTTCACTTAGAACATCATTTGACCGGAGTGTCGTTTGCACGTGACTGTACATAAACACACAAACCTGGAAAAGTAGAGTACGACACTAGAATGTCACTGGGTGTGGGAAGGGAGGCCCTGGCATCAACCTCATCAGAAAGGCTGAGCGAATCACTACTGGATGACAAGGGGATGGCATCCATCTGATCATCAATTCCACCTGGAGTGGGCTGCACCTCGTCTGGAGACACCTCAAAACCCACATCCCTCTGATCTGCCAAAATGTGTCACATAAGTTTGAGTGAAACTAGAAAACATGACACTTATATATATATAGTGTATAGTACAAAGACAAACAATGTGTGAAAACAGTAACAGTTAGACATGTGCAAGGTGTATCTGCATGATTGTAAAGTTGATAATGTAGCATCACCCAAATATTCTACATAATCAAATACATCATCAAATGTCATTATGTATTTTGTTAAACAACTTTTACAGATAACAGACCTAGATATGGAATTTTTCTGCAATTTGTAGTTCACAATTGTTTATTTATTTGCTGGAAAAAAATTATAATAAAAAAAATAATAATTAAAAATACATACATTCATATATTCAAAGTTATATGCCTTAACGTTTGCACAGGGCATGATTTTTAAATTCAGCACAGTAAATTGTAATTTTGTTCTCTGTAAAAGATGTAACTTTTGACCCAGGTCACTCAAACTGTTACATATGACTGTACAAGACACCACACATTTTCCACTGACTGCTTTTTGGAGATCTAAATGGTAACAAAATACACAATACAAAATAAAAAGAAACGACTGTAACTTATTTTTATTCATAAAAATTGTTACTTTTACTTTAAAGAAATAAACAGGCAACAAATGTGGTCTAGATTTCAAGGGTCATTGTTATAGAAATTACACTTTCATCAGTGACGTCTGAACTCAGTAAACTTTCAGCTGCTTAGCTGCTTGCACGAGCCATGCATAGGTAGATAGAAGACAGGAAAACCTCTCTTGCCACAAACCTGTGGTTGATTCACTGCAAGGAAATGAGCAGCATTCACTTAAATTGCAATCCCTGGGAAACAAGGCAAACTAATGGTTCCTATGCTCACCTCCTCCACATGCTTGTATGAAGAAGAGCTTGGGCTTGCCCTGCAGAGATGAACAGTTCTGGCCATTCAGGTAGTTTGTGATTATCTGAACGGGGACAGACGAACCATCCACACCATGCACGGCTCCAGGGAAGCGGTTGTGGGTTGCCTGAGCATCAGAGATGAAACAGGATTACAGTGACACTTGAGGTTTTCTTAACAAATTGAAAATAGCTTGCTGCAATGCTTATGGAAAGAGCATAATGAGTTTAAATAATTGAACTTTGAACTTTCTCGGATTTAAATTCCATATCAACTCTATTTAAAACATTTACTAGTGAGTTTAAGAGAAAAATACATTTTAACAATGGAGTAAGAGATGGAGTGTGTTATAACAAATACCATTAGGGGTGTAATTTGGCTCATAGACATGAGCCAAAGGCAAAAGAAGGTGGCTTTAAATAAGCCCACTACACATAAAGCTAATAATAAGCCCACTACAAATCTCAGTTCAACAGGACCTCTGCATAAACAGTCTCTTTATGAAGTGTTTAGGCAAAATTTTGTTCAGAAATATAACTCACATTTAAAATACATATATTTAGTTGTAGTTATTGTTGTAGTTGTGGTTATTTTCATTAGAAATTGAGGAGAAAACATAGCCAATAAATGTCCTATTTAAAATTAGCTTTATGTTAGTTCTAGGTAGCTACCTACACAGACTTTGCTAGCCTAAACCATGTTTAAAAAAACCAAAAAAAACAAAACAAAAAAACACACACACATTACCAGCATTGAAATGTATAGGTAGGATATTCTGATTAGGGTATTAGTAAGATATTACTAGCCATAAAATAATAAGTAAGATTTACTATCCTGAATCACCTGATCAGACGTAGTCGTAGTGTAGATGATCCAACAGTCTTGAGATAAAACACAAGTAAGTACCCTAAGGTAACAATGTGCTCATGCTTGGTAGGACCACTGGCTGGGCAGGACAAAACTCTCAATCACCAGTTCAGCACAGCCTTTCGGTACTTTAATATGTGTCGGATTAAACTGAATGTTGTTTTGCTCCAGCCAGTTTACACGATAAAGCATTTCGAAGCCCATCTGAACTTCTTGGTGCTGCCGTCCAAAAACTTACTAGTTGTTCTCTCATCCAAAAACTTGCTTAGAGGCAACAACAATTCTGGTAGTGGGTGTAGATCTGCTGTCATGTTCTTCTTCATAATCTGGCCAGTAGGTCAAGTCTAATGATATAGAAGATACATAGCCAGCTAATGCATCATTTGTATGTGCTAAAGCAAAATCATACTAATGGTCAGCTGCAAAGGAGTCAGTACTTAGGCACTGGAGCTCTGCGGACTGATACAGTTGTTGTGAAAAACCCTAGACCGCTTCTGCAACATCCTGTCTTGCTCTGCTTTGTGTGTGTCTGTTTCCCCTCTGTTGTTTACCTTCCCTCAAGTCCTTCGACCATGTGTTTGTTCTGGTTTGCTTGCTCCACCTTTGCTCTGCACCTGTCTCTAGTGTGTGGTCCAGCCCTCTCAATAGTCCCAGGTGTTTCTGGCTTATTCTGGGTGTATTTATAAGTCTTGTTTATGGCCTGTCCCTTGCTTGCCATTGTTTGTTTGTTGTATACACTTCCTCAGATTCTGGTTGCACACACTTATTTCTCGTGTTGTGCTGGTTCTTGTTTCTAGTCCCAGGGATTTCTTTGGATATTTCCTAGTTTTGCTTCCTCTTTTCTATTTTTCTTTTTTTTGCAGCTTGTATTATGGACACCAATCAAATTTCCAGCTCATACTTATGTCCTGCCACCGAGTTACAGTTTCTCAACCAATCAAATGGTGCCTAACAATTCAGAACTAATTGTGGCATAATTACATCTATGGAAAACAGTATTGTAAAGACGTTTATGATGCAAACATACAACATTTCTTCATAGAGGGAAATATTCTGTGAATAAATTACAGAATGAACTTGACATACTGGTGCACAGTACAGCCCAAAACGTGTCTTTATGAGATCACAATATGCACTCACAATGAGCCTGAAATGACCATGCAATCAGGGGTGAGGAGTAACAAAGTGTAACGACATTCACACTACCCCCGTCATGAGGCACCCAATCAAAAAAAAAAGAGGGCAGGCCAAACAGAACAGGCGAGTGAAAGCAAGGCTGTACGGTATGATAATTTTGCTCCCTAATCTGCAGATATTAATTTACCTTTCACATGTATCTTCCTTTTACATTGCCATCACAATGTATTTGCTAAAACAATGTGAGAAACAGACAATGAGTGCCCCTCATCACTGTAGCTTGGTACAAAAAGAAGTGCAATAAGTGCTACTTTCTTATTTCCATTCAACATGTTGTGGTTTAGACTACCCACTAAAAACATCACCCACAAAGATCCGTTCTGTTTTTCCCCCACTGTGTAGGGTGTTACAGGGTGTTTTCAGATGCATATTTATTGCAGCAATAGTGGCAGATCAGCACACAATCTGGAAGGTGCAAATATGTCAGGACAAAAGAATCTCATCTGAATGACTCTGCAGTCTAACATAAACCATTAGTATAACACCCTGTATCAAAAAACTAATCTAAAAAAAATATTAAGTTTAAAAAAAAAAAAAAATAGTTTGACTTTAAATACATCTATGGGCATTCACTTCTACAGCTTTACTCGAGCAATAAAGTCAATGTTACTCACACTTTTACCAGACTATTTGTACTCTCACCTAAGTAGTAGTTGCATGTGATTTACTAAAGATTGAGCTAATCAGTGTAAGCTCCTGAGGTGTAGGGTATAAAAGGTGCAGCACAATAGTGACGTCAACAAGCCAGGGACAAGATACAAACCACACCATACTTTCTATTCTGACTCGTGCTGTTATGCTGGCAGCATCCTTTATTTATATATATATACACACACACACACACACACACACACACACACACACACACACACACATATATATATATATATATATATATATATATATATATATATATGTGTGTATGTATGTGTATGTATGTATGTATGTATGTATGTATGTGTGTGTGTGTGTGTGTGTGTATATATATATATATATATATATATATTACTAATTTTGGCGTCATTCAACATAATGGTCAGCATGCACGCAGTCGGTCGTGCAGCCGTCTGCCAATGGTGATGGCACTAACAGAATGACTCACGGAGGGGATCACTGCTCGCTGAATGTCCGCAATTGTGGCTGTTGGGTCACTCTGCACATGTCAGACAATCTGTCGGTTCTCCCTCTCCGCGGTTTGAGTACAACAGCGTGCTATGGTAGTATGCCAGTTTGCTGTGCAGTACGTCAATTAGACCATCACGCTTCCCAGAGCCCTATGATGCGACCCCTCTCTAACTGTTCCAATTGCTCTAATTGCTTTTGAACTCTTCTCAGAGGCATACTTCGCTTGTAAAAAGATGCTACCGACACAACAGCATGAGACAGAAGGGAAAGCATGCGCAATAGGACAACCTGGTACAGCGGTAAGGCCCGTTTTTGCGTACGTCACATGCTGAGCTGAGCATGAAACTTCAACCACTTGCATGTCTCACAATGTCAAACCTACCCACCAAGTTTCATCCCTGTCGGCTGATTCCTTCTGGATGCAACTATTTATTTGTGTGTATTTGTTAACCCTAGAACGTATGTCCTACAAACAATGAATCTCATGGAATCAAAAAAGTATTTGGGTTTAAAACAAAAAGACACAAAATAAATGTTAGAATAATGGATAGAATCCGAAATAAAATACATATCTTATGCTACAGTTGTGTTATTTTAGTAACATTTAAATGAGTACATCAATGTAATGAGCTTTATAACCCAAAAGGTGTGCCTTAAATTAAAACATTTTATCATCATGTCTATATTCTACCAACCTTACCTCAGTGCCATGTGACAGGATGACCACCACACAGCAGTCGAACATGGAATGGTCCTTCTTGGCTAGTAAAGACAACTCGTGTCTAATTTGCTACCAGGAAGAAAAACAGAGGCCTCTTACAAAATTATAATGACAGCATCATGGAAATATCAAGATTGGCATGTCATTGTACTGACATATTTATCTTTGTTATTATGACTATGCACACGCGCACACGCAGACACATACACTTACTTTGCATTTGAGGTTCTTCTTAACAATAACTTCAAAATTAAGGGATTTAAATCTTTTCTCCAGCTTGTCACAGTCAATATCAGACCCCTTTCGCTCCTTCAGGTTTGAGACAGGGTCAAACTGCACATTGTTGATGATCAAACAGATTCCACAAGGACTGGCATCCATCTTATAGCCCTGTGTTCATATGAAGAAATAAGTACTTAGAACGCCGCAATAGTCAGATACAACCCTTTCAAATAACTAATTCCCAGCAAAAATGTATATTTATCCAAAGTTCAGCCTTAAAAGCTGCTCCTCGCAATCAATGTGATCATCATTAAAAATTCACACTCATTATTCCATTAAAAAAAAAAAGTCCACCTTCAGTTTTCTAGTGCATATTCTACTCTTCTCCGAAACAGCCTCTTAAAGTTGAAATCTTTAAATACTGCTTATTGGATGGCGACTCTTCAGGTGGTCTATCAAATTTTGCATGGTTAGGCAAGTTAACGCCTACATGTCTAATCTTCTCAAAAATATCTCCTTCAACTATTTTAAATGCGCTTGAGAAAGAAATCTGCACGGCAGCTGAGATGTTTTGGGCAGTTTGTGTGATTCGTGTTTCACTTTGACAAGGAAAATTTCTAAACTCCCAAGCAAAGTTTTTGTTGTAAGGCGATTTTTGACACAGTTTAAGATGAAGTGTCTTTGTAAGGGTGTACACATTAAATGCTGGAAAACGTGATAAAATTAATAACTTAATGACTACTTAATGGCTATTTCTGCATGGAAATTTAACATCTCAAAGGGTGGGTAAAATATATGGAAACAAATGAACCTATAAAGGACATAAACGATGCTTATAAGACATGGGGTTTATGCACTAGTATGTTCTTACCTGTAAACTATCATGTCTTTGCCTGCGTCTTTCACTGCCAGGAGCTGTGGAAACACCAGATAAACTGCTCATTCAACAATTCAATTCTCTTTCATAAAAAGCTACTAAACCATAAATTAACCTGTTTTTACTGTTTTACGTTCCACTACACCAGATAAACAAATATAGAAGTAACAACATCACTTTACTCAGCGAAATGTGAGTTTTCAGGCAAGATTTTCTGCTAACATGAGCCAGACATGAAGCCAGACATCAAGACCAGTGATGTTTAATATTAATGTGAATTTTGGAATGTAAATCTCTAATTTCTTACAAAGAATTCATGACTTATGCTGTCAGAGTCCTATTTTATTTATACTCACATGGGCTGAGGGGTTCATACAAAGGCAACGTTGTTGGTTTTAGTGGCACCGGCTTCTGAGAAGCATCAGCTCTGTCATGGTTTTCGGCATCCCTATTGCTTTCTGGATTCCCTGCTGAATCATGAGACAGGAATCATGAGGAACAGAGGTTTGTGGTGATTCAAACATGGCAGATGCTGTTTAGAACATTATGCCATAAAAACACACTTACGGACTGGGAGGGGGACTACAGGAGGATGCACAGGTGGCGGGACAAGGACAGGAACAGGATTTCCACTCTCTAGCAGCTCTGCCAGGCTAGCTTGGTCAGTTTCGCGAAGGCACTCCAGAAAGGCTGAGAAAGCTCGACTGCCCCTCGTCTCCAGGTCCTTCACCAGCTGCCTGGCCTGAGCCCGCCTGGTTCCAGAGCTCTAAGAAAGTAGACAGTCACAAAGCAGCAATTTTTTTCTACAGCTCAGAACCTACAGAATGTTCAAGGATGTTTAGCAACAAGAGAAGTAGGGTAAAATCAAAGCTACTGAAGGCCCAAAGATCACAACCATCCAATGTTGGTTTTCTGTCTTGTCCCTTGAATACAGAGAATTTCCCAAGATTCTCTACATCAAAGTACAATTTATGGGGGAACTATTTTGCCTACAAACATCCTTTATATACAACTGTCCACCATAAATGAACTTTCAATAATGCAATTTTGATCAAAAGCTTGCATTAAAACAACGTCTCGGGCATCAGGGAAAATATTTGGAAAATATATGTAATGTGACTTATGGGCAGCATGGTGGCAAAGTGGGTAGCGCTGTCGCCTCAAAGGAAGAGGGGCCAGGGCTCGGGGTCCTGTCTGTGTGGAGTCTGGATGTTCTCCCCATGTCTGAGTGGGTTTCCCCCTGGTGTTCTGGTTTCCTCCCATGGTCCAAAGACATGCTGCCAGGTGAATTCAAGATGCTAAATTGCCCCTAGGTTTGAGTGTGTGTGTAAATGTGCATGTCTGCCTGTGTCTGCCCAGCGATGGACGGGTGGTCTGTTCAGGGTGTCTCCTGCCTTCCGCCCTTTAAGCACTGGGATAGGCTCCAGCATCCCCCACGACCCAGTAGGATTAAGCAGTTTAGAAGATGAGTGAGTGAGTGAATAACGCGGCTTTTAGAGACATTAAAGTCTCCAGATGTCTTTTTCCCATCACCACCACTGTAAACGACTCTCACATGGCAAGTTTCTTTAGAACAGAGCATTTCAAATCACACCAGTCTGAACGACTCTTTTGACATGTTTGCCATTTAATTACGCAGGCATTTTGAGAAAGTGATGGATTACCCCTTTTAATGGTCTGTAGCGTAGCTAGCAGTTTACCTGCTGTTTTGATATAACACTTAAAAATTACACAACTGAGAATTACAGAGTAATAAACTCCTAGCACAGAATAAAAAGCCTGAACTGCTTTTTGGCTTGTGGTTAAAATGGTTGGTTTGTTATCCTAGTTTCTGATTTAACATTACCTCCCTACAATTATACAGAACCTTTAAAGCTGTCTGTAAAAGGTATCATTTCCCTGTTTCGCAGGACATTAGCTAGAAATCTCCACCATTGTCTCACCTGTATCTCATCTATCATGTCCTGAGTGAAGATGCCCCTTGCCAAAAGCCCATCGCAGACATCGGTAGGATTTAGATTCGTCACCAGATTGGTCCTGTTCTGCTGGAGAATCTTTTTATGTCTGGCCTCCATTCTGTGGAAAGTGAAAATACAGTGTTAGTCTGACTCCTTTAACGCACAGAGTCATTTAACGTTAATATTAAGGTGAATGTCCACTAACTTACACCGGGGACTGTTCAACTACATAGCCAACATTATTACAGTACACAAGTCATTCAGAAAATCAATATTTAAACACAGTTAACACATATAATACCGAGTAACTGGATGTAATACTGGCTGATACTCACTTTGCTTCCCTGTTTACACCGCGCGTCGAGCACAGCGTTTACGTCACTCCTTGGATGCGTTCGTGGAGTTCGAGCTGCGCTCAGAAAACGCAGCCTCGGTTTCAACGTCAGGAAACGCCTCAGAAAACACATACTCTTCTCAGCGTCCCTGCTCGCCCCCACCTGCTGCACCGCAGGAAACTGTATAGCAAGATTTCCCGACTTAAAAACTAGAAACTCCCCTTACCATCATTACCTCAGCTTATTTCACATCAACAAAAGTCATAACTTTTAGCTGAATCTGTATAATACACTTCAGGTATGCAATAAAGCGTTAAAAATTAGTTCTGTACTAATGGTATGCGCATGCGCGGTGGGGCAGACTGTTAGAACACCTGGACAATAAAGCAATTTTCAGCAGCGCTTAACACGGATTAACCAAAGCAGATTTAATCCTCATGCAAGATGCTACGGCGTATGGCAATTTCATTTAAGGAAAAGCACTTAAGTACAAGGTTTCATTGTGCAACACAATTAAACTTAAGAAATACTTACGGGTAATTTTAAGGAGAAAATTGAACTTAAGCCGTTTTTGCAACTGTGTTTTTCCACATAATGCATACATAGAAATCCAGCTCAAAATTTTTCAGGAGTTGTGAAAAATGTGCAAATAAAGCAAAAATGAATTAACAAGCAGAGAACAGCAGCAAAACCTTAGCACTGAAGTTCTGAGTTTTTAAAGCAAAACTTAAAACTGTATTATTTTTATTATTATTATTATTATTATTAGTAGTAGTAGTAGTAGAATCATCATTATATGACCGTTCTAGACCCTATTCAAATAGATGATAATGGTGATCTAATTTCCTTCATGTGTAAATATGGCCATTAGATGGCGCTCTACCGTAAACCAACAATGTTTGCAGGTCTAGCCCCAGACTTTCTTGCGCTAGTGTGGATTTTCACTGTAAACACGTTTTTGTGCTTCTTTTGCTTTTAAAAATGGACATTTTCAGTACTTATAGACAGTTAAAGAAAAGTATGAAGGTGTAATTACTAAAGAGGTTAGACTGGCAGTCACACTTTCTCAATCTAGCAAGAGTCATGTAGTTGCATGAGCTAACTACATGATACAGCAGGCTAAATCTCACCCACTGACATACTGAAGCAAAAGTGCTTGTAAGCAACTAGTTATGCAACCTTTCCAGGGAACAGCCTAAAGATGTGCTGTTGCTGTTTTGGCAAAAAAGTCTGCTGTATCAGCGAAAAAGAACGGCTTTGAGAGCAGAACTCACTGACACTTAGCTGAGTAGGCCTAGAGAAGCATGAAAGATTCACAACTACTGGAGTGTTAATGTGTGCAAGAGGGCTTTTAAAGCGCCCGTATCACAGAAAACCTGTTTGTGATGTCACAAAAAGCTACACATTTACATACTCTCACTGAGCACTTTATTAGGAACTCTTCCTTGTATCTACACTCTTTGTCCATCTTATTAGCTCCATTTACCATATAGGAGCACTCTGTAGTTATACAGTATACACTGCAGTCCATCTGTTTCTCTGGATAATTTGTTACCCTGTTCTTTAGTAGTCAGGACCACCACAGAGCACTGCAGTGACACTCACACCAGCACAACACACACTAACACACCACCACCACATCAGTGTCACTGCAGTGCTGAGAATGATACATACCCCAAAATACCTTCACTGCGGTGGTCCTGTGGGAGGCCAGGCCAATGAAGAACAGAGTGAAAGGGTGGTCTGTAATTGTAGAACAACAACATGCTCTGTATGGGAAGTAGAGCTGATGAAATGGAAAATGAGTATAGAACAAAAAGGTGTCCCTGATGAGATGCTCGGTGAGTGTATATACACACTGTGTATCAGTCTGAATGGCTTTTGGAATGGGATCCAACACAGGGCAACCAATCAGAACAGAGACTTATATGTCAGTTTTAAAAACACAGCAACAAAAACAGGGATACAAGAGTTTGGAAAACGGCCATGTAAAAACAAACTACGATTAGTGGACTTCGGGAACAAAATAAAATGCATGGAAAAATGTGGAATATGAGCCCTGGAATGATTTCTGTTCATTCTTATTTGCACAGTCCTATGAAATATATTTGTCTGTCTGAGTCGAGACTTGAAGGTTGATATGAAGAAAGAAGCAGAGATGATGAACTGTTTCTGAGAGCTAGACAGAAGTACATATTGCAGTTAGACTGAAAGAGATATACAGAGACAGTAGATTAATACTGCACACATGCTCTACCTGGCAGAAGCTCAGCTATGAACTTGGCTGCAGACTAAAGCGGTCTTCATCATAACATCATCTAGGAAAGGTGTGGAGGCCAGCTGCTTCGGCCTGAGGTGGAGAACGCTCAGATCTGTACAGTGGTGAATACTGCTATATACACTCATCATCAAAAGAACAGTTGCACCTAGAAGGAAGTGTCAGACTGCAGTGCTATTGGGAAGGAAGATAAAGGTTACAAGGAACAATAAATTATGATAAATTTAGACAGATATGGGCAATACTTATTGAGCTACACATACAGAAGTAGTGTCTTTCAGTATGGCATTGGGCCACCATGTTTGCTAGCGTAGCATGCCATACGTCTCAGAATGTTGTAGAGGTTCCTAATGGTGTCCTGTGATAATCCATCCCATGCAGCTTGAATATTCTCACACAGTTCCTGCAGATTTCGCGGTAGGGGTGGAGGTGGAGTGACACCAGACCTTCTGAACATTTGATGTGTGACAACAAACCGTTCATCTTGGCGCTGACCACGGTGCCTCCACACACGGATTCCTTGATTGTCTCCATCAAGACAACAGCGGGACCCGTCACTGAAGATGACCCGCTGCCATTCTGAGTCACTCCATGACAGTGTGGCACGACAACATTGCAGTCTTTGGCGACGTTGACGTGGTGTTAAGGTCAGTCGTCGTAACGGTCTGCGTGCGTAGTCCTACATTATGCAGCCGTCTGCCATTGGTGCTGGCATTAACAGGATGACTCTTGGAGGGAATCACTGCTTGCTGAATGTCTGCAATTATGTCTGCAGTGCAACATGTTAATATGTGGAGCTTGGAATTATAATTTTAAAGATTTTTCAGAAGTGTCAGGTTGAATGTTGTGGGAGTTTTAGAACCGCTTCGTACATCTTTATGTATTATCACTGCACGGACAAATATCCTTCTTCATGTTCAGGCCTCAAATGCAAAATCAACATTACGAAAACAGTGGATGATTCACTCGCATCTTAAGAAGGCACATCCTTTATCAAGTTTTGACTTGACTTGATTTTGAATTCCCTTTGTTAACACACTCGCCAGCTCATCAGATAAATCTGCTTGTGGGGTTCCAAAGCACAACAGACGATACAAAATGTTCTTTCACACGCTGCCATGATGGCAAGACCCACCGTCCGGCACGTTAGCTCCTTGCAAGAGGGTGTTCTCCACAGCAGGGAGCATAGTGACTGCAAAGAGGTCTACCCTCTCCGGAGACAATGTAGACATTCTCATCTCTCTGAAAAAGGATATAAAGTTCTAAAATTACTGGTTTGTTGTATTTGTTTTTCGTGATAATGTGGACAATGGCTAGTTTTCATTCCGAAGGAAGAAGGTTATTATTATGACTCATATTGCACTTTCATTTACTACCCTGTTTCCAAAGAACATCCCAGAGAGGCTGTATCTTTCAGAAGTAAAGATGGGGAGAGGTTCACCACTCTGCAAAAGACTGCACAGGCAAACAGTGCAGTAATTTAAGAATAATTCAACATTCTTAATGTAAAACACTAAAGAACCTGGCAATTATCATCATCTACGGTACATAATATCAAATAAAAGATTCAGAGAATCCAGAGAAATCTGTATATGTGAGGAACAGGTCTGAAAACCAATACCGGATTGTTGTGATCTTCAGGCCCTGAGGCTGCACTGCATTAAAAACAGACATGACTCTGTAGTGGAAATCACCCCATTAAAACTAAAAGAGTCCAGGTGCTAAACTGGCCTGCCTGCAGTCCAGACCTGCTGTGGATTGAAAACATTTGGCACATTGTGAAAGGAAAAATATGAGGAAGGAGATTCTGAACTGTTGAGCAGCTGAAATCCTATATCAGGCAAGGATGGGAAACATTTCACTCTCATAACTACAGTAATCGGTTTCCTCAGTTCCCAAACCCGCACGCAGTGTTAAAAGAAGAGGTGATGAGCACACTGGTAAACATGTCCCAACTTTTTTTCCCACATGTTGCTGGCATCAAATTCACAATATACTTCATACCATATTTCATACATTCATACCAAGTTCTCAGGTTCAACATTTGATATTTTGTCTTTGTACTATGTTTAATTTAATATAGGTCTGATTTGAGCATATAAGTCTGATTTGAGCATCCAGACTGAGATGCATCTGCAACAGTCTTCGCATTTCGTGTGTTTTTCTTTATTACTGTCCAGATCATCCAAAATCATTCTGGATACAATCTGGATTAGCCAAAAATTGGACTTTGGCTGTCTGAACAAATCAAATCACATTTATTGTCACGTCACATTTACACAGGTTTGCGTACTACTTAGGTGCGTAGTCCTTTGCAGTACTTAAATACACAAAATATACACAAAATATACACATTAGACAATCAATATACACAATACAGAATACCGGAATAGCACTGTTTATCTAAATACACAGTTTTATAAAACAGTAATATATTAAGTTATGAATAGAAGTTATGATATATACAGAGGTACACATTCCCGTATATGCAATTTGGGGAGTCAGAGGTAGACAAAAAAAGATGCAGGGTTTATACAAGGGATAGAATAAGATATATATAGTGTAAAGTGCCGACTGATGTGAGAGTGAAGGTGTGGACTGTCCATGGAGATCATGATGATGATGATGATGATGATATAGGTGAGACGTGTAGTGACAGTCCCATTGATTGATCCACCAGCACTACTGGCTGTTCAGTACCCTGATGCTGTGGGGGAAGAATCTCGGAACCGACTGGTTCCGGACTTTATGCTTCTAAACCTCCTGCTAGGCAGCTGTGAGAACAGACAGTGGGTTGGGTGGGTGAACTCCTTAAGAATCCTCCTGGTCTTCCTCAGGCAGCAGCTGGTGTATAAATCCAAGAGGTTTGGGAGCTGAACCCCTGTGTGGTGCTGAGCTGTCCGCACCACCCTCTGCAGCTTTTGAGCGCTCGATGCAGTTCCCACACCAGGTGGTGAAGGAGCCAGTTAAGATGCTCTCCACAGTCCATGTGTAAACTGTTCCGAGGATGTGAGGGTCCATGCCAAACCTGTTCAACCATTGTGTGGTGTGTTCGGTCCATGTAAGTTCCTCTGTGATGTGAACACCAAGGAACTTGAAGCTGATGACCCTCTCTACATTGGTCATTTGTAGGTGGTTTACAAAGCAATTCCAATCAGATTTTTCCTAGTCTAGAGGCTCTGGTTGCTCAAATCGGATTTCAGAATGTCTTTTGTGTCATTCGCGAGACATGACAAAACAACAATGATGTCAAATCCAGAGGAATGAAAGTCCTGGGACTTGCTACCTACTTACTGACCCATACAACAGCAACATATGCAGATACCTTGGTGATGTCAGTAAATACAAATCCAGTCTGATCACTAACAAACAACAGTGTGGACTGTCGCCTCCAAATATCTGACCTCAGGGACAAATCCCAAGTTCCTGCAGTCTCAACACAGCCTTATAGACCACCAGTGTAAGAAAACAAACCAAAGGCAGTGTGCCTCACGTGTTAGGAGACCTAGCTAAAGAACACAGTTTCTGTAGCGTTAATGAGCTGCTAAATAGCTGTTTTGTCTTGCTGGCCCTCGGGCCACAGCAAACCTCACATTTAGGCGCCTCACGACAAAAAAAAAAGTTTGGGCACCTGTTTTTAGAAGCTCACGGATCTGCTCGCTGCAGCGCCTCTACCGGCCAAACGCGGTACTGTCAGTAATAGTCGGTAGGAGTCTGTCCGCTTCAGCTGGACATGAATGAATGGAGAGAGAGTGTATACACTTGGCTGAAAGTGGGCAGAAGGACACCGACAGAGGGGAAAACGGTGCCGGGAGGTCTAACGTCGCGGTTTATCCCTGAACTCAAATGAACCGAAAGCGGAGAGGGAATATTAAAGGAGACAGAGCCATGCTGGAGTGAGGGAAAACCAACGGTATCCCTTCGAGGCTGAGAAAGAGCAAGAGAGAGAGAAAGCAGACCGGAGGACTGCTGGTCGGTAAGAACGGGCTACTTTCAGCCAGCTCACTGCAACAGGTTAGAGAGAGCTGGTGTCTCTGGAGCACCCAGTCTAGTATATGGTGTAGGTTTGTTTAGGTAACTTTCTAACAGAGTCCTGAAAGCGCTGGAAGTAGGAGAGCCGGGCAGCAGAGGCAGCAGCAGGGATGAATGTGGCAGGAGGAGGCTAGTAGGTAAGGTAGCTAGCGTACCTCAGAGGTACGACACATTAAAACTTACTAGGAGAATTTTACTAGCTCAGTTGCAGAAGGCTGGTTGAAACTACCAAGCAGTGTTTTTTTAAAAGACGTTTTCGTTGTGTATAGCTTCAGTTTATTTGTGTACTGTTCCTAACCTAAAACTCCTCCGCACATAATAATATGTTGACAACAACAACCACAACAACCTGTGGAGGATCTCAGAGAGCGCATCAAATGTTAGCACCGAGAGCTAAAGTTAGCTAACATCAACAAGAAGTTGAGCCGAGGCTTTAAAAGGGGGACTTACAGCAGCGGTGTCGAAGGGCACGTATGGCTGTAGGGCTCAGTTCAACAGGCAGACACACTGTTTATGTCGATACGTGGTTATGGACTGAAACAGGGGTCGTCTTAAGTTCGCTTCTTTTCTGCTGAGCTTTCAGGCAGCGCAGTTGGTTGGATCTCTGGCCGCCTCACTGGGAGTAAATGCAGCCCGCGCGCTAGATGGTTCCCAACAAGTGGACTATGAATCCAGTTCTCCACAAGTCCCCTCCAAAGAGCTGGCTCGGGATCCGGCTCCGTCTCAGTAAGATGTTTCATTCCTTTCCTTGCTGAACTAAACTAATTTCGGACCTCGTTTTGCTCTGTAATGCTCACTGACGTTCCTCAAATTGGTTTATGTGCACTCCTAATTAGTTTTGCTGCAGAGCTGGAACTCGCAGACTGAACAATGCTTAAAGGGGAACTCCACCGACTTTTCGAAATGCCTGCCTAATGCAGCGGCTGAGATGGAAACAGAGCAGCTCAGAGTAGTTTGACGTGAAATGGTTCAGTTATAGAGAAATTTGCCTACTCTACATTTCTTTACAGTGGTGGTGATGGGAACCAGATGTCCTGATGTCTACAACACAAATATAGCCAATTTATTCAGTATCCAAAACCGCCAGTGAACCTACATACATCTTCTAACGGTTTTGTGTTCAATATTTTAATAAAAAAAAAAAAGAAAAAAATATATATATGATGGTAAAAAGGTGGGTGAAAATAGTTCTCCTGGGTGCACCCTTCCTGTATCCCTCCACTATAATTGATGAATTTACATTTTAGGTCGAAACCTTATTTTAAAATGTTCATAAAACTATTTCTATAGACTTCAGGCTGAGCATTCATAACAATTTCATGTAATAGCATCCTGGGAGGGAGCTTTTACAGGCATCAGACGTCTGGTTCCACTCACCACTACTGTGAACAGTTCTCCTAAGCTCCTCTAGAGCCATGCATTTTGCACTGTAAGTAGCCTGTAGTGTAGTAGTTTGTAGTACCTGTTCTTTGGGTATAAGCTAACTGTTTTGGGCTCACTTAAATGAATTACACAATCGACAGTGAATCACAGAGACAGACCCAGAGTACAGAATGAGTAAGCCTTATGGCTGGCTGAAAGGGCTGGTTTGTCATCTTAGTTCGCAAGTGGGAAAAACTACAGCTAACTGTATTTAATGTAAGGCTGGTAATTGACAGCAGCTTACTGATATTCTGATGATGCTGTTGTTATGATTCATGCATCGCAATACATGCGTCACAGTACAGTATACACCACAGCACAGTGCAATGTTCATATTGTCACTGTCCAAAGAAAAACATTTATCTCCATTGTTTTTCAATTTTGACTTTTCTCCATCATTCAAGCACCTCAGATGACCTTTACATTGTGTGGCGATTTCGTTAAGAACGGACCTACAGAAATACCCCCAAATTGTTTGGATAAAAAACCCTTTACATTAACTTACATTCAAAGTAATGAACATTTTTGTCTAATGGCTAGTTTTTATTTGGGCAGCGACGATATACATCACAGTATGATGTACATTAGAGTTGGATGATTTTGGAATAATAAAGTATCACCATCCATAAAGAAATTTTCACAATACACAATGAATAATATATACCGTTTCACATACTGAACTGCACTGAATCAAATTAAACAGGACTAATTATGGCCTCTTTGTAATGAAACATGCACTTTATCAGTGTTGCTTGAGAACCGATGATATGCACAGAAGTGCATATTATGTATCACAATAATAAAAATGATCACAATAACGATAAAATATTGTCAGTGTCCCAGTCCTAATATGCACCAGAACACTTTCATCACAGTAAGATATCACTGCTATCTTGTATATCCATATGTTTCATATTTTTGACAAACTTTGAAAGTACCTGTTGCCCTTGACATTGGGTGTAAATTTCATGATGAATTGACCAGAAGAAGTGCTTCACAATTGTTTGGTAAAATGTTTGGTTCCATTGACTTAGATTAAAAGTAAAGTATGTAAAGTTATTTCCTTCTGCTGTAAAGTTACCGTTTTGGAGATACAATGTTTTGTTCCTACAGCAGTGATACACATTGTGATACTGGCATTACAGATATGGTACGATGTGTGTCTTGACAAAAGTGTGACAGCTTGATGGATATTATGATAATCCTTATGTCTCAAGATGCAAGTGTCATGACATGTATCAAAAACCAAGTGTCTCAATAAGATATATATTGCATTAGGATGTGGAACAGAATTGCACATAACTGATATTTTGTTTTCCAGTTTTGTAAAGATGAATGGTAGTAAAGCAGCGACAGTAATGAATAATTAATAAAAATGAATTTAAAAACTGCAATAAAGCGTGCATGACAAATGACTTTATATGTGAAATGTTTTGTGTAGATTTTATAGAGGACATTTTTTATGTTAACAAGTAAAGAAATTAAAGACAGAAGTATCAGGAGTACGCATGAATGACTAATATAATAACAAAACATATTAGTTCTCCATAATGTGGATGCGGGTAGGTACAGCACCAATTTCTACGCTGTGTACCTGTTTTGTTGGATGTACTGGAATCAGCAGGCATACATCCAGATTACAGGATATTGACATTGGCCCACAACTTTTTATATATATATCTGTGCATCCTTTTTTTAAATTGATGCATTTGAAATAAAATTGACATTTTTACAATACAGTCTGAACAGTTACTAATGGTAGAAGGGTCTAGCTTTAGATTTTATATTCTGTCTATCTGCAGTAGGCAAAAAGGAAACTACAGATTCTAAGCTGCCAACACTGGTGATTGGTTTAATATCAGAGCACATGTTAGATTTGTATTAAAGCACAGTGAAGTTATTCCACGTCTTT
The DNA here is from genome assembly GCA_034552555.1 of Semaprochilodus insignis. Lineage (NCBI taxonomy): Eukaryota > Metazoa > Chordata > Actinopteri > Characiformes > Prochilodontidae > Semaprochilodus > Semaprochilodus insignis. The sequence goes on along the minus strand of CM067492.1, from coordinate 5,663,103 downwards.
AATAATCAACACCCTTAATTGAGCTCTGTCTATGAAAGGTCCCTTTAAGTATGCGGCCTCATGCTGGTCATGAGACACAGCCCTTGGAAATGTTAGAAGAAGAGCTGGAGTTATTTTTTACAAAGTCTTGTTTTTCCAAGGAAGAAAATGTCTCTGTCAAACTCACGGCTTTAAAAGGAGGACAAGGGGCAGGTTCTTCCAGGATAAAGTCTAGTTCAGAGCTAAATTACTTAATGGCGAATCCCCTTCCCCTTTGAAAATCCCATGTAGTCCGGCTCTAAGCTTAATCTGTCTCTTTCAGTGTCCTGTTTCACCTCAGTCTGCTTTTTACAGATAGGAGAGTGACGGGTAGCTGGTGTTCATGTAACGTTTTCTACTGTTGGAAAGGCAGAATAGCAAGCTTTGCTTTTGTTAAGTGTTAAGCAAGCAGACTTCTCCTCCACACAATGATAACTTGCAACAACTGTGATACGATTAGCCTGCTAGGCTGCAACACTGTCTGCTGAGCCCGCCGTACAGGTTTATATTTAGCAACACCAAACTAAAGCACTTGCATGGGCTGGTAATTCATGGGGGGTTAAAGCTTGGCCTTACTGTTCCAAGCCACCGGGTCTCAAAGTCCTCCCTGAAAATACAAAGCTAGCTTGCAAAGCTGCTGGCGTGGAGGATATGACTTACCACATTTGGCTTGCTTGCATTTAAATATATAGTATATTGTCAGCGTCATCAGAAAACTTCATATTCTGAAATAGAATGAGAGAAGGAGAAGTACCAATGTTAGAAATTACACTTGAACAGTTTGCTTTTCATAATGTTTGTTTGTCCCATTGCTCACACAGAGTAGGGAGGCGGCTGGTGCTTTCTAATATTGCATGTATCTGATGATGTTTTGGTTATTTTTATTGTTGTAATTATTATTTATGTTTGTTTCTTTGTTTATTTTTATTTATTTATTTATTTTTTACCACCATCCACTGTTCAGACTCACCAGCTTATGAATGGACCTTCAGAAAGAGCCCAAAATGACTTGGAATCTTGTTTTATTAGCGTTCATTAAACTTAAGCACATCTTTCTATTTCCTTCGAGGTTCTATGGGCAAGAACTTCAGTCACAGTATAATTAAGATTACTGATGGTTTCATTACTTATCACAGTACTGTACAGTATATTCAACCATTTTGGAGGCTAAAATAAACCTTTTTTGTAGATTAAGAACAGTATATTATTCTGGAGGTCCCATCACTTTTATTAAGAACTACATTTAAGAACTTTACTAAGTTACTCTAAAATATTTTTATTGGGTGAAAGAAGTAAAGTGAAGTAAAAACAAAAATGAATAGTATATAGATAGGTGACAGTTTTGCTTTCTAACCCTAACCTTATAAAGGCAGGTGTATGTAAAGCCCACAGCGGATTCTCTAAACGTTGTACGTTAAAAAAAAGTCATTTGGCTTGTATGCGCATCTCTTACACTTGAGTACACTCTTACACAGCTGGAGTTTATTAAATATCACGATTAATATCAAATATCACAATCGCCATTCACACTCAGTTTTGGCTGAGAAGCTGTGGAGGCTCTCGACTCGTAGGCTAAGACCAGAGGTAGTGCAGACGGGAAGCTGGCAGGTTTCCATGCTAGGCTAATAGCTAACAGCGTACTCCAAGAGACTGGCTTTTCCTTCCACCCTCTTCTAACTTTCTCATTAACTCATTACAGTCTGATATCTGCTTCTTTCACAGGAACTTGACTCCCTTACCTCAGGGTGCCACTCACTACATGACAGATGAGGGAATCAGGGTGCTTTGCACTGTGTGTATGTCTGGCTATCTGTATTTATTAGCATATCTATATAATGGGAACACCATAGTTCTTTTTAGATGCTGTATCAAAAAATGCCATTCGTTATCACATTTAAATACATAACTAGCAAGTGTCATCAGTATCCGTGATCAAATAAGCATGTTTGTTCCAATCTAGACTGGAGATTGGCCATGTATGTTACATCCTATTAATATTATTAACATTAGCAGCTTCTCAATTAAGTCTGTAGTATATTACAGTGAATGTACTTACTTTTGGTTTAGTTTTGCACCGACTTTCATTTGTTCTTATAATAGCCCGTATCATGGAAATGGAATTTTCTCAATTGTTTTCTCATTTGTAAAAGTTTGGACACCACCAGTTAAATAGCACGTTTTGTTGAACTTCTATGTGGAATTAGGTACACAGAAAACGCACTTATGCAAATGTACTGTAAATTTATAATAAATAAAAAAATGTCATGTTCTACCTAAAGAACAGGCTTTCCACAAAGCAGGATTTTTCAGTTAGCCAAAGTTAAGCCAGTTGGATAGTAAACGTGCTGAGGGGCTTCCTATTTGACAGTCCTCATCTTTAGGCTGTGGATGCCCGGTTAACTGAGAAATCCTGCCCTGTCGAAAAGCCCCCAGAGCTCATTTACATGAGGCACAGTAACAAAAACAACCTGTTTATGTTTAAAGAGATTCAGAGAGTTTGGAATATTGGCACATGGATAAAAATGAATTCTGTCTGTTTTTGGTACATGAAATCACACAAATCACGTAAGTGAACCTTATAAAGAACAGAACATTGGCCTTTTGCAAGAAGGAACTAGGTAAACGTGGCATTCAGGCATCTGTATTGACCTCAGAATATCGGCATTTTTATCGATACTGTAATATGGTGTGCCTTTGTTGCCTTGTTGTGCACAAGCCTCTGTGCTCTTGATCTTTTCCATGCCTTCCTTTTGAGGCTAAATCTTGGAACAGTTGGCTCGTCTTTCAGTAATCCCTCCACCCAAACAATCTTCAAATCCTTTTGCTGAGGAAATAATCTTGTTATCTGCCATGTCAGTGGGTATTAATTAGGCACCCTGATGAGTTTCTCTCTTCAGCCTGTCTAGTACAGTAGCACCGTGCTTTCCTGAAGAGTCACGTGACCCTGCTACTCATGAATAAAACATCCTTCAGCTGCGTAGGAACTTGAGCGTGTGTTGGTATGAGGCTTGACTTATTCAGTGCATCATGCAGACGGTCTGATGGAAAGCAGGTGGTGTTCTAGCAATATGTTAAAGAGCTCAATCACTAGCAAAGCTTGTTTTATAGAACCTGCGTGAGTGTTGGAGTATTTTCCAGTATTGGAAAGCTACCCAGTGCTTGTGCTCTGATCTGTGGTTTGGCAAGCACATGGTAAAATTAGTTGGTTATGGTAAATAGCTTAAGTGTAACTGACTGAGGCCTATGATGGGTAGATTGCGTGGTTACTCCATGTCTGTGCTGTTAAAATCAAAACCCCACAAACATAAGAGGCAAAGACGGATGAAGTCAATGTCATGAACACGCATACACAGCTGTAGGCCATTGGACTGTCTATCTCTCCTCTCTTTCCCGTCATCTTTCCCCTCATCACTCTTTCCACATGTCGCGGACGGCCAGCTTTTAGATTGTTCTGTAAGTGTATTCTTCCGTCTTCGGGTCCTGCCCCTTGTTAAAGTGGCTGTGGAGCTATTAGTCTCATTTGAGTGAGGGAGATTATTGTTTTGGAAGCAGCGAACTTGTATCCACAGTCTCTCTGCTATGACAGATGGTGCGCTGCTGTTGTGGCCTGGGGGGGGGCTATTCAAGTTCCTTCAGCCAGGTCCCAGCTGTAATGTGGAATGATATATAGGCTAGTATTTAGCCAAAACCATGCCTTCTTGAAGGGGCTAGACCGGGGAAGCCATTTGGAGCTTTTGGCAGGCGCCATCGAGAAGCTAAACTAGCCTGTATTAAATCATTTTAACAGACTAAGCAGGTTTGCATGCATGTGATCTTCCTTCGTTGTTCACTGTCTCTATTCGTAGACATGTCAAACATACTGCTTTGCAGTTAGAGAACAGCTATTGTGCTTCGTTTGAAAGTGTGAATTGGTTACCTTTGTTTTACCTGTATGGAAGTGAATAGCATTGCGATGGCACAAACAGCCTCGAAGACATGTCAAACATGAACTTGAACAACTTCAGTGGTGATTAGAATCTCAACAGAAGAGTCCTACTTGCAGCCCCATCTTTGGTATTCATGCATGTATTCTGTTAGACTGGTCGTGAGGAAAAGTGTGCTTCCACATGCTCTTATGCTGCTTGCTATGCGCATTGTGACTCTAGAAAAAGCTGGTAGTTAAAGCAAAAGCGTGAGACCTGTTGAAAGTGTAAATTAGATTTGGGAACAAGTTGGTGGGCGAGATGAGGAGAGTTCTGTAGGACGGCTTGGAGGAGAGCTTGACTGAAAAGGGTTGTATTAAAGTGAAGAAGCTGCTGGGGGGTGTGTAGACTACATAAAGAAGAAAGCTGTTTGTTGCAAATGGTCGCATGGTCAATAGAATAGAATAGAATAGAGTTAAATGGTTCAGTGTTTCAAAACTCCATTTTTTTCTCATCCTGTATACATCTGTATCCACCCCATGTGTACAACTGTTTGAGCTCCCGATGGTCCCAGTGTGCTTTGGTTGGTCAGCTCAACCTCTCTGTTCTGTTGTTGGCATCCTGCTACAAGTTCTGCCCACATACAGCCGTGGCTATTCTTTTAATGGCATTAGTTCTGCTGTATCAGTTTGAGCCAGAGTTCCATCCTGAAAGTCAAATAGAAGATGGTAGACCCGATCCAGCTAGGTTAGACTGATGCTGGACATTTCAAATGAGTATGTATGTGTGATTGTATGTATTTATTTATTTATTTATCTCTCTGTGTTGTGTAAGGGTGTGCCAGACTTGACAGTAGGTGGATGATGTCACCTTGTAGCAAAAATAATGGCTGGAATTCCAAAGAGGTGTTTCAGGCAGTTGAGAAGAGAGGTTTCTGCGGAAGAGAGTTTCCCCCTCTGGCATATACTTTGGGCTTTATGACTTTGCGGACCGTTTACATGTACAAAAAGCTATAACACACTAAAGCAAAGAAGAGTGAGTGAGTGAGTGAGTGAGTGAGTGAGTGAGTGAGTGAGTGAGTGAGTGAGTGAGTGAGTGAGGATCAGGATTCTTTATAAAGGAATGATCGTCATGAAAAAAAATAAAGGGATATCCACTCGAACGCTCCTCACTTCAGGAACATTCATCACGCCTCTGGTAGAATGGCCCACACCCTCTCAGACTGCACTTCTCTGCCACGCTATGCTGAATAGATGATGAAAGGAGCCATTACTCAGAGGTCGTGCCGTGACACCTTCTCCAGACTGCTGTTCTAGCCCTCCTTTAGCTCAGACTGGAGTCCACACCCAACTTATGACTGTTTAGGAACAGCGCAGGTCTCCCATAATGGGCATGTCTTTGCAGGACGACCTGTCTAATATCAGCTGACGTCCACAAAGAGAAAATCTGTCTGCTGCCAGACAGGTAATTTCTTCCACAGGGTTACCAATTAAAGGATCCCAGTACCTGAAAAGAAAGAGAAATCCGCAACGGTTGTGTTATCTCACAGCTTGCATGAACAACTTCATTTGGTTGTAACACAATCTTCTGGTGTTTGTTTAATTTAATGGTGGTTTGATAGAATTGCAAATTGAGTGGATGAACTGATTTAATCATGTAAGGCAACTTTATCAAAATCACAGTGGATGACTTGAATTGCTTTGTCTTGAATTGCTTTAACGGAGATTGCCATGGATCACATCTGGATCACATTGGCTCGGATGGGATCCAAGTTGTGCCATTTGATGTCTGTAGTTAGGAAAACTGACTGCATTGCCATGAATCATTGTTCCTTCTGGACTCAGCAATTCAATTCAGTCCTGCATCTTAATAATCACCTAGCTAGTTTGCAGTTGCTCATGATGTCTTCTAAGCTGGAAAGCTTTGCCTTTTTAAATTGCCAATAGGGCTGCATAATACATTGCATTATCACTTGTTACTCATTATTTGCTTTTGCAATTCTGGTATTTTAAAAGGCTAAATTGTGCAAAATTAGCTGTTTAACAAGTCTCATTAGCATTGTATGCTGTGAACATCTTGACCAGTCTAAGATGTATCGTCAGACCTTTTATTAATCAGGGAATTTACATCATCCAAAATTGGTAAACGTCGGTCAATATAATGCAGGCCATTCCTTAACCTTGATATGATAATCACAATATACACTCACTGTGCACTTTATTAGGTACACCTACATTATAGCTCCATTTACTTCCCAGCTCCACTTTCCATACAGATGCACTTTGTAATTCTACAGTTACAGACTGTAGCCCATCTGTTTACTTTGTTAGACCTATTTTACCCTGTTCTTCAGAGAGCAAGGACCCTTACAGGACCACCACAGAGCACATATATGGGTGGTGGATCGTTCTCAGCACTACAGTGACGCTGACGTGGTGGTGGCGTGTTACTGTGTGTTGCCCTGGTATGAATGGCTCACACATTTTTCCCACTTCAATGTAAAATTCCATTTCCCTTTTATATTGCGCTGAAATGTTCTTTCTTTGTACTGTAAAGTGGCTGGTTTAGAGAAGAATTATTGTCAGTTAATTCTGTTTGCATTGATTTACCAGACTTTTTAGAGACTGAGCCGCTGTGTTACAGTTAACTACTACAGTTAAGCTATGTGGTCAGTTTACATTTCTGCCACTATTGGCTTATTCTGCTGTTAGAAATAATAGATGCTGGAAAGGAAGTTTACATCTTCATATGTATCAGAGATTCGAGTACAGGTTGTTCGCATGAAGAATATCGAATTTCTGCTCAAGTACTTTTAAAATTATTAAGAGAAAACCACAACGTGTTAGGTCATGCTCTCCCCTACTGCTGGCTCAATGCAAAGGACTAACAAAGCGTAATTCTGATTATTCTAAAATGGGTTGATTGCAGTGGTCTCCATACAGACTAATACCATACAGTAAAAGGCTTGAAAGACCTCGCAATTGTAGGTGACTGAAGTGGATGAAACAATAGTTCCCAAAATTAGGTCTTTAGTTCTCATAGGTGTGGGTTGTGAATGGTCAAGGATACTAATTGGCATGCATCCTTCATCCAAAAATAGCCCCATCCTGGTCTGTACTGAGTCCATCTTTCTGCACTTTCACAACATGTGCTTCCATTGCGACCCTTACACACTCACTAGGGCGGCAAAAGAATAAATGTTTTGATATTTGGAATAATTGACTAATAAGCGATTAAGCAGCTCAAATGTGGCTTAAAAGTTTAAAGAACTGTAGCAGTATAGTATATGCCAATGTTCTGATAACCTGAGGTACTGTTCAAACAAGAGGTAACCACCATGAAAAAAAAACATGTGGTGCTTTGTTTAAGCCTGCCCAAACGTTTAGAGCTACAGTAAGTAAAAAGCAATATCTAAAGACGGGTGTTGCTGCAGTCTGAGAATTATTCAGCCTCATGAATAGAATCCCTCTTAAGAGCGCATGTTTGCAAATCGGATGCTGTCTTAGGCACATCTGATGTAACTTATCAAGGGCTTTGTTAGTTGCATCAAAACTCCATGTCTTGAATTTGAAGAAGCCACTTTTTATATTAGTTGTGTTGAGCTGTTTAAATTGTTCTTGTTTGATTGGTTTATTGCAAACAGCTGCAAAAAAGCCTGTAATTTTTGCTAATATGCCTAATTTGAATGATTAGAACTGTAGGACTTTAGCACTTATTGAGGAAAATCTGAGATGTTAAAACGTTACACCAATAAACTTTACATTGCCAACATGTGTCCTAATGATTAGTTTGGTTTGTTGAAACACAGGGATGAAAGTAAAGCTACTTCAGAATCAATACCAGCATGTTTGATTTTCCAGTGGTCAAAGGTAGCGTTGTGCTTCCATGGAAAACTGAGTCAGATTTAGCTTTCAGGTGGTAACTTTACAGCAGAAGGCAGAAATGTTTTACTCTTAATGTAAGTTCAATGCAAGGTTTTACTCCAGACCATTTTAGAGCGTTTCCATTCATCCATTCATCATGAAATTTTCAGACTATATAAATGGCCACTGCTCAGACAAAAAATAAAAAATCTTTAGTTTAAGAACAATTTCCACATGTAAAAAAAAAAACAGTTGTTTTTAACTTTTAGCTGTTATTGTTCTTTGTCTTTTGTTGTCTGCTTATGAAGTTTAGAGTGAGTTGCTGTCCTATTCAGATTAAGCCGTTAACTCATTCTGGGTTGTATATGACAAAATGGTAAAGAATAGTGGAAATATTTGCTGACAATTTTTTATTGATCTATAAGATCGAACAATCTCAGCTCCGACATTCACCATTTCCAAGTTCACCCATTTACACATCCTTGCTTACTCTTCTTCTACAGCACAGAGTGCCTTCTACAGAATACTGCTTTAACTACTTTAACTTTACCCCACTTTAATCAGCTTTGGAACTTTGGAAACTTGAAATTGATCTCTGACTTGTTGTCTTTGTAGGCACCTGATTGTCTGGTGCTCAGTCGTAGGCCTCTGTCAAAAGAGCAGTATTACTGAGATGGGAACATGATAGAGATTTCAAGAAATGGGCTACAGTGCCAAAACTCATAAGCAGTTCCAGGCTGACAGATGTTGAGACATAGACTCTTGTTGCCTTCCAAACTGACAATAAAAACCCACTTGTCTGTGTATATGTTGAGTTGGAGAGAAAGCCTTGCAGGAACTGCCACTGCAAATATTCTGACAAACATGTTTGACTCTGACCTGATCTTCAGTTCTGTACTCCTGAGGGAAACCTCCAGAACTTTTGCTTCCTCTCAGAAGAGAATGGAAATTGACCGCTCTATTGGGCCTACGTCTGGAGCCTCACGAACGGCCTCTTCATTTAAAGTAAGCTGTATGCACAAAGCTGCTTCAGATTACTACCACATGTCTGCGAAAGACCAGCTCCAAGCAGCAAACCGGCTCCTGTTCTACCCTCTAATTTCTTATCCCAAAATTGGACATCTGAGTTGCCGTGTGACGCTGTCCCTCCCTTCTTAGACTAGCACAGCATGTTCTCACAGCGATTCTTCCCCCACTCCAGCAGCAGGATAACAATGAATCAGTCTCAGCAGTGAAGAATACTCTATGCAGAGGCGTCTTGAGCTACAGGACAGCTTTGCTCTGGTGTCTTTGCAACATTAGGAACATGCCTTGTGTGAAAGTAGAGCCTTGAGTAAAACAACGCTATCTCGGAGAGAAGTGGATGTGATGTCATTCTTATTGTACCCCCTCCTTCAAAAGGTGTTTTGCTTGTGGGGCAGCCAGTTCGTCTTATCAGTGTACTGTTCTGGTCCCTTTGTCCCTCTGCAAAAACAGCTGAATGCATTAGCGCGCTCGCAATGAATTCATACGGCATAAATCCATCACCAAGCGGAGTCGTATGAATGCAGAAAAATGTCAGGCTTTTACAGTTTGTGCAAATCATAGAGAAAGTTCAGTGCCTGCGTAGGAGGGGGGGTACAAGAGTTCTTTGTGTCACCTATATTGAAAGCCTTTGGCTCAGACTGTCTGTCCCAGCATGCATTTTGTCTTGTTGTGAATACAACATTTGTCTGGAAGCGTAGGTTCGAATGCCTTCTGTTGGGCAGCTCCCCCTCTGCTTTGGTGCTCTACACAGGCTATGACACCCATCAAACCTCACTGTAGCCAGTGTTAACTTTGAGATTCAGCAATCATGCTGTACTTCCAAGACGAGGCTCAAGGAAGAGGTGCTGTTAATTTATCGTCAGGGGACTAATGCTAAGTTTTGTTTAATTGATGATGGCTTGGAGTTGATGGCTCGTTTTTTGTCTTTGGCAGCTTGATTTTTATGTGCTCGGTTGGGGCACTTGTACGCGCCTTCAGCTGGAATTGAAAACGGATGTCGTGCGTTCTCTGTTGAAAGTATGAAGTTTGGTCCCTCTGAAATGGATGCCAGGCTTTTTTGGATATGGAAAGCGGTTAGGCTTTTGGCTTGGGTAGTCTCGCTTTTAGAGCTTGCGTGCCAATGGATCTTGTTCAAAGCGAGAGTTTAATTGACAAAGATGAGGTAACTGTGCAGGTGCCTGATTTATGGGGAATTGTTTGCCATTGACTGTTTTTAGTGGCTTGAAGGTATGTTGTTGTTTGGCCCAAAGATGGCCTTTGTGTTGCTAGACACTGAAGGCTCAGTTGCAGCTGTTTGTCCACTGTGTCAAGACCTGGCCAGTTTAGCAGTTGATGAAATTGCAGCAGTTGACGTAAGTTGAAGTAAATAAAGCAACCGTTTTTTTTGGTAGCTTAGTGGAGCATAATGTTCCTTTACTGGAAGAAGCGGGGGGCCTATGAGCTGGAGACACTTCCCCCCTCTCTAATGGAGCTAGGGGCAGAACGCTACTCCTGGTCCTCCTCTTTGGATGTCATCCATGATCTTTATGGTAAGGCTGGTTTTGGTTCTTCCTAAAAGGTTTTGAATATTGTGACTTAAGAGTTGATTGCCTGGATGTGAATGTATATTATGTAAATATACCTACTACTTTGGGAACATGGAAACCTGGGAAATAGGAAATATGAAAACTTTATTCAGTTATGCATATGCTGTTCAGACTTTGTTGTTCTACCATATTCGGTCTGAGTACATGTTTCACATTTAGTTTAGATAATAGTAGGCTACGAATTAGGAATGTTGAGATACATACATACATACATACATACATACATACATACACACACACACACACACACACACACACACACACACACACACACACACACACACGATNACACACACACACACACACACACACACACACACACACACACACACACACACACGATAAGTCAGACTGTATCTCATTTCTGTGAAAGATATTTCCTGGATATCGTTTGAATAAAATTTTCCAGCATTTCACAGTCTACATTTGACTTTGTGTTTTTGTGTATAACAAATTTGGGGACATTGTTTATTGCCGTATTCACAAGAAATGTAAAAAAACACCTTATTCACAATTGTAGCTGTGTTCCAATTACTGGATGAATATAAACATTGAAGTTCTGGTTATCTGTTGTACAAAATCACAATGTCTGCTTGACATTATATTGGTACAAACCCTAAAGTACTATGCAATTATTTTGGCTAACATAATGGTAAAGTCCAAGACAATCTAACTAAATTATAAACCTGTAATATTCAGGGTTTAACCTTTAAAGTTGTGGTGCTCTCCTGTTGAAATGAGCATTTTTCCTGTGTAAAGCACAACATCTAAAAGACAATATATTTTGCTCATAAGTATGTGTGGTTTTTTCAGAGTAAATGGTGCTTTCACAGATGAGTAAGTTAACTCTGCCATAGAATACACCTCCATAGCATGATACTACCAGGCTTTTGAACTAAAAACCAGTCTGGTCCTCCTTTGGTCCACAGAAAAGACATGTGCTATTGTGAAACAGTTAGACCAGAATACATGTTTCCACTGTGCATTAGTCCATTGTCACTGATGGTGTTAAACAGCAGTTTGTTAAAGTATTCCTGAGCTCGGGTGGTTATATCCGTCACGGGTGCATGCTTGTATTTAATGCGGTGCGATTGGAGAAATCGAAGGTCATGGGCATTGAGTTCCTTGTGAATATTTGTTGAGAAACTTCGTTCTTAAACTATTTTTTATTTTTATTGTTTTAGACAAAGTGGAAAGTCTCGACCCATCTTTGCTTATAAAGTACTTGGATTTTCCTGAATGTTCTGTTTATACCCAAGCATGACATTACACCATTACATTGCATCACCTCTTTTAAAAGGTTTTCTGGAAATGTAACAACATTGCTACTCTTAAACTGCCCTAACAAGCATCACTTTTAGAATTAGCATATTTTTTTTCTTAAAAAAAAAAAAAAAAAAAAAAAAAACCTTGAACAATTGGATTAACAGATCTCTGCTTTCTGGTTTTATTTGCACTATTCCAGCTTTTTTGGAATTTGGTTTGAAATGTCAGGCCATTTTTTTGTATTAACTGAGTATATTTAAGTATAAACTCCACCTACTGAGTAAGTGTGAACTCTACAGTACATTGTAAAGTACAAGATAAAGTTATGGTGTAAAATATTTACAATAGATGAATGGAGTACAAGGGGCCGAATATAGCATATACTTAACATTGCAGGTACCTGTTTATTATCTAGACACGAAACTGGATTTGGGCTGTAAAAAGTAAGCAGTGATTATTACTATAGTTTTCTAGTTTTAAAGGGAAAACCATGTTTGCACTTTTGTTGTCATTTTACGCCATGTAACTTAATGATACTGGGAAGAGTTTCAGATTCACTTGTCTACTTAAGCGTGTGACATTACATTAAAATTTCGTAGTAGTTTAGTCAACCTGTCCTGGAATTTACCCATAATATTGATGCAGAATACTCGCAGGATACTGCATCAATATTATAGAACTAGATCAATCAATAGATCAATAAGTAGAACTTACAAAACCAGAAACAAGTCATTTGATATTTTCCCATATTACACGCAGCATAAATATAATAACACACCAGATTTTTCTATGCAACATCTAACTTCAGGGCCGTAACAAATTTCCACCTTTTTTTATTAGGTGGAAACTAGCTAAGTCTCATCCTTAGTGCCACGTAGCCTCAAATGTTATCCAAATCGAAAAATAAAAATTTCATCTGGATTAGCAGCTGGTCGCTTCGTTGTGCCTCGCCGTCGATGTGCCGGTTGATTTTCATTATGGAAATCAGATGGAAAGTCTGGTGGTCTTTATTGGGCTGTACAGCCATTCAAGATTTGCGTACTGTAAGTCATCTGGCTCATTTGGTGTGCTCAAAATTCCTCTTTGTACCTTTGGGACACTTCAGCCGGAGAGGAATGCTGCAGCACAGAGACTGTTCTTTGATGTCACATTGTTCGTTCTGTCCGTGATTACGGCTAAGCCACTACTGAAAACAGACCTCAGCCTGTGCTCACTTAGCAAGACCCTGGCTGCTTGCTCCTGCTGCTCCCTTGCACAAAGCACACTCCCTAGAATTCCCAGACTGAAATGACTGTCGGTTGTACTAATGGGAGAACATGACTTGTTCTGCTCCTACAGCGTGTAACGGTGAGAGCAAAAATGCCACAGCCTGAGGCACCTCACATTATGCAATCGTCTTATGAGGCCAGTCTCTTTAAGATTAGCAGACATTCCTGTTACGTAAGGGCAATGTAAAGGTACAGCAAGTAATGTTTTGGCCTTGTGATGACTTGCTCTGGTCACATGGCTTTTAGAGTGGCTCCTGTGTTGACCCTAGGCAATCTTCAGTAGCTCATGGATTTGAGTTTCTCATCACCGTACTTCCATCAATGATACTGTAGGAGTTTTTTTTACAAACCCAGTTCCAACAAGGTCAGGATGGAGAAGGTCATGCCAGACTCCACAGGTCAGTCTGCGTGTGATGTTGCCTTTCTAACAAGTACTGGATCACACTGCTAGCCTTTAGGGAACTGGAGATACAGACCCCAGAATCTCACACATTTGTATCTAACATAGGTGCACCCTATTTGGCCTTCCTGAGACGCTCACCCATGGCAGAGTTCTGGGGAGTCAGATGATTTTAAAGCACTGTAACTCTTTAAACGTTACTGGATTATGTGGTGTTGTGCTTTCTCTCAAACGGTATATTAAATTTTATCAAGTCATCTTCAGTAAAGCAGAGATAAGGACATTCAGTATCTGATCTTAGAGGTACTGTAGTTCGTTTGAGAAATGTTATGATGAAGCAAAACAAGTCCATATAAAGTTAAAAATTATGGAATGGAAGCCAAGCCGATGTTGACTAGTCACTGATGTCATGAGTAAAATCACTGGATGAGCGAATGTTATGCAACAAGCAGCTTGAACAATCTGCGATGGAGTCACATTTCAGTAGAGCATGTCCTTTTCAGCAAACCCTGAATGGGGTTGCTAGTCTTCAAGAAACTGGAGATATGGACAGGGTCCTGACCTGTTGTCTTCTCTGAGGCTTCCATGTTGTTAATGTCATAATCATGTGATCAGCAACTAGACAACATCAAGCTTAAAGTGTCATCAGTGTGCAGAAACCAGTAGACTAGTCTGTACCCCTTGTTCCATGTTCCAAAAATTTGGGACAGTTCCAGTTTAAGACTAGTACTGTGACTCTGAAATGTTAAACATCTTCAAACACATGATGCCATCATGCTGGGCTTAAAAGGAGCACTGACCTCCCTGATCTTTATGAGTAAAGACGGGTCGAATGCATCATCAAATAGCGCAGCTGTTTTTAAGAACAATGGCCCGTATTCACAGAGCTTCTTTGAGAACGCTGATTTAGGATCAGATTCATGCCTTATTTACGTTGATCTTGCTGAGGGTAACAGGTCCTAAATCAGCATTCTAATCTGAGAAGCTTTGTGAATAAGGGCCAATGTTCCTCAACTAACATTTGCCAGAGGATTTTAGGCTCTACGCTGCAGAAATATCATAAGATTCCAAGAAATCTTGAGAAACATCTGTCTGTGAAGAGCAAGGTCGGAAACCACAGATTGACACTGCATTCAAACATAATAAACGCTTCATCACTGCATCCACAAATACAAGTTTAGACTGTACTGTGCAGAAGCCACATGCCAATGTCCAGAAATGCGACTGGGTTCTCTTGGCCTAAGCTCATCTGAAACGGGGTGCATAGAGGAAACGTATGTTGTGGTCTGGCGAGTCCACCTTTTAGATTGTTTATGGAAATAGTGGATGTGGTGTTCTCTGGGCCAAGGAAGTTAAAGACCATCCAGGTTAAAACAGCATAAAGTTCAAAAGCCAGGTTGCACAGCAGACCTGTGAACTCGTGAACTGAATAGTGGCGAAGCATTCCGCTTTCAAAACTGGATCAGTTGATGCTATCAGTGTGTTTATGTGCTGTTGAACGGAATGGCGACGAGAGGTGGGAGTAAGGTAAAAGTATGGTGGAACCAAAATAAAATACAGTTATTATTAGGGCATAAATTCGAAATCCTAATTTTCAAATCGCAGCAGCTGCATTTATTTATTTATTTATTTATTTATTTATTGTTTTTAATGTAGTCCACACCATCAAAAATGTTAGCTTAAGTTTTAAGTGGCTTTTTAATATCAAAATTGCAATTTGAAAGGATGCATTTTTCAATTTGCAAGAGCTGCCGTGTTTTATTTATTTATTTATTTATTTATTTTTTTAAACAGTTTTTATATCAACTATGTTGACCTGGGAAGATTGAAGCTAATGACACGGAGCTTGTGAACCACCTGTAGATGAATTAAACCAATCAGAAACAATCCTTGTACTGTATAAATGAGCACAGCCATAATTAACGGCCAGGCTGGGGTGTTAATTGACTTCGTTCAAGCCTCAAGCCAGAAAAAATAGAAACACTAGTCTTCTTGACCTACAAACGGTCACAGTTTAAATCACAATATCAATATTGGTCAGAATAATCGTAATTAGATATTTCACCCAAGTTGTTCAGCCCTAGTTATTATACCCTTGTACAGTCTGAGGACTGAGGGACAGAGTCTTAGATCCAGTGGTGGACAAAGTGCACAAACCATGTAGTTGAGTTATAGTAGAGATACTCAAGGTAAAATATTACTCCAGTAAAAGTAGAAGTTCCTCCCTTTAGACCTCGACTTGAGTAAAAGTACTAAAATATTTACCTTCAAATGTACTTAAGTATGGAAAGTAAAAGTACCATGATTTATTATGACTCTAAAGTCCTATTATCATTTCTGGAAGAAGACTCTTAATCAACTCGTGTTAGGTGAAGAGACTCTAGTGTCTCTCTCAGTCCACCAGTCTTTAACAGAAGGTCATTAATTAGTCTGACACTGATGTCTATTCAAATGATCATAAGCACAAAACACTGAAGGAGAACAGCTTCCATTAGCTAGAACCAAGCTCTGTCCATCAGGTCAAAACAAGCTCAAAGCAAAGTGACCGCTGTACCCTGATTGGTGGGCTCACTTCACGCATGTTATGTTTTATATGCACATAAGCCAAAAGGAAGGACGGATTTGGCCATAACGTGGTGGAGTAAACAGTAAGATATTTGACTTGTAGTGGAGTTAAAGTAAAAAGTCATCTAAAATAAGATACACAAAACAACTGCTTAAATACAGTAACCAATTACATTCGCTTCCTTACTGTCCACCACTACTAAGATCTGCCTGGCTGTTACGGTCACTCTCTGCTTTACCAGTGTCTCCAGTTTGGGACCTAGGGATGGGATTGTTTCTTGTGTCCTTGTTTACGGATTTTTGTTTCCCACTCCGGTAGGCGTATCTGTGTGTAGAGGGAATGTAACGACGTGAACACTTCTGTGGGGTGAACTAACAACAAGCCTTACTGCCACTGCAGCCAAACAGCAGCTGGGGTGTGTTTGGATGGAACAAAGAGACACTATGCCAGACTGCCTATTTAGCTGAGAGTGCAAGAGCAGCTTTTCATTCTTTTTCCTTTATTTGCCTGAGGTGTCTGTCGTTTCATTGTAATGATTCTTTGCGCCTCCCCTACAACTGTTGGTGAGCTTAATAAGCTTTTAAAGTGTGAGGCACCATTGTTGGGCTACTCTTGACAGCAACCTGACATTTTCCCTTTTGAAAATCTGATTTCCTGTTTCGGTGTAATGGCTATGTGGTTACATCATGGAACGGGGTTGTTTTCTTTCCTCCACTGCCCTGTTTTTCATCAATGTGGAAAGTGGAAGTGTGGAAGGTGAAATATAAATCAAAAATAAGGTAAAATATCTTATTATAGGTGATTTGGGAGCATTTCTGTTGATCCATTCTTCATGGAATGTTCAAGCAAAATTAATTTAAAGTTAAAGGATAATAAAAGGGTAATTTACTGAAAGTGATACATTATAATATACGCTCATCATCAAGCGAATAGTTGCACCCACAAGGAAGTGTCAGACTGCAGTGCTATTGGGAAACAAGATAAAGGTTACCAGGAACAATTAATGATAATACATTTAGACTGATATGAGTAATATTTATTGAGCTACACATACAGAAGTAGTGCCTCTCAGTATGGCGTTGTGCCGCCATGTTTGCTAGCCTAACATGCCAGACGTCTCGGCATGGAGCTGTAGAGGTTCCTAATGGTGTCCTGTGATAATCCATCCCATCCAACTTGAATATTCTCACACAGTTCCTGCAGATTTTGCGGTAGGAGTGGAGGTGGAGTGACACCAGGTTTTCTGGACGTGTGACATGTGTCAACAAACCGTTCACCTGGCTTTGACCACAGTGCCTCCACACACGGATTTGTTAGTCGTCTCCACCAAGACAAAAGCGGGACTCGACACTGAAGATGAGATGAGTCACTCCATGACAGTCTGGCAGGACACCATTGCAGTCTTTGGTGACGTTGACGTGGTGTTAAGGGCAGTGGTCGTAACTGTCTGCGTGCCCATAATCCTGCGTTGTGTAGCCGTTGGCCAATGGTGCTGGCACTAACAGGATGACTCATAGAGGCCATCACTGCCCGTTGAATGTCCACAGTCATGGCTGTTGAGTCAGTCAGGTTCAGCGATAAGGCTGTTCTTCCTTACGTCATATGCGCGGCTGAGCATGAAACTTGAATCATTCACATGTCTCGTGATGTCAAACCTACCCACCAAGTTTCATTCCAGTCGGTTGATTACTTTTTGGTGCAACTATTTGTGCATCTAGTTTGTTTGACAATGTGTGTATGTAAGATACTGTGCGAAGGTTTACAGCACCTGAGGAAATTAGAATTAAAAAGCAATTTGTTTGCTCAGTAATTGTTTATTATTGCAGTAATTATCCAACACTGGTTTAGCAGTTCAATGGTTTGTTATATTACATGGTTGGTGAACTTGTCACTTGTATGTGATAACTGGGCTTGAATAAACTTCACATTAGCTAAGTAGATAGCAAGTGCTTTTTAAAAAATAAGAAATTGTTACTTTTTAAATATTGAAAATGCACAAAAAACTGAATGGAAAAGCCGGACATAAAAAAAAAAGCAATACAATATTATTTATGCTAGTGCGAGGTGGAAAATTTCAAATATCGTCAAAGCCAAAATGCAAAAATGGGGATAGAGATTTTTTTTGCTTTTTGTTTTTTTAAGATGAATGATGAGGTTTTAGTCCATAAGTCAAACCATTGACAACCTTGTTGGCCAGCTTGTGTAACACAATGACAATTCTCTTGTCAGTGGGCACAAGTGGGCATTGAGTGGAAATGAATGGCCTTATAGGTGGTGCAGTTATGGCACATGGCTTTTTGAAGGTTGCTTTCAGTATTCTGAAATGCTGCAAATGACAGTGCGCTCCCAGAAGTGTCTGGTGCATTTGCGTTCCCAGATGCAAGGTGGATGTCAGGGTGCCACTGCTACTGAGGTTTTAGGTGGGCCACTGCTCGTCCTACTCAGTGTCTCCGAGCTGCAAAACAACACAGTCATAAAAAACAGCTGTAAAGATAATTCTACTTAAAGCTATAAGCAATGTAGCTGCTAATCATGGTTGCCTACATCATCTTAATAGGACTGAATTCACCTTTTTTTCCCCTACCAAAATTTCGTAAAAGCGGATATTTCCAAAACGTTTACATGTAAACTCACCTATTGTTACATATGTATATTAGAATTAGTTCTAATGAGAGATGGTGTTTGTTTATTTATTTGTTTATTTGTTTGTTTGTTTGTTTTTTTGCAGGCAATACGGTATTTATTGGCCAAATAAATGTTATTCAGCTGTGTGTACAGCTGCCCTTTGTAAGACCTTTGCACAGTAGTCAATATGTTGCATGTTGTTTCGCTCTGTTGTTGTTACCAGCATAGAACTGTTTTTAATCATTGGATCATATTGATTTCTGTAACTGTTGTAATTTATTGATAAATTGTTTAAAGGTTCCACTGATTGTAGGGCTAAAGCAAGCTGCTACGTGTTTTCTTGGAAAGCAGGGCTTTGGGCATGTAGTCAGTTGTTTGCTTAATATTGCTCACTGCTCTTTTTCCTTTTGCACTCGAGGCATTTATCTGGCCAAGGTGAGGCAGTAGTGAGGTGAATTAGCATCTTGGACTCTGTCCCAGCAGATGAAGGAAACGCCTTGTTCCCTGGCAGACAGCAGGCGTCTGTTGCCTGTCTTTTAAGAGATGCCCCTGACATAACCCTCCAGCTGACTAGGAACAGGCAGGCAGACATCAGAACAAAGCTCAAGGCCTGGAGACAGAATCGTGCCGTTCCTTTCGTGTCGATCTCCCTCAAATGTAAACTAGCCAGGTAAAGTAAAGACAGCCTCTTCCACAGCATTCCACACGTTCCTCTAGAGAAGACGGAAAAAGCAGCATCAAAGCTGCCTATAAAGATGTTCTCCTGGCTTCATGAGACCCACGTGGGTGATGAAAACGTGCTCCTAGATTTGGACAATAGATTAGATGCAGAAAACAGCAGAAGCTTCCCGACAGGTGTACTGCATAAATTTAAGCAATTAATATCATACCTATCCCACCATGCTATGAGGCATGTAGAAAACGCTGGATAGACCCAGCTGACCTTGGTTTTGGGTCAAAAAGGAAAAAGATCTAAGGCCTCTCCTGCACTGCAGGGCTGAATGGTTCTGAGCACAGAGTGTAAATGTTCTAGTGATATGAACACAGTTTGACACAAGGTCCTTAAAAGCTGGGCTCGGCATTGTTTTCTCGACACAGCTAGCTACCCACCCTTGGGCACATAGAACCGTTTAGAGGGGTGACGTGATGATGTAGCTGTGTATGGGTTAGTTCTACCAAATAAATGAAAATTTTTAAATCCACTATGTAACCATTCCGTAAAAGTTAATGCTTCCATCTAACAACAGTTGCTAAATGTTATATGGAGCTGTTTAGTATTACCTTAGCATGCTACCAGCTCTGCTCAGGTTCGATTCTGTCTGAAATATGCTTTATTGGTGTGTGTTTAGATGTTACAGAAATACATAAAATAAAAATTTAAATAAAATGTTAAAACTTAAAGGCTTGTCTCAACTAACCTGTGCTCTACTGTCACAAGTACAGATGATAAAAACTTATATCAGTGAGAGCAAAGTCAAATGATTGATGCTTGAGTGATAAAAAGCCTAAATCAAACCTATTCTGTAGTGTTTTAAGCTGTAGCATGCTGGACTAAGCTAACATGAGGTAAGCTAACGGTTTGAGCCAGACGATGTCCAAACACACGCCTGTCATGTTAGTGCAGGACGTGATTACATTGTACAAGCAGGACTGTACTTTGAGCACTCTTGGCTGCTGTGCATGAACCCCTCAGGACAAGTGCACGCTTGAGCGTTCAGTTCAGTCTATATGGTCAGATGAGTCATCCTTCACCATATGCTCCACAAGTGTGGGAGTGCGTGTGTGGCCTGCACCAAAAGTATAGGCCTGAACGTTTGACACTTACAATGACTGGATCTGGTGAACCTGTTATGCCACAGAGGCATTTTGGAGGCTTGATTTGGATCCACCTGTCCCCTTCAAGAGAAGATTCTGTGCAAATTAATACGGTATTGTATTTGGTCACATTTATCCCATGATGTAACGTTTCTATCCTGATGGGAATTGTCCTTGCCAGGATTACAGTGTCCCCATCCACAGGGCATGAGAGTTCACTGAATGATTTGATGAGTGCATAGTCTTAATCCTAAATTGTGGCCTTCACAGTCAACACATAGCAGCCCAGTCGAACACCTGTGGCAGTAGGACTGAAAGATGAGTCATGCTTGTATTGAAATCGGAATTTCAATGAATACAGTTTTTAAATCGCAGGAGCTGCAGTTTAATTATAGCCTAAATGATCAACTATGTTGTGCAGTTCAGTCTATAAGTGGGGAACATTAACCTAATGTCAGAACTTACTGCCTGTCGATGAGTTGAAACAATCAAAAGCAACCAAACAGCTATATGCTGGGAAATCCAACCTCAACTGTCAGTCTGGAACAATATGGCCAGTGTTTAAATCTCAAACCAGAAAATAAGTAGATATTCTAATTTGCATGATCAAGATAATAAGCCCGGACCCCAATTTGCAGAAAATAATTGTAATTTGCAGTTGCAAAATCGTATAGCAAAATCATAGAAATTGCAGTTATGTATTTTTTGGACTTGTGTGTTAATGAGCACTCCATCACCATGATCAAAACATCACTTGAGGAAATATCTTTTGGAAGAATGGTGCTACATCCATCAAATCCCGATCCAGAAACCATTGGCAGACGGCTGCACGATGCAGGACTACATGCATGCAGATCACTATGATGACTTCCCTTAACACCACGTCAACATCGCCAAAGACTGCAATGCGGTGAATGGCGGTGAGTCATCTTCAGTGACGAGTCCCACTTTTGACGACCACTTAATCCGTGTGTAGGGGCACCGTGGTCAGCACCAAGATGAACGGTTTGTTTTTACGTGTCACACGTCCAGAAGACCTGGTGTCTCTACAATTTCACCCCTACTGCAAAATCTGCGGAAACTGCGTGAGAATATTCAAGCTGCATTGGATGGATTATCACAGGACACCATTAGGAACCTCTACAACTCCATGCTGAGATGTCTGGTGTGTTGCGTTACCAAACATGGTGGCAAGACAGCATACCGAGACACTACTTATGTTGTGTAGCTCAATAAATGTTGCCCACATCAGTCTAAATTTATCATCATTTATTTATCCACATAACCTTATTCTTCTTCCAGAATAGCATTACAATCTGACACTTCCTTCTGCATGCAGCTATTTTTTTGATAAGTGTATTAATACAAGGTTTTTCCTAACTGTACTTATGTACTGTTATGTATGAGCATCAAAGAGTCTGAAACAATGCAACATTTGTTTGATCTTGTTTCTGATTTTGAATCAATTTGTCTCTGTTTGTTCCATTTAAAGTTCTAAATTGGAAATAATTTGCTTTGGTAGACTGTTTTGGGGGTTTTGGAAACCACTGCCTAAATATGGCACTGATCTAATATTAGATAAAGTTCTAAACTTATATATAGTACTTCAGTTAAAAACAGCTAATTTTAAATTTTAGCAAACCAATGTTGTATTGGTGTTGGTATCAGTATCAGCTGATTCTCAGTGTGTCAAAAAATCTGTACCACTGCCAAACTGAAAGGCACAACCAAGCTATCAGCTTGAGAACTCGGCCCAGGGGCATCCGAGCGGGTGATTGGTCTGCTTGTGGCTGGACCTTTATTCTAAGAGTTTAAGGGCACCTTAAATGAACCAGCAGAAATGTCTTGGACCTGGTGATGTTGGGTCTCCGTGTCTTCAGGAGCTATGTGTTAAATGACCTCCAGAAGCCGGAGCTGCCCTGGTTTGGCTTGACATTTTCAGGCGATCAGATAAATACCCTTCTAGACAAGCTCAGAGTACTCTGAGTACTGGCCTCTGCTTTGGCCCTTCAGTGTGCCAGCTCATTGCCGTCACGTGTGCGCGTGCAGCTGTACGTGTGCTACTAGCATGGTTTTATTTGTTTGTTTTGGGCTTAATCACCAGTGCTGAGGTCAGGAATTCCTGTCTGAGGGAGAGAGAGAGAGAGAGAGCGCGAGCTAGCAGGGGAGATGGCAGGGAACCGGAGAGATGAAAATTGCTGAGTCAGGCTGCACAGCTCTTCACACCTTGTCATTACAATCCACTCTCCCGTGCTAAAGCTGAAATTACTGGTTATCTTCAACCCTTCGTGCAGAGACCTGCTTCCTCACTTACAGCACTATTGCAGATAGACCTGCACTGACCCTGCATCTCGAGCTTGTCTATGTTTGGAGTGATGGTTTGGCCAATATTACACTATTTACAGCTTAACTGAAAGAAAGTCAGGACATGTTTGCTGCCTGAAATTTACTTCTGAAGGTTTGCAGTGGGGATATGAGGCTGATGTGACTAACAAGTAATTAAAGCCTAAAGCCACCTTGTGTGAAGTGCACATGCCCTAAATGAAACAATGAACCAAGACAATATTCAGGCTGACTGTGACTACTGTCCTTTTAGTGCAGTAGGGTCTGTTTTTTAGGTAACAGAGTCATATTTGGAATAACACAAGATGGTTGTTGTTGCTGTTGTTTACAGACTGTAGTTCATCTGTTTCTCTACATACTTTGTCAGCCCCGCTTTACCTTGTTCTTCAGTGGTCAGGACCCCCACAGGACCAAGCACAACAAAGCAGGTATTCATTTGGGGGTGGATTATTCTCAGCCCTTCAGTGATACTGGTGTGGTGATGGTGTATTGGTGTGTGTTGTGCTGGACACAGCACAGTGGATCAGACTAGAGGTGGAGACCCACTACAATATCTTGTGGCACAGAGCTAATATCCAGGAGTGTGGTTAATCACCACAGTGAGGCTGGGAGAGAGTCAACATGTGTAGAAATATGTGGAAAAAGTTATTCTTGAGGCTCACAAACAGGAATTTTGTGGAATACTTGGAATATCAAGGAATTAAATGTTTAATTGCACCAAAAAGGAATCAACCGACAGGAACGAAACTAGGTCTGACGTTGTGAAACCTGCAAATGATTCAGGTTTTACGCTTGGCCAGGAGATACTACATATGTGTGTGTAGCTCAATAAATGTTCATATCAGTCTAAATTTATCATCATTTATTGACACTTCCTTTTGGCTGCAGCTGTTTTTTTGACAATGACTGTATATTGACTTTGACTGATGGCAAGTTGTGGAAATTAGCAGGCGTGTCGTGTCTTTTTAGCTTATCTGTGTGCGCTGCAAGTAAATAAAAATCAGTCAGAAATTGGTCAGAATGGGTGTAAGGAAATCGTGCATACTGCTTTTCGCTACTAAGTGTTTAAGTTGTAATCAGCAGGTATTAAAGCTTAGTTGTTTGTATAGGCAGTCAGATACTGATACTCAGGATTTCATTGATATTTAAAAATTTCTGTATATTAAAAACCTTATTTGTGTTATCAAATGCAGCATGACATTGTTAACCATTACTAGTTGACATACAGAACACTCGTGAGGTGGCTATACGCTTCAGTCTGCTTTGACTATTTACTGTTGCGTCATGCCGTAATGCCCCTTTCCCTGCCGTTTGAACGGGCATCCCTACCGACTTAATGGGCAAGTGGGGAGAGGAAAAAAAAAAGGTTTGGCATGATCTGCCAGGGAAAATCTCACCACACGCACCACCCCATGTCTTTCCAAACCACACTTCTATAAGATGGAGGCTAATAAAGTCCCAGCAGTCCAGATGGAAAAGAGGTTTGGTA
Source organism: Semaprochilodus insignis (assembly GCA_034552555.1). NCBI lineage: Eukaryota > Metazoa > Chordata > Actinopteri > Characiformes > Prochilodontidae > Semaprochilodus > Semaprochilodus insignis. The sequence goes on along the minus strand of CM067492.1, from coordinate 5,638,936 downwards.
TTTTCCTCTGAGTTGTCCCTGTTTTCTGGCCTTGCACAGGGAGCTTTCAATTGCTAGATGCACACTGTAGAGTAGACAATGGCTTAAAATGACTGTGTTAGCTAAGTATTACAAAGGGACGCGCCGTATAGTGTGTCACAATAAAACCGGCTCTTTTAGACCACAGAATCATCTGAATGGCTTTTTTGTCTTTTTGTTAAAGGCTGAGTGAAAGTCCTTGTTCATGTTGTTTTAGGCTTTGCTTCCTTTTACACTTCCTGTCTTTTTCCTGTTTGTTTGCCCTCTTTAATCTTCCTCTGTCTGGTCCATTCTTAGCCCTCTGCACCCTCTTCCCTCCTTCACCATTAGCCCATTCACTCCAGTCACCGTGTCCAGGACACAAGACCTTTATATACTTTGTAATGGCCTCATTAATGTGTTTGTCTTCTGCTTGTTGTCCACTTTTATTTATTATTATTATTATTATTGGCTTACATACCGACTACCCACTTTATTAGGTACAGCCAATTGTGTCTTCATTCTTTGTCCATTTTATCAGCTCCACTTTCTTCGTTTAGGACTGTACTCCATCTGTTTCTCTGCATACTTTTTATCCACATTCACCCTGTTTTTCATTGGTCACGACCCCCAAAGGAACAACACAGAGCAGGTATTATGTGGGTGGTAGATCATTCTCAGCACTGCAGTGACTCTGTTAGTGTGTGTTGTGCTGGTATGAGTGGATCAGACCACAGTGTGGGTGGGAGTGGGTCAACACAGGTGGATAGGTCCTGTAAATTAATGCATAGTCAAAATAAACTGAGACCATAGCTCATCTGCTGCTTTACAGTTTGTGTTGGTCATCCTCTTGCCCTTCATCAGTGGACATAAGATGCTGCCAAAGATGAAGGATGAGTTTATGTTGGTGGACTATTCTCAGTCCAGCAGTGACACAGAGGGTGTTTAAACACTCCAGCAGCACTGCTGTGTCTGATCCGCTCAATCCAACACACACGAATACACCACCACCACGTCAGTGTCACTGCAGTGCTGAGAATGATACACCACTCACATAATACCTCTGTGGTGGTCCTGTTGGGGTCCTGACCTTTTGATAAACAAGGTAAAATGGGCTAAAAGGTATATACTGAGAAACAGATGGACTACAGTCTCTAACTATAAAACTACAGGGTACATCTATACGGCAAGTGGAGCTGGTAGAATGACTGAAGAGATAGAAGGGGGTGCACATAATACTGTGTCTGGCCGTGTACATGCCAAGGTGAAAAAAAATGAGCCAAACAGTGTGTGTGTGTGTGTGTGTGTACTGTTGTTAATGCTGGTACTTGCTGTTCTGTTCTAGATGAGAAGCCTGTGCCGGAGGAGCACTGTGTGTGTCAGCATCCAGACTGCACTGAGCGTCGTCGTGCTGCAAAGGTAAGAACTGGACATCATACACACACACTTTACACAGCGCTGTGGAGGGTCCTGAATGACCTGCTGCTACACACAGACTCACTTTCTCTCTCTCTCCCTCTCTCTCTCTTCTGTCTAAATTTCTGTCCCTCGTTCCCATCTTTTCCTGTGTGACTGGCTGGAATACTGTTGAATATAAACTCTCTCTCTCTCTCTCTCTCTCTCTCTCTCTCTCTCTCTCTCTCTCTCTGTGTTTGTGTAAAGCGCATGTCAGATTCTAGTTTTCTGGTTCTCAGGGGCGACAGCCCTGCAGGCGTTCTGCCTCATTAAATACACCGGCACTTTAGGAGGCCTTCATGAATTTGAAGTCAGAGCATGACTTGAGGCAAAACACTGATCTCCGCAGAGCTGTGGCCCAGAAGGAACACATGCTAAAGGTGCTATATGGGAAACTGTATTTATGTTGGCGTGGTCGAGAGTTCGGTACATAAAACTAACATACCGTGAGCCTTAAACACTGTTGTGTCCTCCTTCAAATACAGACCCCACATTTACAGAAAAGGGCGGTAATCCAAACGTAACAGTCTTGACTCATTAATATTCACATACATTAGCCCACATTGTAGCCCAGTGAAACAACGAGACTGGTGGACTGTGAGGAGGAATCTATCCTTAGAGGCTGTCAGGGCAGTGCTGGTGCTTTTTTATACCCTTTCCAAGGAACCGAACTGACATGATTGATGTTGATCTTTAAACGAGGCTGACCCTGGCTTCCTATTCGTCAGCTTCTTAATCGAATGTTCCGCTCCGTCTTAAATGCTATAGTTTGTACAGGCCCCAGAATGTAACTGTGGCACTGTTTAAGGTGGAATGGAAAATTCATAAAACAAGCGGCCGAATAGCCAACCACAGTGCCCACATCTTTAACAGGATCCTGGCCAACTTTAATTGAGAGTTGTTAGTTTTCTCTGCACACTTCACTCTGGATAGCTTCTCAATCCTCGGACAATATTGAGCAGCTTCACTCAGTGGTTGACACTATGTGTGTCTGTGTGTGTGTGTGTGTGTGTGTCTTTGTGTCTGTGTGTGTGTCTCTCTGTGTCTGTGTGTGTGTGTCTGTATGTGTCTGTGCGTCTGTCTGTCTGCGTGTGTCTGTCTGCGTGTCTCTGTATGTGTCTCTGTGTCTCTGTGTGCGTGTCTCTGTGTGTCTGAATGTGACGTGGTTTAGTCTTATGTGATCAGCAAAGTGTGAAATGAATGAGCCATCATAATCCCTGTGTTCTCTGCCACGGGACGCTCTCTGAAAGAGGATGGAAAAGTTGGTGTCCATTCAGCCTTTCTTGCTTAAGCCACTCCTAAGAGGTGCTTCACAAAGCAGGATTTCCACCTCAGTTAAAGTCAAATAACTCAAAGTGAAGGTTGTCCACTAGGAGGAGCGGTAACAAACATTCTTATTGGTTGCCTTAAATTACCTTAAGTTGGCTTAAGTTATATAACTGTTTGACTCTTGTGCTTTCAGTGCTGTGAAAAAGTTTTATGTCACACCTGAATGTTTCAGATCCTCAAACTACTTTTAATATTAGACAAAGATTCCAAGTGAACACAACATTCTGTTTTTAAATGATGATATATTCATTGAGGGGGAAAAATGCTATTCAGGCCCACATGGTGCTGTAAAAAAGTAAACGCCCCCTGTGGCAGTGGAGAGTCCGATTTGCCACCTGTCCCTCCGGTACATGATGTGTACTTCCCCTCGGATTGCTCACAGCACAGGTGTGCGGGATCAAAGTGGGTTGGACAGACTCACTCTAAACACGGACCCTCTCAGCGTGAGAGAGTGTAGGATGCTGGCCTGCATGCTGCACACCAGAGGGAGAGAGAGAGACTTTAAAAGGGACTGTGAGGGAGCATGACAAACTCATAAAAACAGGCTACGTAAGCCACATAATTAAGTTTGTTTTCGTGTTATTTTCACATTTAATGAGCCTTGTTAGGTTTCCCAGTTCCTTGGTTGAGCCACATTACTAAATCAACCAGTTAACCAAATTCAAATGCCTCTGGCTCAATTTCCCTAGCCACACCCTGCCATGATGAGTGCCAGACCTGTTGAATCTAAACATCACTTAAATAGAACCTGTCTGTTAATGTGAAGCAGCTAGAAGGTCTCAAAAAGCAGCACATGATGCCACTTAAGAGATCCAAATACAGATGGCAAACCAAGTCTCAGTCTGGAAAGGGCTATTAAGCCATTGCAAAAGCTGGGACTCCAATAAACCACGGTGAGAGCTGTAATCCACAAATGGAGAAAACCAGTGGTGAACCTTCCAAGGCGTGGCCGGCCCACCAAAGTTTCACCAAGAGCGCATTGATGACTCATCCAGGAGGTGGCAAAAGAAACCAGACAAATGTCTAAAGAGCTGCAGGCCTCATTTGCCTCAGTTAAGGTCAGCGTACACTATTCCACAACAAGATAAACACTGGGCAAAAGTGGCATCAGTGGTGGAGTTCCAATGCCCAAACTGCTGCTGACCAAAAAGAACATAAAGGCTCATCTCGCATTTGCCAGAAAACATCTAGGCCCCCTGCTCCATATGTAATATATAATATTCTATGGACTAATGAGTCAAAAGTGGAACCTTTTTGGAAGACATGGATACTGTCACATCTGCCATAAAGATAAAACCGCATTCCACCATAAGAACATCATACCAACAGTCAAACATGGTGGTGGTAGCATGATGGCCTGGAGCTACTTTGCTTCTTCAGCACCCAGGCGTCTTGTCATGATTATTTGGAGCCCTGAATTCTGCTGTCTATCAGAAAAATCCTGAAGGGGAATGTCCACCTGTCAGTTTATAACCCAAGCACAGATGCTGGTTCATGTTCAGAAACCTTCCAGTGTTGCCGGATTAAAACTATTCTGCAGGGAAGAGTGGGACAGAATTCCTCCACAGCGAAGTAAAAGACGCATTGCAAGTTTTCCCAAACGTTTGATTGCTTTTGTTACTGCTAACAATTGCACGACCAGTGATTGGATTTAAGGTAGCGGTTACTTATGTTATCTTGATCTTCTAGTAATATTAGTTGGACAATCTGATACATTTAAGTGTGACAAATAAGCAAAAATGGACCATATCAGGCAAGGGGCAAATGCTGTTTCACAGCACTGTAAGTGCACAGAGTTGCCTCAAGGTTTCAGCCACCCAGCGGCATACACACAGTCAGGGTCAATATAAGGGATCCTTTCTTCTTTTTATCTACATGAAGTGAATGATTCAGATTGATGCATTTGCTCAGTCTTCTCCCATCAGTTCAGTAATACAGAACCCGTTCTGTGTAAACACTTAAAATGTGTAATAGTAATAGTTCAACTGAAATAGAAACATACACAATTTTTTCTTTCTCTACCTTTCATTCGTTTCTCAGCTCCGGCACAGCATGGAGGTTTCCCTAATCAAACACCCTCACTAACATATGAGTGTAATCACGTGTCCAGTACTTCACCAAACCGAGCTGAACACCAGCTCTCCAGGCCTAGAGTTGGTGCACCCCTGATATATTATCATTGATAGTGAGCAAGTTTCCCATAATTATGACCTTAATATCTCATAATTTACACAGCATTTAAATTATGACTTGCTATTTGGTAATAATGAGTTGATCTCTCATAATTATAGTTGTAAAAATGAGATACTGCATCATAATTCTGGCTTGTTTTGTCATATTAATGAGATCCTATCTCAGCTTTGCCTTGCAATTTCATAATTAGATCATCGTATCAGACCTCATAATTACAACTTAGTATCTCATATTGATGGAGAGCATTATTTAAAAGGAATAATGCCACTTTGCTGGTCGAGAGAGAGAGATCTG